>CP139502.1:127201925-127528896 GCA_021014915.2 Artemisia tridentata subsp. tridentata | reverse complement strand
AAAATATCAGTTGTGTAGATGAGATAATGAAAATTCAAAAGTTACCCCATGATAAAACTGGATTAGGATTTATGAAACTAGGAGACTTAATTAGTTTTAAGAAACAAGCCGTTAAATTACAAGAAACTGTTCCAACAGTTTCAGAAACCCACGGATCAGACGGAACCAAAAACTTGGTTCCGCCAGTAGTGGAGAAGGGATCCGTGGGAGCTGTTGCTGAACAGAAAGCTAGTACATCGGCTCGTACTGAGTTTGTTAGAGTCACTAGAAAATCCAATGCTAGTTCAACTATAAACAAACAAAAACCAGCTGTTACTATAGGAATAGGACAAGCTAAAAATGAGTTTAGAACCAAAACTGTTCAACAAAGACCTAGGACTACTATTCCCAAACGCCCCTTTCCAAAAAGTAACTACAACACACAACATCATTATCAAAATAGTTGGAACCCAAACTTTCCTAGGAATTATCAAAGTCCCAACTACATGCCATGGAACCCTTATCCACCATTTCATAATGGGATGTTTAACCCAAATGGACCCATTAGATATTGGGGACCAAATTCTTGAGTTTTTCTATAACTTAGGCATGCTTGAAAGTTGGATTGGAACCAGACGAGTGGATTAAAGACAGCGGGTGTTCAAGGCACATGACGGAAAACAAAAGCCTTTTCTCAACCTACCAAGCATATGACGGATGTAATGTTACGTTTGGTAGCAAGCTTAAAAGTAAAATCGTCGGAAAAGGTACTATCTCTCATGACTCCCTCTCTATTGGTGATGTTGCTCATGTTGATAACCTAGGTTTTAACTTACTTAGTATTAGCCAACTATGTCGTAAAAAGTATAACGTCATTTTCAGTGAAAACGGAAGTAAAATACTTAAAGACGGCATAACCGTAGGTAAAGGTGTTTTGAAAAATAATATATATGTTATGAAATTAGATAAAAACATCTAAAGACAAACTTTGTCTTACCTCTCTAGACGACAACTCAACTCTTTGGCATAGATACTTAGGTCACGCCGATATGAGACTAATCCAATCTTTATCATCTAAGGAACTCGTTAGGAACCTACCCAAGTTGAAATACGACCAACACTTTTGTGATGCTTGCAAAATTGGGAAACAAGTTCATAATAGCAATAAGGCTAAAAACATGGTGTCCACATCTAGGTGTTTAGAACTATTGCATATGGATTTGTTTGGTCCATCCGCTATAAAAAGTTATGGGGGAAACTTCTACACTTTGGTTATAGTAGATGATTATTCAAGGTATACTTGGACTAAATTTTTGAAAACTAAAAATGAAGCGTTTGATAAATTTGAAATTCTAAGTAAGAAAATTCAAAATCAACTAGGAAATAGTATTGTGTCAATTAGAACCGACCACGGTCGTGAATTTGATAACGAAACTCAATTTGGAGCTTTTTGTGATGCTAATGGCATAACACATAACTTTTTCAGCTCCGCGAACTCCTCAATCAAACGGTGTAGTAGAATGTAAAAACACAACACTTCAAGAAATGAGTAGAACAATGCTAAATGAACAAAACATACCACAAAAGTTTTGGTGTAATGCCGTTGACACATCCATATATATCTTAAATAGGGTCTTAATGAGACCATTTTTGAATAAAACTCCATATGAGCTTTATAGAGGCAAAAAGCCTACTTTAGGATACTTTAGAGTTTTTGGAAGCAAGTGCTTCATTCTAAACACTAAGGATTATCTCACCAAATTTGACCCAAAGTCGTATGAAGGTGTGTTCCTTGGATACTCACAAAATAGTAAAGCCTATATCGTTTTGAACAAAGAAACCTTAAGAGTCGAGGAATCGTTGAACGTAACATTTGACGAAAGTCCACCTCCCTCTAAGACATCACCTTTGGTAGATGATGACTTAGTTGAAAGTCAAATGGTTGAAAATCAAGAAAATCTAGATAATGATAAGGAAGATGAACCTTTAAATAAAGAAATAGTCAATATCAAAGAATCTAGAAGTCATCCATTAGATAATGTCATAGGAGAAATTAATGAAAGAACCTTAAGATCAAAAGTTCAAAATCAAAGTAATTTCTTTTGTTTCATTTCAACCATTGAGCCCAAAAATATAAATGAGGCTATAAAAGATGAATCTTGGGTCATAGCGATGCAAGAAGAATTAAACCAATTTGTTAGAAATGATGTTTGGACATTAGTCCCTCAACCTAAATGTCAAACCATAATTGGAACAAAATGGGTGTTTAGAAATAAAATGGATGAAAATGGTGTAGTATCTAGAAACAAAGCTAGGCTAGTAACTCAAGGCTACAATCAACAAGAAGGTATAGACTACGATGAAACATTTGCTCCGGTTGCTAGGCTCGAGTCAATTAGAATACTACTTGCATATGCATGTGCACATGACTTTAAACTTTTTCAAATGGATGTCAAAAGTGCATTTCTTAATGGTTTCATAAATGAAGAAGTGTATGTTGCACAACCTCCCGGCTTTGCCGATTTTGAAAAACCAAATCATTTCTACAAACTTAAAAAAGCTCTATACGGACTTAAGCAAGCACCAAAAGCTTGGTATGATCGACTTAAGACTTTCCTAGTTGAACATAAGTATACCATGGGACTAGTAGACAACACTCTTTTCAGTAAGAAAAAGGGATCACATATTATCATAGTTCAGATATATGTGGATGACATTATATTTGGATCAACTTGTCAAGAGTTATGCGACGATTTCTCAAAAATCATGCATGACGAGTTTGAAATGAGTATGATGGGAGAACTAAACTTTTTCTTAGGATTCAAAGTAAAACAATTAAAAGATGGGATATTCTTCAACCAAACTAAGTACATCAAAGATATGCTTAAAAAATTTGGTCTTGAAGATTCCAAACCTATGAAAACACCTATGTCTTCGGAAACTAAACTCACAAAGGATGAAGAAGGTGAATCCGTAGATAGCACTAAATACAGAGGAATGATTGGTAGTCTACTCTATCTCACGGCTAGTAGACTCGACATTATGTTTAGTGTTTGTCTATGTGCTCACTTTCAAGAAGATCCTAAAACATCCCATCTTGAAGCCGTAAAACGGATTTTTAGATACATTAAAGGTACTACACACTTAAGATTATGGTATCCCAAAGGAACGGGAATTGAAACCCTAGTGTATGCCGACTCAGACCATGCCGGTGACTATGTCGATAGAAAGAGTACAAGTGGTATTTGTACTTTTGTTGGGCATTGTCTCACCACATGTTTCTCAAAGAAACAAACGGCTCTAGCAATCTCAACAACCGAAGCCGAGTACGTGTCTGCAGGAAAATCATGTCAACAAGCACTCTGGATGAAAAAAACTCTCGTTGACTATGGGATTCAACTCAACGACATCCCCATTCTCTGCGACAACAAAGGAGCTATCGACCTTAGACAAATAGGAATACAATTTCCCACCAAAACTTGAAAATTCAAAAATTCACTCAAGTTACCTTTCTCTAACAAGCAAGGATCCCTCAAAATGGTTCCTTGCAATCCGTGGATCAATTACATCATTAGATTTCCCACTCACTTCTATGCATTAACTGCATATCTTCTTCATCTTACTCAACTCCTTCTCAATGGATTGACCTTGATGATATGACTAGCTTCTTTTCTTCTTCCAAATCATTGTAAACCACCATCTTTGTATGGATCAACATCACATCCAAACACACTCTTCCATAAATCTTGGAATCTATAAATTGGAACCTTTAGGATCAACAATTCTCACACCTTCACCATCACTTCTAATAGCATTTTCTGCATATCTCAACCTTTCTCTCCATAATGCCTAAATCAAACAACTCCTCAACATCCAGACCACACAGAAGAACAACAAGAATGAGTGTTAGACCATGCTATTTTGTTAATCTCAACTCTTCATCCGAAGAATCATCACCTTTGAACATCTCATCTCCCATTGCTAATGAGAACTTCCTTACTTTATCAACTCCAACACCACCCCATATCATAATCACCACTCCACCACCCACTAAAACACCAGTGGCTACCACACCACCACCCGCACCATCTCAAGTGACAAGATCACCATCACCACCTCATTCACCCAAACTCTAACCCATTGAGTTATTTGCAACTCCACCAACCTCACCACATCCCTATCTAAAAATCTTGGAAGACCTTCCACCTAGGTCCACCAATCCACCACCAATGCCTTTTGAGGTTGAATCCTCACAACAAGAACCACTTCTCTTCCACCCCATCTATAAGGACATCCATGGTCCTCTTTACCGTGAACAAGCTCCACAACAACAACCTCAACCTCAACCTTTCTCACCAACATCCACACTCCAAGTCATTGATGAATCAATGTGGATTAATCAACCACAAACTCAAGGCGAAATTAATGAGGAACTTGATCGCCTCTACGCCTTTTCAAACATGGTGGATTCCCACCTAAATGAAGCAATGGATTTACAATCCACATTGCTTGCCTCCATCATGTCTCCACCAAACCCAAACCAACAATCAACTCAAGCGCCACCACCTCCACCACCAACTAATGAACCAAACCTTCCACCCAACTTCCCTCGACATGGTTGTTCCATGTGTGAGTGGACTGCTCATCTCACTCAGCGAACCAACATTTCGGTTCATGAGTTGCAAAATGAAATGAGGTTCATTTTGAACCATATCCTAAAGCGCCTCAATGCTCTTTCACACCCACCACAATAGATGCTAGGAATTTCTTTTATAGGATTTTTAGGACTTTTATTTTTCTTTCTAAGTTAGTTTTCTTTTTATTTTCTTTGTAACATCTAAATTTGTGACTTTTGTCACAAATAATTTTCAAATGAAAGATGTTTGTTAATGCTTGTGTGTGATCACTTATTGTGCATTATATGGTTGGTTTGAACTATTATGCTTGGTTTAAACTATCATACTTGGTTGATTGGGTTGAACCATTATTCTTGGTTGAACATTTGTGTTTTAGCTCTCGTTACTCATGCATCATATTACTTGGTTGGCTTGAACCATTTACAACTAACCTTTGTTTTGTAGCATTTTTCATCCTTGCATCATATACGTTGGTACCCTAGAAACGGGGAGTATTGATCTAGGGGGAGCTAATCATGCACTAACCTTTATTTTTGTAGCATCACTCATCATTGAATCATATACTTTGGCACCCTAACAAGGGGGAGTATTGATCAAGGGGGAGCTTATCAAAGCACTAACCTTTGTTTTTGTAGATTTCTTCATTCAAGCATCATATACTTGGCACTCCAATTAGGGGGAGTATTGTCCAAGAGGGAGCTATTAAGCACTCAAAATCCATGTCTCATCATACTTGGCACTCCAATTAGGGGGAGTAATAACCAAGGGCCATACACTACATTCCGCTTTGCATTTTCTCTTGTTGTTTCGACAAAAGGGGGAGATTATATTAAACTCATACATCATACATTTCATACAATTTAAAATGGAAAAATTGATTTTAAATTTGCATAAAACTAGTTTAATCTATATTTTTAAAAGACTTGCACTCTATTTATTTCATTGCTTAAAAATAAACTTTATGTTTTGTCATCAACAAAAAGGGGGAGATTGTTAATACAAATATCGTCTAAAAAAATATTATTTATATTTTACGATCTTTGCTATATTTTGTTAATGACAATTATAAATTTTATCTTTAGCAAAGTATAAATATAAGTTAAGTCTTTTACATTTATAGTTACAAGCTTTTAAAAGTCATAACATCATCTGCATGCTAAATTCATGATCACTAGGATATATATATTACATTCATATATATATATTACATAGTTTACATTTTAATTCTTAAAATGGAATATATACAATGACATCATTGCATACATCACATTGATATCTTTAGGATATCTTGAAGATCTTAAGAATATCATGGTTAGATCTTCACATAAAGAATTGGATATGGTAATATCTTGGTTAGATTTGGATACCCTGCCCCGGCGGGATTGGGTTTGTTGTTGTTGTTGTTGTTGTTGTATTTGGGAAAGATTTTGGAGATTTGCTGTTAGGGACCCGCGGATCCAAATCACATAACGGACGGATCCCTAAAATTGGATCCGCCCAATCCGTGGTTTGGATTTGCTTCTGCCTATAAATAGCAAGCCACATCTTTCATGTTTTCTCATCACTCATAAGCATAAACATCATTATACATTCTCTCATTCATTACTAACCCATTCATATTACATATTTCATTCTTAGTGATCTTTCTTTTGTAGCAAAGAGATCAAAGCATCACAAGCTTCAACTAAGCGTTGCAAGACTTGTTAGATTAGTCATAGTATGAATTTGTTGTATTTCACACATCATTGTTGTACTAATCATTCATATACCTCAGTAGTGATCGGTTAGTATTTTAGTCCTTAAAATACATAGAGTATCAGGAGTGGTTGTGCCCTTGTAAAAGAACTCGATATCTAGCTTTGTACCGGGAAAAGTGTAAGCGACGTGTGTAAAGGTTTTCGCCTAGACGGGAGCTTGTTTCTTAGTGAATAAAACTCTCGAGTTAGAGGCTCGAGGAGTGGAGTAGGGCAAGGAAGAGAGTCCTTGTAGACCGAACCACTATAAACATCCGTGTTGTGGTTTGATTGTTTCTTTCTCTACTTACTTGTTATATATTCTTTATTGTGTGCATAACTTGATATCACATTAAGTATTCAAAGCAAAAGAATTTTAAAACGGTAAAACTATTCAACCCCCTTTTAGTTTTCCAAAAATTTGTTATATGATTTTTTGGGCATTTCCTTGATATTGATATCTACATTATGTTCATTATTATGCTTCGACCTCTTCCATATGTTCCATATTCCAATCTTGTTCAGCAGGTTCTCTTGGATTCATTCGCTTATTCATTTCGTTTATACTTATTACCTTTCATATGTTTATATCTGTTCACTGAGCGTTAGCTTAGCCGCATTTTCTTTTCTCTGCGGCAGGTTATAAGCGGGATGCTGGGCGTGAGTGTTGAGAGTAGAGGACCTACCCCTGATTAGTCTCCCCATTGTTGGATTTATGATTTTAGACATTTTGCTTTGAATATGAATTTCATTTAATAATATTGCTGGGATTATGTTCGTTTTGGAAGTCTTTGTAATTCTTGACTTAGTATTTAATAAGAAGTCTTCCGCTTGCGTTTATATGTTCTTATTGACACAATAATGTTACACTTAGGCCCTTTTCGGGATGGGGTGTTACATTAAACATGAAAATATATGACACAATATTAAAGAACGAAAATAAACATAGCAAGTACTTTATTTCATTAAAAATAATAAATGTTTACAATATCCTTTATCCAAATACTAATCACAATAATGCATGAAACTACTAGCTAAACGAAGTCCAATGCCATTGGCAAGTTCAGTAAGCTTTTCTTTAGCTAAAGCGTTAGTGAATTGATCAGCTAAGTTGTCATCTGTGTGAACTTTCAGTAGATTAATCTCTCCTATGGTGACTTGTTGTCGAACATAGTGATATTTCCTTAGAAAATGTCTGGTGCCCTTCATGACTCTAGGTTCATTGGCAAATATGATTGCAACAGAATTGTAGCAATACATATTAATAGGTGATTCAATTGAAGGCATAACGCCAAGCCCTGAAATGAATTTCCTAATCAAAACAGCTTCCATTGCAGCTTCTTAAGTAGCTATGTATTCAGCTTCTGTCGCAGACATCGCAATTGTACTCTGCTTCTTGCTCTTCCAGCACTGGTACAGATTTGGGCTTTCGTCAAACCAAAAATGCGTGACTATATGCATATAGTCACACACGTTTTTTTGGGTGTGTGTGACGAAAAGTAGCGCCACCGTAGGTAGCATATGGTCACATTGTTTAGTTTGTGGCCGTTTTTATTGAAAAAGAGTGACCAAAACCCGAATATGTGTGACCAATTAGGCACAAGTTTTGTTGGATTTATCAGTATGTGTGACTATTTCCCATCCTATGGCCACATGAATATATAATAAATGTGACGTTTGTGATGATTTAGTCACACAACGTGTGTTGTTTTTTTCGAGTTAGTCACATATAATTTAAAAAACAGTGGCAAAAAATGTTAATAAGTGTGACCATATGCTGTTTAAAGTGAAGAAATGTGTATTTTGTGTGACTATTGATCATTCAATGGTCACATGAATTTTTAGTTTGTGTGGCCTTTTGTAATATTTAGTCACACAAAAGCATATTTGTTTTGGGTATTTAGTCACATACAATTAAGCAGAAAGTGGCCAAAAGTGTTAATAAGTGTGACCATATGCTGTTTAAAGTGAAGAAATGTGTATTTTGTGTGACTATTGATCATCCAATGGTCACATGAATTTTTAGTTTGTGTGGCCTTTTGTAATATTTAGTCACACAAAGCATGTTTGTTTTGGGTGTTTAGTCACATACAATTAAGCATAAAGTGGCCAAAAGTGTTAATAAGTGTGACCATATGCTGTTTAAAGTGAAGAAATGTGTATTTTGTGTGACTATTGATCATCCAATGGTCACATGAATTTTTAGTTTGTGTGGCCTTTTGTACTATTTAGTCACACAAAGCATGTTTGTTTTGGATATTTAGTCACATACAATTAAGCATAAAGTGGCCAAAAGTGTTAATATGTGTGACCATATGCTGTTTAAAGTGAAGAAATTTGTATTTTGCGTGACTATTGTTCATCCAATGGTCACATGAATTTTTAGTTTGTGTGGCCTTTTGTAATACTTAGTCACACATCGAATTACATAAAGAGTGACCAATAATGTTGATAAGCATGACCATATTATGTGACTGCATCTTTTAGTCACAGGGTTACTACTGGTATTACTAAGTTAGTACTGTTGGAGCAGAGTTGCTACTGCTAGTACTAAGTTAGTCCTGCTGAAGCAGAGTTACTACTGCTAGTACTATGCTACTGCTGCTGGAATGAGTGTATATATATATATATATATATATATATATATATATATATATATATATTATATATATATAAAACATTATTAAGAACCACAAGAAATTTCAGATTCAATTAAACTCGAATATATATAACTAAACAGAATATACAATTGTAATGTCGTACTTAATTAATCAAATTCTCAAGTAACATAATCTAAAGACTTTTGAACCTTCGCCGCCTTAGCAGCGTTTTGCCTTAAGTCGTTAACAGTTGTATATTGTTTCTTCGATGGTACCGGTGGTACACATTTAGTCACAGGGTTTGTTGGTGTAACCTGTACTAAACAAAAGACGCTTCTATCAAACATTGAATTACATATGAATAATTATATATATGTAGGTTGAAAAAAAAATGTATGTACCTCCTCTTCAACAATAACTTGATCCTTTGGCCATGCAAAGAAACCACCTACGCCATCCTTAACTGTTTTTAACCCATTATTTGCTACGTCCGGTATGCATGCTGCATCAATTAACGATGAATCAATTGACACTCTGTAGCAATCATTTGGGAGTGGTCGGTTATGCAGCATTTGCTTTACACGAGACTGGTATACGGTACCCAAAGCAACGATATTTGTTTTCTTTATGTGCCACAGTTTGCACTTAAATGTCTAAAAAAAAGAATTTTTGCATGTATATATCAGAAATTATTTAAACAAAAGATTAACAAGAAACATGTTGAAATACATACTGTTGGCAGTGCTTGTGTTGGAGACACATTTTTTGCGATTGGGATTTCGGAGACCCGTTTTGTCGCTTCTTAGGCTTTGTCTTGGGTCCGACAGTTTTAGCAAGTTCCTATATGTATATATAAAACACGTTACATTATTTAAACAAAAGAGTAAAAAGAAACATGTTGAAATACATACTGTTGGCAGTGCTTGTGTTGCAGACGACACATTTTGTTGCGATTGGGAATCTGGAGACCCGTTTCGTCGTGACTTAGGCTTATGCTTAGGCGTGACAGTTTTAGCAGCTGGTTCCTATACGTATATATAAAACACGGTACATTAGTCGATCATGTATGTAAAATTCAAAAATCAAAGGGGGATGTTTTATTACTTACCATTGTTTCCGTTACCTTTTCAGAAGTTTCAAGGCCATTGGACTTCTCCTGAATTCCCGCATCTTTAGCACTTACAACATCACTTGTCTGAGTGCCGTCCACCTCATTAGCGCTGCTCTCTATATTGTCAATGGCCATTGGAGTCACCTGCAATATAAATTAAGAAATACATTCACTCATCAGTTTATGTTCAATGCCTGGTATCATTAGCATCAGTGGTGTTAGCATTAGAAAATGAAATTGTTAACAACATAAAAAATGGCTTACAACTGAGGCTATTGGCGATGGATCAGATCGCAAAGTTATATTAAACTGTTTCATCAGTAGAGCAAGCATTTTATTTGTCTGTTCCACCTCACCGGATAATTTCTTGACCTGCACATCTTTTTCGGTCATCTCGGTGGACAATTTCTTGACCAATTTATCTTTTTCTTCACGCTCGCGTCTCTCATTATCCAGTTGAGTTTGAAGTAACGCAAGTTTTTCATCGGCTTCTTGTTTTCTTCGAGGAAGGCCAAAATACTTTTTGTATGTTACTCCACCTCCCACTCCTCTGGCATAACCGCCCTTTTCCTTACCAAATACAACTGTCATGGCATCAGTGCCATCATCAACACTCAAGGTTCCTTCCTTGATCTTGTCATCAGCTTCTTTCTGTAAAAAAAATATAGAAAATGTTGGGATTAAAAGTCTTCTTGATGCTGTTAGAGTAACTGCTGCTCATATTTGTGTCAATGCTGCTCAGCTGGAGTTAGTTCTGCTCATGAACTTCAATGAAAAATATACTACTGCTAGTACACAGTTACTCCTGTTAGTACGCAGTTATTACTGCTGGTATACAAGTTATTACTGCTAATACACAGTTAATGCTGCTGCAATATAAGCATAATAACAAAATTAGCAGTCAAACTTACAAGTTGATCTCCCTTTGATTTAATATCATCATCTGGGTATTCGCCGTCTTTGTTTACCCTTCCTTTCAACCACATTACATCACGCGGGGGTTCTTCATCCGCTTCAATCTCTTTATTTTGGATCTAATAAACATCAAATGCCTACACATGTAAAGTTAAACCAAGATAAACGAAAATATGAGGATGCTTACACATGTACAGTTAAACCAAGATAATCGAAAATATGAGGGTATTAATGCAAATGTGCAAATTGGGCAATGTAAACAGATTCATTTCTCATACTGATCGTCTCTCAATTTGTAAAACAAACATTATGTAATCTTACCATTTTCTCTTTGACATAAACATATCCACCTCGTCCCATTTTATGCTGATAAATATTTTGGGAACGCGCCATTTTAGCTTTATCATATTTCTCCTAAAAACACAAAATCATAAGGCGTTTAGATGCGGTAATGCTACAAACTGAAAATTATAAAATGACATATACACTTAAATAAAGATGACTAATTAAAACCTTGTATGCTTCGGTGGTCGTGTAGTTTACAAACTCGACCCAGTCTTCTGAAGCCATAATTGTACTATACAAGTCCGGGACTTCAGTCAGTTTGGAAGGTGTATTTAGGTTGGGCAAAATGTAGTTGAATTTGAGCTTCCTTCTGTAATTCCTTAGCAGTTGACCAAGACGAATCATTATCAATTTTCTGTATGTCACGTCAACATCAAAAAATTTCTACAAAGATTAACATAATGTTGTTAATAAGTTGCACATAATGTAACTGCATACATAAACTTATGTAGTACTGGGTTACAAAATAGGATATATGTATCGTGATTTCAGCCTATAGTTTATCTCTTGATTCTTTATTCACCATCTTCCAGGAAAGAATCTTCACACCTATCTGCTCACGAACCACATCTCCTAAAAAACTCACAAACACTGCTCTGTTTGCCCCTGATACCCTACCGAATGCATCGAAGGTTACCTTGAGCTTTATTTCACCAGATTTGTCATGCTTTGCGCGAAACTTTATTAGCCTGGTTGAGCCCCTCTTAGCTAGTATCGTCTCTGCTTGGTTGGTTCCAGTCGCATCTGTATCTTCATCATCAGAATACTGTTCGGATTCATATTGTAAGGCGTTATCATCAACTACAACATCATCTGGAACAAGCAAAGTTTGATTATCAACAATGGGTTCAATATCCATGACTCTTGAGCAACAAAGGGTAAAAGAAAATGATTATGGCTTAGCTTGGAGAGTAATGGTGATAGAAGATTTGATTTTTGTGTTTTCTTTGCAGTCATTTTTTTAAGTAGAGAAAAGAGGTTATACCAAGAATATGAATCGTTATTCTTGGTAACTGCTTGTAATTAGGTGATTCAAAAAATTTCGATCCAAAAATTTGGCTCCAAGTTTTAATTTGAAATTAACAATTGAATTATTTGAAAATTTTGCCTTTGAACATGTTAATTAAAGCATAAAGTTGAATAAATCAAAATTTTGGCTCCAAATGTTATATATCATTATCTTAATACTCGCAAATGTACCACACTGTGCAACCATCACATCAACAGTACAAACTGCTACCCATTTAACAAACCAAAATACTTACATAATTACCTGTTATTGTACCCTTACTAATTACATTTACAAAACACAAATTGCTACAATTTTTTTTGAACATTGAAGACTTTTTATTAAGTAAGTAATATATTGAAAACAAAAACCAGCAAGTTGCTGGGGAATACAGAAAGGAGAATATTTAAAACATAATACAGTACATACATAAGGGAAAATCAGTATCCAAATTAAATGTCAGAATTGAACCAAATACCATTACAAAACACAAAAGTTGTTAATGTATATCCTAAACCCCTAAACCATCTTAGTTTTACCTTTTCCATGGCTGCTAGAAGGTGCTCCAAAACCTATAGGATTCTTCTTACACGGCATTTCCAAGACAATATCTTGAGTAAATTTCTTTTGTGTGCCTTTTCAACTGGTATTTGAACTTGCACAGGGAGAGCCAGGTTAGGAGCTTGAGATGGGAGTTCCTCTGGAGGTTCAATGGCTTGGATAGGTTCCACTTCCCAAGAATCAGTACTTACATCAGAATGTTGCTCTGGATAATACCAAGCAAGGAGGCCAGGAAGGATGTTGAGCTCACCGTCATTTGATTCTAAACTGCTTGAATCAGAAGAAATTTGTATGACATCTACAAATAACAACTGTTAGATCAGTTTTATTGATTCAAATGTTAAACTATATCACAATCAAAGAAAAACCTTTTGATGGTTTACCATTGCAGAAGAATCCATTGTACTGTGTTCTCATATTTTGGTCCTCTTTTGTGGTATCCCAAACAATGAAGCAATGTTGCACAAACTAGGCTGCATTTCAAGTCTCATTGGTGGCCAACTAGGCTGCAATTGAAGTCTCAATTGGACCTCTCAGTGTACTCACAAACATTGGACCTCTCAGGGTACTCACAAATAGTTCAAAAGACTATATTTTTAGTCTCAATGGACATCTCAGTGTACTCTAATAGGCTGCATTTGGACCTCTCATTAGTGGCCAAGCACAAACAAGTCTGCTAGGTACTCTCATTACTGGCCAATCACAAACTAGGCACATTCCAATGCTCTCATTGATTTAGACCTCTCAGTGTACTCACAAACAGGCAACAAAAAATACTCAGACACAAAACACTTAATTAGACATAGCATAACAACCATTATGTATACGAAAATCAGAGTATGAAAAACAAAAAAAATAGAGCATACATTAGACATAGCATAACAACCATTATAAAATACAAAACAACCCTATTTTACAATAGAATCGATCGGTAACAACCACTAACATCACCATTTATAAATCAAAAGCCTGATATGTGAAAACATTAAAAAACATACCTTTGTTGTTATTTGGATTCATTGTTTGCATGCTTGTGTTTGCCAGAAGAATGTGTGTGTTGATTAGGGTTTATTGATTATTGTGTGTGTTTACAAATGATCGGGTAAAGGGATTAATTGCCGGTTGAATATTGAATTTGTGGTTTGGTTTAACTATAGCTGACGTGGCAAGATTTGTAAAAGAAAAAAAAAAGGCTAATGGTGATGACGTGGCGGTGAAATCCGGCTATAGCCGGTAAATAGGGATGGCAACGGTTCGGGTTCGGGGCGGGTTTTAGTGTACCCGTAACCGAACCCGTTTATAATATACCCGTACCCGCCCCATATCCCACCGGATACCCGATTAATATTATCCATCGGTTTTTCGGGTTTCCCCGCGGGTATCAGTTATCCGTAGTTGATTATTATATGGATAAAACTCACACAACCTTTCGACCCTGTTTCATCATTTCTTAATAGAGTTTCTAGACCGACCCTGATAGCAGATGGTCTTGAGGCAACTCACGCAACCTTTCGACCTCTGGAGCACGATTATGCATCTATAGCATAATACGAGTTATCTCACCTAGCAAATTGTTAATCAATTTGAGTTCTTTTTCTTGTTCATTGCGTAATCGGGTGAGGATAGCCTTTTGCACCTCTGCTGGTTAATTCGTTAGCCACAGTGTTTGTGTTAAAATTAGTGATACTTGCGAGAGAGTTTTATAAGAAGTTGTGTGAGAAAACGAAGTGTTGTGAAAGTGTCTTTGATAGTGGAAACTAGCCGTTAAACTAGCCGTTGGAGGCTATTTTAAAAATCAGATTGAAAGTAAAAGTAACCGTACGAGTATTATTCAAATTCAAACGTAAAGTAACAGTACAACATATTAATAACGAGCGGGATATTTAAAATTTAAAATTTAAAATTTAAAATTCAAATTAAACAAAGGGCATGATATATTTAAAATTTATCAATTCAATTCAAATTCAATTCAATTTATAAATTGAAAATAAAAGAATCTTGGGCGGGATATATTTATATCCATTTCAAATTCAAACTCATTTTAAAAAACGTGTGGATTTCTAGCCTATAAATACCCATACTTCTCAAACACATCTCACACACAAACACATTCAGACTGCTATAGATATTCAAGATCCAAATTTATCATTCCCCAAACTGCAAATGTCTTTCAAAAAAGATTTCTCACAACAATTTCCAAGTCCACCTCGCCAAGATTTTTCGCAACAATTTTCAAGTCCACCACATGAAGAATTCCATACTCCATATCTTTCCAGTTTTCCAACCGGAAAATGAACCGGTGAACAATCCACCGGAAAATGAACCGGTGCACAATCCACCGGTTGTCGACCAAGACCCAAATCCGTTTGGTTTAACAGAGGAACAACTCATACAAATGGACCAAGATATGCAAGTCTTCCTGGAAATGGAACAACTTGAAAGAGAAGAGGAAGCTGCTCGTTTGGAGCGGCAAGCCAGGGAGGATGAAGAACGTAGGAAGAACTGGGAAATGGGTTGGTTCTCACCTGATTCCTCTTCGACTGAAGATGGTTACCCAGACTCAGATGATACCTTCAATTAATTTGTATCGTAGTTTCATTGGTAGTTTCTTTTTAATTTCCTTATCATATTTTGATTTTTGTAGTTTGGTTTTAATTTCCGTATCGTAGTTTAATGTAATTTCTATTTGACGTTTAATGTATTATTTCTATTTGATGTTTAATGTATTTCTATTTGATACTTTAGAAAACGTTACAATTTTTAATTTGATGTTTCACCTTTAACTCAAAAAAAAAAAAAAAAAAAAAAAAAAAAAACACCCGCAATCATAACTCACCCTTAATTAACTCACCTTTAACTCAACTATTTTCAAAATGAACCCCTAAACTATGATTAATACTTCATTTAACAACTAACACAAATTTTAAACACGATACGGAAATTATATAGGCACTGTGATAATAATACTCTGGTGGTGTTGTATATATATAGGCACTGTGAAATTTGAATTTGAAATTAAATTATCCCGCTTGTAGGCACATTGAGTGTTTGTGTGACTAAATTCAATAATAATGAACCTGATCCCGAATCATTCCAAACATTCCCTCGGTTTCATTTTGTCGAGTAAAACCATAATCAGATTTAATATCATTAATATAGAAAATATCAATTACCCTAATCAAAAAGTCAATTAGTCAATCCAACACCAAACACACTTCCAAATCAACTACACTAGTCAATCCAAACCAAACACAAACCAAATCCGACCAATATTATCCATCTGTTTACTTTTGGCGCATTTCGATGGTCCCTCTTCCCGCCTAAAGTATTGGGAACCGTTCGTATACCTCTCCAGCCTATTTATACCTATCTACATGGAAAACCGTTTATAATCAACCGTTCATATACAACTCCTTTGATATTTTCATTAGATATTATATTTCAAATTTCAATGGCTGAATCCTCTTCAACTCCTTCTTCAAACAAAAACAAATGCCCAAGGGATGATTCTCCTCCTCCAATCCCTGAAAAATATAAAAAATTTGGCATATCCCAACATATTTGGGAGAAATGTAGTGAAGGCCAGTATGATACTGAAAACGAATTGATAGAACTTTACAACAAGCGTATAAAGATGCTGGAAGAAAGCAACAAGAAAGATTTAGAGGTCATTGAGGAGCATCAGAAGAAAGTTGATGTGAGGAACAAAAAAATAGAAGAAACAAGAGAGCAAATAGTTGGTGTTTACAAAAGTATTGAAGCTAGTTTACATATTTCTTAATGTATCTTTTGTTTATATATTTTGCCTATATAAATGTAAACTTATTTTGGCTCGGTTTAATATATGACTTAACTTTTCCAATTCATACAAGTTTATGATATTTGAATGCAATTATTATTACAAGTTTATGATATTTGAATGCAGTTATTATTATTGTACTGCTAGGCAAAAAATTGTACTGGTAGCGAAAACTTTGTACTGCTGGGTATCCGTTAGTACTGGTTGGGAGTGCAGGGTACGTTTGTGTCACTTTTTACTTAAGGGGTATAAATCCCCAATTGTGGCACACAATCATATTCACGCACACATTATTCTCTCTCTTCCACTCCCTAAACTAATTTTAATCGTCATATTGCAAAACCCCCAATCAAATCATAATGTCGAACCTAACTTTTACCGAACCTCATAATAATGTTGCCTTTTTAGAAAAATCCAATGAGTTTGTAGATTTTACTGAGATCATTGATTTCCTTAATGCAAGCTATATTAAGTTTGCATTAACAGTAAAACCTACTACATATACTTCCAACATTATCCAGTTTTGGTCGTCTGCTAAGGTCAAAACTATTAATGGGGAAGCACAAATCCATGCCCTTGTAGATGGGCAGAGGATTATCATTATAGAGGCGTCTATTCGAAGAGATCTTCTCCTAGATGATGCTAACGGAGTTGAGAATCTTCCAAATACTACAATCTTTGAAAAACTTTCACTGATGGGCTATGAGAGAAAAACAGATGCTTTAAAGTTTCATAAAGGTAATTTTTCTCCTCAGTGAAAATTCTTAATTCATACTGTCTTAGTGTGTCTAAGTCCAAAGACCACTGTGTGGAATGAATTTAGCAGTAATTTAGCTTCTGCTATAATTTGTTTGGCTGAAAATACTCAAAGATTTAATTTTTCAAAATTAATTTTTGATAGTATGGTTAAGAACTTGGATAGTTCTTCGGCTAAATATTGTCTATATCCAAGGTTTTTGCAACTCTTTTTGGACAACCAATTTAAAAATAAGAAAAGTCACAAAAATGTTTATTCCACTCCCTGCCTTACCAAAAAGGTTTTTGCTAATATGAGGAGGGTTGGAAAAGATTTTTCAGGGACAATGACACCTTTGTTTCCAACAATGGTGGCACTAGCCCAAACCCAAATGGGTGAAGGTTCAGCAATCCCAGCTGGTACCCATCAAACACCCACACTTTTGGCTACATCATCTAAACATCAACAAAAGACCTATAAACGTAGGACTAACACCAAGAACACTGAGCTACCTCAGGCTAGTGGTTCTATACCAACTGTTGCAGATGAGGCTATCACTGGGAGGGAGAGTGATATGTTGGCAAGGGCTGCCACTACTGTGTCTAGCTTAGCAGCAGCACAGGACAGTGGTAACATCATTAAGACCCGAACCAAGACAACTTCTAATGAGTCCAGTCCACATGGAACTGATTCACGTGAAGGACCCAGTCACATGGAAACAATGGGGGGTTCGGATGTTCATCCTAGGGGTGAGACTGAACTTAACTTTTCCAATGATCCACCTCTCGGGCTAGGTAACACAAGCCGAAGTGGTGAGGATAGTATGCAACTTTTGAATGAATTGAAGGATACTTGTGCCAAGCTGTCTGCACAAATTGTTGATCTGCAAACAATAGCTGATTCTCAAGATGGAGTCATCAAAGCTCAAGGTGGGGAGATAAAGGCTTTGAAGAGAAGGGTTATGTAAAACCCTAAAATCTAAAATGTGCAAAAAGACCAAAATGCCCCTACAACTTTGAAAATTTAATAAAGGCTTATATAACTTGTAAATTAATTCCAAAAATTATGAAATGTACCAAGTATGATATGGAATAATTAGAGAGCATCATAAAATATTTGTACAAGTTATAAAAATTATATTTACACATTAACAAGTTCAAAAACAATTAAGTATACATTTATTTAATTTTAAAAGTTATTTAAGTACATTTAAATTACAAATAAATGGGAGTTAATGTAAAATAAATGGTGATTGACTCATGCAATCAATTTGGCCGCTCCTCTTGATCCCCCCTCCTCCTATTATTCGGCCCTATCATTATCTAATCAACCAAAATCATTTTCCTTGCCAAAAACAAAAACCGATTGAAGCAAAACCCTAGAAATAATCACCAATAATTCGTGCGATTTCCTGGAGGTGTGAGATTATTTTTTGTGTGTTCTTGAGCATCAATTGAAGCCTAGAAAAATACTACTTCGAATTGTGGTGGCCGGATTCAAGGGCTTTCGAAAATTCTTGTTTAATTCAAACCGAAAGGTAAAAATTCCACTTTGATTCATTCGATCTTGGATAAATTCGTTTCTTATTTTTACTGTGTTCCTCACATCATATGTGACACGTGAAAATTGGTTTCAAGATTTTTAGATCATTTTTGAAGCCGTGGTGAATTCTTGTTCGATTTGCTCATACGCGTAAGGAAACAATTCGTACACCCTATCCACACGTTCGATCTTTGGTTTGGTAATTTTCTCAGATCCTATATGTCATTTGAACATCAAATAAAATGATTATAACATACCATGCATGATCTACATATTATTTGCGAATTAAACATGGAAAACGGGTATAAATCCAAAATAATTGTATACGAATTTTTGGGGCTTCTTAATTATTTTATTTGGACTCTATATGATCATTATAACCTGAGAAAAATGCTACTTCGAATTATTGGGGCCTAATCGAATTATTTGTGGATTTATTTAGTTTACCGATTTAAAAGAAATTAAGAAGAAAAAGAAATAAAATGTGAATCGATCTAGGGTTATATTTTTAGGGCTGTTCTTGAGTGATTAAATGATGATTAATGATGATGATATGATTGGTGAATGATTGGTATATTTAGGGTTAGGGTTTTGTTAATAAAAATGTTATGCGCTTGGTGTTTAAATGGTTAGGGAGTGTTTTGTAACTTTTAAAACTAATGGGTTATTTTTAGAACTTAATTCGGACTGAGTAAAATTCGAATAAAATATAAGTGGAGGGGGTCTAGTGTCATTTTTGTAATTTAAAGGGTTAAAATGTCTTTATTATTAATTTGTAATTCGAATTGTAAATATTTAAAATTGAGGGACTAAATATGTAATTTCTGGAAACTTAGGGTTGAATTGAGTAATAAATTATATTTGGGGAGTTATGTGTCATTTTGGTAATTTAATGACTTAATATGTAATTATTGGTAATTAAAGGTGGAAAATGTAAATTAAGGGTTAAATATGTAACTTTGATAACTTGAGGGACCTAGTGTGTAAATTATGAATACTTAAGAGTAGATTCGTATAATATGATAAAATAAGTAATCATTGTGTAATTTTGATAAACTAAGGGTCTAATGTGTAATTATGGATATTATAAGGTTTAAAATGTAAATTATAACTTAAGGGTGTAAAGTGTAAAATTGAGAAACTTGAGGGGCTGAATTTGGTAACTTGATAAATATGGATTCAAAACAGATTAATTGGGATATTTTCATATTTGAACCTTATCTTTGATATAAGTACACTTAAAACCCTAATTTATGTAAAGTTGTCATAAGTAACCCTAAACTTTTGTGACTTGTCAAAATACACCCTAAAACCATAATATGATTTAATAACGACTTAACCTAAATGAGAATATGGAAATTTTCTAAAAATAGAAACTTACTAAATATGGAAACCTGCTAAAAATGGAAAGTTACTTAAAATGGAAAGGTTTGTAATTATGTTCTACCCCTCTAGGTGTGAAGAAGGAGAGGACCTGATCTCTTCATCTTATTCATTTCGGGTTGTGTTTGCTTTTGGAATAAGGTACAGATATTCTGCCCTTTTAATAAGGTGCCTTCGACCTCTTGATTTCTGATTTGAACCTATGATATGAACCTTTGGCATTTGAACCTTTGATATGAACCTTTGACTTCTGAACCTCTTATATGAACCCTGTGATATGAACCTTGAGATTTGGACTATAATTATGACATATGAACCTTTGCTTTGATATGAACCTTTGACCTTGACCCCAGTTTGATACCCGAGCCAAATATGTTTCCTAGCCATGAAGGTAACATGGCCATGTCATTGATGCACCAGTGGCATGACTCTAGTGTACTCGAGTGATGTTGTACACCGTCCCCATTATGATATGATATGAGCTCACTATGATATGTTTTGATATGGCCAATATGATTTGTTTGGGGGGCGAATGGATGCATCCTAGATACGTTATGATATGCTTTGATATGATATGATATGGTGACTGGGGCTGGGTGCAATCCACTCCTTTCACAAAATACGGGAGCTGATCACTCCAACTGGTACATGAGGACACCCCTCATATTATCGGCTTATTTGAGAGGCATCCCCTCTATATGATTATGATATGCTATGATATGATATGTTATGATATGGGCTCGTGGTGGATGACTGTCCTAACCTTTACTCTTGTACCCTATCTATATCTCTTTCATTATGTTTCGTTTGTTTCGTTTCCGTTTATTATATATATCTGTTCACTGGGCTTTTTAAGCTCAGCCGCACGTTTTCTTTCCGTGTGCGGCAGGTATCTAAGCTAGGAGCTTTTGGATTATGCTTTGGATGGGATGAGAGTTAGATGAAGCTTTGACCTTAGATGACCACCTTTATTTTATGACTTTGTTTGGACATGATTTCCTTTGTATTCGTACCTTTGGATTATTTCCTTTCTTTGAACTTATGTATTATTCAAGTCGTGTTGACTTGACTTTCTCTTATGTATTTGTTTAAGACTTCCGCTGTGCTATTATGTATGCTTTGATTTGTCACCATAATGTGATGCTTCTACCCTTGTCGGGTTGGGGTGTTACAGGTTAGGTATTTAGAAGGAGTCAAAGGATCAAGAATTCCCAAACACAAGGTTAAATCTTCTGACGCTTCTAAGGATGCTCCCAAACAGGGGGGGGGGAATGAAGGCAAAGTTTCAGGGGAGGCTAAAGAGGGTGAAATTATTGGTGAAGAGAGTGATCCAATGGAATTTGTAGTTGCTGATAATGAAGTGGTGATGGATAGGTGTTTCGGCAAGGTTACAACTGCTGATAGTGCTACTGATCAGGGTATTAATTAGTGCTGATAGTGGTCCAGTTATTCCTGCTAGTGAGCCAGTTACAGATGGTAGTACAAAAGCTAGTACAGTTACACGAGAGGTTTTTGCAACTGTTGTTAGTGTACTTGCTGAGCTGAAGACATCAAAACCAGTAACCAAAGGTGTTGTGATACAAGAGCCATCATCCTCTCCAAAAGCTAAACAATCAACTCCACAGGTACAAGGCAAAGGTAAAGGGATTCTTACTGAAGAGCCTGTGGAGAAACCATTATCAAAAGAAGAGCAAGTGCAACTTGATGCTGAAGTTGCTAAGAAATATGCACAAAAGTATGACGCAGAACATCAGATGCTTTTGGAACGAAAGAGAATACAAGAAGAAAAAGATGCAGAGTTAATAGCTTCATGGGATGAGGAAAGGGCTCAGGTTGAAGCTGATTGTGAGCTTGCTAAGAAACTACATAAACAAGAGCAAGATAAGTACTCAGTAGATGAAAGAGCCAGGATACTGAAAGATATTTTTGATGCAAAAAAGAAGTTTTTTGCAGCACAAAGATATGCAGCTAAGACGAACAAGCCACCCACTCCAAAACAAAGAAGAGATCTCATGTGCAGGTATTTGAAGAATGTGGCCAGTTGGAAACTAAAGGATTTGAATTTTTTGGATGATAAAAGAATTGAAGAATTATATGCAATTGCCAAGAGAAACAATGATCGCTTCTTGAATGCTGAGGTGGTGAAGGGCAGTGAAGAAAAGAAAGAAGAGAAAACAAGTTCAAAGAGAGCAGGTGAACAGTTGGAAAGAGAAAGCAGTAAAAAGAGAAAACAAAACAAACTGAGCAAGCTGTTGCTAAAGAACAAATGCAAGCTCACACTGAACTTGCAGTTGACTATGTAGGAGAAGCCATGGATGCACAACCTTTAAGTGTCAAACAACCCATTGTTGATTATAAGTCTGGATCTCATGGGGAAACAGTTTATTACGATATTAAGAGGCATGATGGTTCTTCTACAAGGTTTGTAAGCTTTCTTGACATGGTTCATAATTTTGATAGACGAGATATGATAGCTCTATGGAAATTACTCAAACAAAGATTTGGTAATAAGACACCAGAACAAGCTTATGATAGAGAAGTCTGGAATTACTTGAAGGTAATGTTTGAACCAAATCATGAGGATGAATGTTGGAGAAGACTAAAGCACAATACTGTTAAAGAATGGAAAATTTTTCAACGATGTGGAGTACATGCTTTAACTGTAAATGAGTTGGTGATCTACATGCTTGTAGAAAAGGATTACCCTTTAAAGTTTCACAAAGACATTCTACATCAGATGTTGCGTGGGAAGAAAATACTCAAGCTTCAGCTTACTTATGATGACATGGCATATGAACTGCTCAGGAAGATGGGAGAGTATCTAGGACCCAAGGACAAGAAATAGAATTAAGACTGCTAGAGTTAGAGTTAAGACTGCTAGAATGTATAGTTATTACTGCTAGAATGTATAGTTTGACTTAAACATGTATAGTTATTACTGCTTATGAGATAAACATGTATAGTTATTACTGCTAGAATGTATAGTGTGACAAAATATGCTTACATAAATGCTTACAATGGAGCCAAAACATTGAGATTTTGAAATTTTTGACTATTGCATAAGTTATCAGAAATGTGTGACCATATGTATCGAATTGTGACTACACTTAAATAATGTGTGACAAAATATGACTATGATTTATACACCTAAATAAATACTTCATGTGACAATATGTAACATCTTGAATTTAGTCACACAAACACTCAATGTGACTAATATCAAGGTTAATGATAACTGAGTTCACATTTTGCTATACATAATAGTCACATGAATATTTCACAGTGTGACTATTTTGAATGTATTGGTCACATATAATACCCTTATAATGTGGCCATAAACATAATTTAGATGCACATTTGTGGTATGGTGTGACTATTGTATAGCCTATAGTCACATGATTGTGCTACAATTAAATGTGACCATACACATTAGGAATTCGCAGGCAAACACACACTTAACTTTAGACACACATATTAACTTACGTGACCATTTGTATCGAATTTTGATCACACTTAATCATGTATGCCTATGGTTTAGTGTGACCATATATGACATTTGGTCACACTGTTCAAGTGTGTGACATATATTTGTCACTTTTAAATGCATATCGTGACTAATGCTTCAAACTTAATTTTCATTTGTCACACATTTCAAATTCATATGTGGCTAAATTTTCAACAAAAACTAGCAGTCACGTTTAAATAATGTGTGAAAAACTTGAATATATGATTTAGCCACATACACAATTACTTCGTGTGACCATATATGGATTTTGGTCACACTTTTCAATTGCGTGACATATATTTGTCACATATGTATATATATAGTGTGACTAATGTTTCAACCTTATTTGTATCCGTCACACGTCCCAAATTATAAGTGACTAAATAATCAAATTTTTTTTTACCATATACGTATAGTTACGAAAATATTCAAATGTGTGGTTGTAGCTTCAGATGTAATTCCGAAATGGTCACACAAGTCGGATCAATTGTGGCTGTTTATTTTATTCTGGTAAATTTAGTCACACAAATAAGTTATTGTGTGGCCGTTCAAAATACCACATGTGTGACCATAGGCCAAATCTGTACTAGTGCAGTCTACTGCTCCTCAATTTATAACAAAGACATAACCCATTTGAGACTTCGCATCATCTTTGTCACATTGCCAGGACGCATCACAAAAACCTGTAACACCAAGTTCTGTATCTGGATTTCTACTGTACACTAGAAACATATCTTTTGTATTTCTTGGATACTTGAGAATATGTTTAAGATCAATCCAGTGACGATCACCTGTGTTCTGTTGAAATTGACTAGTGATATTTTGAGCGAACGCCACATCTGGCCTTGTGCATCTAATCGCATACATGATAGAACCTACTGCCGAAGCATATGGAACTTTACTCATGCGTGCCACCTCTGCTGGTATTGAAGCATACATTTCGCTACATAAGCCATGCTTTACTTCCATTGGCAAATATCCTTTCTTGGAATTTTGCATATTGAATCTCTTCAATATTTTATCAATGTAAGCAGTTTGACTTAAAGTAATTAACCGCTGTGATCTATCTCTATAGATCTTGATTCCCAGAATGTATGCAGCTTCCCCTAAATCCTTCACAGAAAAACACTTTCCAAGATATGCCTTAACTTTTTGCAAACTTGGAATGTCTTTTCCCATGATTAATATGTCATCAACATATAGGATAAGAAAAATTACATCACTCCCACTAGCTTTGTGATATACACATGGCTCATCAAGATTCTGAGTAAATCCAAACCTTTTGATTTCTTCATCAAATCTTTTATTCCATTGCCGTGATGCTTGCTTCAATCCATAAATGGATCTTTGAAGTTTGCATACACGGTTTGGAAATTTTGGATTCACAAACCCCTCAGGCTGCGCCATATAGATGTCTTCATCTAGGCGACCATTTAAGAAGGCGGTTTTGACATCCATTTGCCAAATCTCATAATCATAGTATGCTGCTACAGGAGAAAATGTCTCCTGATAGTCAACCCCATAGGTTTGAGTAAAGCCTTTAGCTACCAGACGAGCCTTATAGGTGTGTACATTGCCATCCATGTCAGTTTTCTTCTTGAAGAGCCACTTACTTCCAACGACTTTAGCATTGGGAGGAAGGTCTACTTCAATCCAGACTTCGTTATCTCTCATGGATTGCATTTTCCCATTCATAGCAACTACCCATTTATCCTTTTTAGGATCATTCATGGCAGCTCTATAATTAGCAGGTTCTCCAAGATCCCCTAATATATTTCCTCAACTTCTACGTTAAGACATAGACGTTCAGGAGCTTTCATAGTCCTTGTAGACTTGCGAATGGGAACAACTTCAGGTGTTGGACCCAGACTTTCAGGTTCCACAGAAAGTTCGCTAGTATTTTCAGAAGGTAATGTATCTACATGATCATCTTCCAGATCATAATCTCTCCCACTGAATTCTTGATATATGAGATCATTTTCAAGAAAGTCTCCATACCTAGCAACAATTACTTTGTTTTTAGGTGGAAAATAAAAGTAGTAACCCATCGTTTCCTTTGGGTATCCTACAAAGATACACTTTACAAATCTCTGTTGGAGTTTATCTGCTGATTCACGTTTAATAAACACCTCGCAACCCCAGACCTTTAAATAAGACAAGTTAGGAGCTTTACCATGCCATATCTCATATGGTGTCTTATCAACCTTCTTGGTCGGAACCATATTTAGAATACGACCAGCAGATTCTAAAGCATAATCCCAAAAAGATAAAGGAAGAGTTGTAAAATTAAACATTGATTGCAACATGTCTAGCAATGTATGATTTCTTCTCTCAAATACACCATTTTGTTGTGGAGTATATGGAGATGTGAGATGCTGGATAATTCCATTCTCAGCTAAGTAATCTTTAAACACTTGGCTTAGTTATTCACCACCTCTATCGGATCAAAGAGCTTTAATCTTCTTTCCAAGTTGCAATTCTACTTCTGCTTTGAAAACCTTAAATGTTTCATATACCTCATGTTTATGTTTAAATAAGTAAACATAACCATAACGGCTGAAAACATCCGCAAATGTTAAGAAGTAGCTAGCACCTTTCCTTGACACATGTCTAAGTGGTCCACATATATCAGTATGTATCAAACCAAGTAGATCATAAGCCCTTTCCATACGATTATTAAATGGTTTCTTTGTCATCTTCTCAGATATACAAGATTCGCATTTATCAAATGATTCATCATTGATATCTTGCAAAAGCCCATCATGTTGCAGCTTTTCCATGCGAGTCTTGCCTATGTGAGCAAGTCGACAATGCCAAAGATAAGACGAATCCAAGTCCTTCTTGATTCTCTTATTATTGATGCTAAACATCAAATTATTTTTATTGGATACATTATCAATCATATCAATCTCAAACACACCATTCACAACAATAGCATTAAAATAGAAAACACCATTTAAAGAAACAGAAATTCCATTACTAGTGATTGTGTGAATAAAACCAAGATCCAAAAATAAAGAAAGTGAAACAACACCTCTAATAAGTTATCTGAAGTACTGGTGCCCTGCCCAGACTTCTTGATCTTATTTGCTCGCAACTCTTCTAGATAGAGAGGACAATTCCTCTTCCAGTGACCAACTACAAGACAGTAATGGCAAACCTGATCCTTCTTTGGATTATCCTTCTTCTTAGAAGGGTATTTCTTAGGTTCAGGTTGATAAGCCATAACTTGCTTACCCTTATCAGCTTTACCTTTACCTTTACCCTTCTTGTTCGTTTGCGGTTTTGGCTTGTTAATCCTACCACCCTGAATAGCCAGTACTTGGGGTGTAGTAGCCTTTTGTGGTAAACCTTTCTCATAATCAATGAGCAATGTGTGTAATTCACTTACTGTCTTCCCCACGCAGTGCATATTGAAGTTTCGCACAAAACCACTAAATTCCTTATTCATAGATCTATTGATTAAGTTAACAGCAATATCTTGTTCATAGAATTTACCAAGTGCCTGTAGTTGGTCCATGTAACCCTTCATTTCCAACACATATGCACTTATAGGTTTACCATCTGCCTGCTTGCGGCTGTGAAGAGCATCGATCAAATCATAGATTTCAACAGCTTGAGGTTTCTCAAACATTCGTCTGAGTTCGTTGAGCATGTCATAAGGGAAAAAGTTCTCAAAATGCTTTTGTAAAGCAGGTGTCATCATTCCCAACATCAAGCAAGCCACATCATTATGTTTCTTGTATTCAACTTTCCACTTTGCTTTTTCAGCATCAGTTGCTGTTGCAGCAGGTTCAGCAGGACAAGGCTTATATAAATATTTCAGTTTATCACTCACTCGCACGACAATCCTGAGTGAACGAAACCAGTCATTGAAATTCTTTGAGCCAGTCAATTTTTCTCGTTCAAAGAAAGTTTTGAACGCAGAACTCAAAGCAGTGTTATCGTTTTGAGCCATTTCTATAGAAAAAAAGTTTAAATATTAGTATTTTCGATAATACAATTTTTCAATAAAATAAAAATCCAAGGAAATATTCATATAACCATAGAATTTTCTTGAAAACTAGGATCAAAATTAACATAGTTCCATTACATCAGTTGATCTGCTAGTAATGAAAGTATAAAATAAGGTAATCTGTCGAACGATAATTGGCAAACGATTTTCAATTACTAGATCTTTATGGGATTTACATTGCCAAACTATATTGCAATGTAAGCATGTTTTATCCCCATTTCATGCCGTGAGTTCTAGGTCTCACTAACAACTTAATTAAGTCGTCTAATTTAGAAACTGCAAATTCTCATGTACGTCTCACGTAGTCATGAAATTTACCTTGTCATCACAATCTAGCTAAGGTCTCACTTAGGCTAAATGGTGACTTCATGTGTTTCTTATAATTAGATGGCATAAACTTAAATTTTAAGGGTACTAGTTTTGATGTGTATAATCAAAAATATGTACGAAGAAGCATGCATACAACTTCGTATCATAAGTTTTAATAAAAACCTTTTTATTAACTAATTCAGTAAGATCAAATTTACCAAAGTTTTAATTGAGTTATTGGGTTCATCAATTAAATAATTACCTACAATTATCGCCCACTATATCCTACTACTGCATGAGTCAAAAGACTCAAGTTATTCGGATAATTACCACAAAGTGGCACGTGGAATTGAGGTCAATTCACCCTTAAGATGATTTTGTACAAATAAAATAGTCGTACTAGGTAGCTCTAATTTGACGCACAAAGGAGCAGAGAAACTAAGGTAAGCACAAAGCCATTATAACCCCGTTTCTTTAAGGTCACAATTTAATGCGTACCCTCATTATACCTCTCACACAGTTTGTCACAATTGGGTGAGCCGTTCTTACTATTGGTACAAAACTCATCAATCAACTAAAAGCTATAGTTTTTGACTCTTAAAACATGTCATAAATTATAAAAATTGCTAGTCTCTCCTGGGAGTGAACTACCGTGCGAAACGAACCACTATCAGCATATGAGACCTTGCAAGATTCATAATTTATACACAAATCAAGTTTCACCATTTATTTAGTCCGTATAATTTTTCTATTCAAAATTACCCTTTTGTTTAAAACATGTCAAACAAATATACACAAAACAAGTAATAATAAAAAAATAAACAACTAAATAATACACACATAACATAACAATTAATATGTGAAAACATGTAGCAATATGCAAACTTTATTCGATAAAACCCATTAATAATTAATTCTAGGTTTATAATGCATATATTTAACTAAGGCCATCACTTTCAAAGGAAGTGAACCACATGCATCGACTAATCGATTGCGTAAGCCATAATTAAATGTATACCACATAGCACGCAATTGATTCATTAATTATATTGAGGTCTTCCACAATTTAAGAATTATTAATAAATAAACATGTGAAAACTTACAATTAACTCATATAGACAATAATTCCATGACAAAACATGCATGTTCCATCATGGGTTTCATAACAATTATAACACGTTGTCATAAGGTCGCATACAATTAACACGTAATTATATCACGCAATCCAAGGGTTTCTAATCCGATTAATAAACAAAACAATTTTTTTTTATTAAATAAAGGGCAATCCCCCCCCCCCCCCCCAATGAAATGCTTTAGCTCTGAGTTCTGTTAGATAGAGATCCCCGGCACACGAAAAATATCCACCCAAATTTAGAGTTTCAAATTTTATAAACCCTAAAATTCGACATATATAATTAAACACAATTCAAGATTCGTTTTTTACGTGTTTCGATAATTAATTACATATTATAAAGGCTCGTGATGCCACTGTTGTAATTTTAATACATGACATCATAATAAAACACATAAAACATCAAAGCAAACATGCGGAAGCGTAGGAACATATAATACATAATAAATTAACCGAATATAAAACGTATGCGTACCTTTTAGTAATTCTTCAACAATCCACTTTATGAACCCTAATTAGGGTTTATGTGGATTTTAAGAATTACCACTTACCGTTTTGTAATTCAATCCAAGATTCAAATAATAGTGTGTTTGAATCACGTTCTTGTACACACGTACTATAACCGAATTAAAGTTATGCTAGTAAAAGAACACAAAATGTTTTTGTTTGGAAAACAAAAACCAAACGAACCCTTGTGGAGGTGTACGATCGGCCAACAAAGAAAAGAAAAGGGAGAAAATACTTTATGGTTATTGTGTGTACAAAAGTTTTTAAGCAAAACAATGACCCTTGTGTTTGTTTATATAGGATGCAAAACTTGAAGAGCAAGTTTGAGTGGGTTTGGGATACCTGTACCCATCGACCGGCCATAGCCCACAAAGGGGTATTCCGGATCCTTCTTGAATCCCAATTTTCATTCTAGTCTTTTTCCTTTAACCATTAGTCAATATCCGTTAATTACTTAACGATCGTTAGTTGTTTTGTGTAACTAATAATTAAATATAACATTTTATATTAAATTATTAATCTTTAATTCTCATACGAAAAGTGTGCAATCCTGCGATCTCGAGTTCGATCCTAACATACGCTATTATTTTATGTCCATAAACTAACACAAAGTTCCCATGAAACTCCCTCTTGTTCAGATGATGTTAAATATAGTTTATACTGGATTATTTATTGATGACAATATTGTCCGTTCCCTTAACTACACGAATTTGGTATAAATATGCCCTTGCAGGTGTAATAATCTTAAAGTGATTAGCTTTTCCAATCACCATACTTGCTTTTTGGTGGAAAAGACAATTCTTACGAAATGCAAAAAACCATTAACCATGGAGTAAAGTGGAAAGTATTTTAAAATATTGAATGTTTAAGATGACTTTTGGAAACGGTTTTTGCGTTGGAGTATTTTTGTAAAATTAAGTTTTTGATATGTAAAGGTTAGTGGAAGTTGATGTGACAAAAGTATAGAGACGTCAAATAGGTTAAGTTAGGATTGGAGATGGTCTAAAAACGATGATCTGAGAATTTTATCAGCTGTTTTGATTAAATGGTTACAAAAAATATGGTGATTTGGTGCATATCCCCAGCTGTTCACAAAGGATGTGAGAAGTTGTTTTCGTTCAATTAACAGTATGTTGTCAAACATTATATTATCTGCGACGAGTTAATGACATACAAATCACTCTTATTATATATTCCTCTGCAAGCTGATCATCCTTATTTTTGTGAAAATATGAAAGGGACACTAGACCTGGTAAGAATTATTAAAAAAACGATTGTCGTTGCACAGTTTTTGGTGTCAAATATCACTAATGTTTGCAAAGTGTTGGTACTTTTGTATATTGACCGAAAGTTTATTTGCAAGGGTTTGGTTATCCCCACCCTCTTAAAATGATACTAGTACCCCCTCTAACATTTTTTATTTTTATTTTATGTTACTTTTATATTTTTATAATTTTATTTGTATTATAAAATTGCGAAATTAAAAAAATAGAACATAAAATATAAAGTTAAGCCATAAGTAGGAAAGCACAAAAAATACGGAGGATAAAACCATTAAAAACTATCATTGTTATGTTACGGAACATAAAATATAAAGTTTGATAATTTAAAAGTGATACATGAAAAAAAGATATGGAACAAAAAACCATTTAAAACTTTTTTGTTCCATTAATAAAACGGGTATAATAGGGGTATATTGGTTCCATATCTTTTTAAAAGTGATACATGAAAAAAAGATATGGAACAACACAAGCACTCCTTTTAGTTTTTCTTTTCGAAACGAATTAAAATAGCATTGTTTGGTTTTCGATTTGTAATCTTGAAAAAGAATTAACTTTCGAATCTTGTTGATTTTCGAAACAGGTAGGTACTGATTGGTTTTAGTTATGGTTTCTTGACTTTTTATGCGTGTTTTGGTTTGACTCGTGTTTTGAGATAAGATATCGTAAAGATTGATAATAGGTTTTGTATTCGAACTTCAAAATCTGTTAAGTTTGATGATGATGAGGTCAAATCTGTTAAGAAACTATAATAATTTCTTTTTCTTTTTGAACTGAGATCTTTTTTTTGTTGGTTGATTGGAGTTGCTGTTAGTTGTTGAATGAAGTTGGGAGAATTAGCCAATTAGGGTATGGTTTTGAATTGGATTGAATCATAATTGCAAAATGTTTTGAAGTGGTGTATGAGATGATTGTGTTCAAGAATTTTATGGTGAGGATGTGTATCACACGTGTGGGAATGGGGTGGAGATTTGACTTTGCTGTCTTTAAAAGAATTCGAATAATTTGTGTGATTTACTAATTATTTGCATAAGTTAGATCAAAACTTGTTGTTGGTTGCAAGACAACAGATTGTTCACTCAGATTCGAAGGTTTATTTTGACCTTAATGTTTGGTAACATTTAATTCAGTTAGACTTTATCACTGGAAAAGGATGTTGTGGTGACCTCAACAGATTGGGAATTTTGTTTTTTGATAGGTTTGAGTTTATGAATTGAGGTTTGTAAAGGTGGTTGGAAGTGGTGAGAATGGTGGTGTACGGTGGTGGTGGTGGGTGAATATAGAGATGATAGGTGGTCATGATTTAAAGAAGAAGAAGCTATATTAAAAAAGAAGAAAGTGATAGGTGGTGGTGACTCGTGAGGTTTTTATTTTTTTGTGTTTAAAAAGAAAAGAAAAAGAATATACTAAGTAAATATACTATTATACCCTCATTTGAGTATCAAGTAGAGTGACTTAACGAAAGTTAATGAAGGCCGTTAAAGTAAAGGACCACCAATACATAACGTTTCGCATTTAGGGACGGATGGTGCATTTTTTGGGTCAAATGACGAAACTCATCGGACAACGCAAACCACAAGGACGAACGGTGTAGTTTACTCTATATATAATTTTGAATTGGGCTATAATGTATTGGGTTAGATTTGCTGTTGTTGGGCTGTCTAAAAGTTTATGTTTTGCTATTATTGGGCTGATTCTGTTTACCATCATTTGTAATGGTAGGAACTAGGAATGATGCTTGGATATTTTAGCCTTTTTCCTATGCCTTAAACACACATATTATCTAATATATTAAAAAGCCAGGATGGATCTACAGTAACAACGCTGCTACAGTGTTTTGTACAGTGCTCGCTACAGTACTTTTTTTTTTTTTTTTTTTTTTTTTTTTTTTTCCTTCAAAAATTCACACACACACACTGCAAATAAACTCAAAAAACACAACATACATATCAATCCAGTCACCACTGCTTCTTCTGGCCAAACCTCATAAACAACAAATGTAATAATACTCAACATCTAAATTCCAACACAACCACAAACAAATAATTATACAACCAAATCGAACAAAAGGAAAAATAATAATAATACAACAACCAAATCGAAAAGAATAAATAAAAATAAATAAAATTGATAAATAAATAAGCACCATGCCTTGCGTGAGTCACGGCTTGACTCTCCTTCGGCTGTCGAGACCAAACTCACCGTGAACCACATCTTGGCTATCCATGTGACTGCCGAGCCTGTTACAACCAAAACGGAACTCAAGTGAATATCAAACTCAATAAAATATCACCATAACACAATAAATAACAAAAGAACAACAAACCCAAACGGACCTCATATCAATCCCAAGTCCAAACGCAAACAATACATCACAAAAATGATGAAGAAAATAAAAAAGATTAAATGAAAAAATAAACAACTAACCCCGAGTCAACACGAGTTGACTCCGTGAGTCCGAGTCAAGACCGAGTCACGACTAAAGTCATACATCCAAACGGTTTTAAGGTTTTTTAAACGTTTTATTAAAAGATAATTAGTAAAATCGGTTTAAAAAAAAAATAGAAATTAGGGTTTCGAAATAAATTTAAAAAAATAAAGATAAATGGCGCGTGAAGGGTTCTTACCAAAAGAGGAGGTGGCTAGAGTAGGTGGTGGTGGCGCGGTGGTAAAGGCAAAGGCGGTGGTGGCACGTGACAGTGGTTGTGGTGGGAGCCAAGGGCTCAAAATCTCCAGAAAGGTAATAGATAAGCCGATCTATTGATTCGGGAAAAAAAAAAAGTTCGCCGGAAAAATATTCAGGCGGTGGTGGCCGCAAAAGACGGCGGTGGCCGGAAGTTAACTGGCAGGTAGTGTTTAGAGAGAGAGAGAAAGAGAGAGAGAGAGTGTGAAATATTTTTAAAATGAAATATTATTATTATTATTAGGGTTTATATAGAGGGTGTGAAATGAAAAAGTCGGGTGGAGGGACTAATATTGCCAACATGGCTAAACTTTTACAATAAACACTTTGGGACCCATTCGACGTACCAAACGGACTTGAAAATTAACGAAACTTGCACCATTATTCATGAAATAAATTTTCCAATCAAAATAAGTATAAATATGAAATACTTTCACGAGATCAATATATTGAATCACGACCAAGTCGGTTTTACAAAGTTTCAAACCTAAGAAAAAAATTAATATTAATCGAATTAAATAAGAATAAAAATTATTTTTTTTTTTTTTGAAAAATAATTTCGAAAAAAATAAAAAAAATAAAGTTTTTGAAAAAATATTTTCAAAAAACTTTTAAATTAATTTTTCTAAAAAAAAAACCGCTGCAACGCGCGGGCTTCCCTGCTCGTTATATATATATATATATATATCTCAAACCAGCAGACACCGAAGAAACCAGGATTTAACATGTGGGTCGGCCGAATATCATATTAGCAAAACCCAATAATCAAAAGCGCGCAATTACTATATTTTAGTTCTAATTTTCTATTTCGAACGCATGGCTCCTCGGCAAGATGAAATACACGCTAACTTAATATTGGAAACAAGTAAGAAAAAAGCAACAATAAGCTAATAACAAGAAAATCAATATTATTCGTCCATCTTCAAACAAATTATTGCTCGTACAAATTAAATTTTCATGTCTGTTAAACCAAAATGAATGATAAAAAGTCATTTCAATCTTAAAAAAGGACCAAAGTGTGACAACATAAACTTTCTATTAGTTTGCATGATATAACAGGTAAAATGACTTTACTATCCTAGCCACTTATTTTTCAATCAAAATTTAAAAAACCTATTTACGTCTCTTTTTAAAAAAATTAAATAGCCTATAAACCGATTATCGTTAAGTAAAACTAATTACATCATCTTGTCGAGTATAAACTCAATCTTTCATTAGATGGGCCTTTATATATACTTTCGAAGATTTATTTTATTTTATTTTATTTTTTTATTATTTTTTATTTTTTATTTTTTTTTATTTTTAAGTATTGAAATATATGCCCTGAAAATTATATGTGATCTGTAAAATCACATGTGATCTGTATAATCACATGCGATTTGTAATATGAAAAATCACATGTGATTTGTGATTTGTGATTTAAAATTTAAAACTCGCATCACAAATCACATGTGACTTTGTATTGTCTAATATTTAACCTAAAAGAAAAATGAAAAAAAAAAAAAAATTGTCGAAGATATATCAAAGTGCTCGCATACTGAAAGAAAAAAGAAATTCTCTTCACGAAGGGGTATTTTTTGTCGCTTAACGATTTCCCGTGTGTAAGATATTTTATTTTCAAGAATAAAGACGTTTTTTTTTTTTTTTTTTTTTTTTTTTTTTTTTTTTTTGATGAAAAACAAATGACTATGATTTGTCAATTTATCTTTGACTTTTTATTAATCTTTATTGAACTCACCCCTTACATACATGATACATATGAAAGACAAAGTATGACTATTGAAAATGTATCTATACTACATATAATGCATAACGACAATTGTTGAAAATGTTGAAGATTCAACACGAAAAAATTACTAATATACCCTTAATGCAATATTGAAACATTTCCATCCAAAATGCCTTAGTTGTTGAAATGCATGAAATTTTTTTAGTGACAGACCCATACACAGTATAGGACTTGCCCAATACGTCATTTATCAGACCTTTAATTTTTCTAGAAAACCTGCTTATGACCATTTTCCGAAAACATTAATTGAGCATAACTTGAACATAAACATTACTAAACATAACTAAACTAGTACATAAGCGTTTCAAATGGTAAAAATGGCCTAATGACAAACGCTAGTTATCTTTACATACATAACAAGTTCTAAACCATAAGTTTCACTTCTGCAATTTACATGACACGACTCAAAAGATGACATGGGTGTGACCAGTCGTATGAAGAGGAGGGTTAGAGAATGCTCATCACACAAAGTAACATCGTTTGGTTTGCATATCGATTTCACCATATTTACCATTTTTAATTTCTTTCGTGTTTGCTACTGAGATTATGGGCTAACACCCTTAGGTGTTAGCCATGTGATGACTATTACATTGATTTGATTCCGTTTATGAAGACTTAATGCATTTTATGTTAGATAGTTTATATGTTTATCGTTCAAATAATGTGTTCATTACTTGTTTATCATTCTATGTCTATTGTCAAGATTATCATAGTGTAGTTCTTTAACTATGTAGGTAATCCGTATCACTATGGTCGGTACCCTTGACCTGGCTTCATTGGTTCCCTTCCTTAGGACTCGTAGATTAGGCCCCCGAGGTTAAACATAGAATGACTAAAACACGTAAGTTAACATAAGCACTCTTCAAAATAGGTAGCACTTGAGAAGAGTAGGTTTTGCTACTAGCCTTAGGTTACTGTAGATGAATCGTATAAATTAGTTGAAAAACACTTATTGCGTAAATGTGACTGAGTAGACTGATAATTTGCTTCAGGGATATAGGTTGCATTCATAGAACTAGGCGCGACTAGTAAATAGTTTACAATAGATAGGAAATGTTGTCTGCAGTTCCTGAGTCCACCAACATAAGTCATTAGGTCATTGCAATTATAAACGGATCAATAAAATGTAGTAGGAGTAATATGGTTAACACTTTCTTCTTTAATTTATCACAACCGTAGTTTAAATTAGTTTAATTTACTTTTCTTGTTTTAATAGTTTAAATAATATTAAATCGTGCCAATCTCTCAGATTGAAACCCCCCAAAAAACTGTAGAAAATCCACTAGGTTAGCGTTTAGGTTTAACTACTCCTGGCGAACCATCCGTAATTACCAACTTAGCTATAATTGACCGGGTACACTGCCTGTAAGTGTTAGTCTAATAGGTTAATTCGGGTATTATAAATTTAAGACTAGATTTAACGCATCAACTTTTCAATATCATGAAGTTTTCTAGCTAAGGAAGTTGGATTTTGATTACCATTATGGTCATCAGTCTGATTAGTTATCTTACCTTCCATATTCTTCAAACGAGCAGCAATGCTGCGCAACAACTCCTCTCCCTTGTCCATAGTTTGATTGGCCAAACTAGTTTCTTTTTTCTTTTTCTTACCCTCACTCCTTCCCGCATCTGAAAAACCACTTCTGATACTCGTACCATACACTTGCAACGAAAACCAGAAGAAACAAATACACCTCAAAATCTTCAATAAACGAAGAAACCCCCTATGGTTTGGACAATAAAGCTCTTGTAATTAAACGACAATCATGATATTAGTAAAAACAGAATTACTAATAAATGTAAACGAGTGAAACAACAATTCAAGAAAAACCCTAAACAACGTTTGAAACCCTGATCGCTAAAACAAAAACCCTAACAAGAACAATACCGAAACAGATAGAATCTATTGTCGATATGTAAAAGTAAGGATTGAACAAAGATAAGAGAAGAAAAAGTGAATTTAGGGATTTTAGAGATAAAGTGAATCACTATCGCCTTTTTCTCCAAAGAAAATGAGGGAGGGTTTGCTTGATTAATCTTGTATTGCGGTTATTTGATCAAGTACAAATTCTAACTCAAAGGTATACCGAGGACTTTATATCATCTTAAGATCACACCAATACCCCAATAGCATTAAATGAAACACTTTGCTATTACTTAAAGTTATTCTAACCTTAAATATTTGCAATCCATAAAGTTAGTGTCCCACAAAATGTATAATCGAGAAATATTGCTCATCGGAAATTATTACAGTGAATCCGCCACCGCAATGTACAAATACCTTGTTTGTTAAATTATAAGCATTTTCAAATTTTAAAAAATGGAAGGTTATAACAGTGTCATAAAATCACAAATTTAATTATACTTTTCCATGCCATGGAATCCTCTATCACAATTTCGATATTAGCTTTATTGTTTATAGAATTTTTTTTGGCCAATCTATCCTTTGAAGGATAAATTTATTTTAATATTATAGAATTAATAGGCTCTTGTAGAACTTTGAGGTGGGCCTAGGCCAACCTAAGTCAACACACAACTCCGTCCGTGCGAGTAGATGTGAAAATATAGGACCCATTTCTTGGAGTTGGAGGAAGATCTCTTATCCGATTATCCAAGCACATAAATCGAGGGTTAAAGGGGGTTGGGTAACAAGTCAAACCGGGTGAAATCTAATTATGTTCCAGAATGGGTCAAGTTTGCCAACTCGCCAACACTCTTTAGTCTTAATTTTAAGAAGTCTATAAATGACTATTGTCCGAAATAAGACCATCGAAAAAAAAATCTTGTTATATAATAATCTATATCTATACTATTATATAAAATATTTAAGTTGTGACTTTCACAAAAAATTAAGATAAAGAGTTGCAATAATAGAATGACATGTGTTACTTTTTAACTAAAAAATCAATTTTATTTTCAAATTGAAATATCTTTTTATCTACTTATTTTTTATGATCTAATTTCATCATATGAGGCCTTACGAACCCGTGCGATGCACCGGCTGGGTCATTGGTTGAATTTCTACATGTTTTGTACGTAATGTTTGTGCAGATGTTTATATACTTTTATTTAAGTTTGCGTCAATATTTGTAATATAAGTTTTATATATCGGAACATTTATCATTTAGTACTAAATAACTCACTTAAACAATAGATACTTTCGTAGATCTTGATGTTAACACATTTTTGGTGGAAAGTAATTAAATATATCAATATAATTCAGACCCGTGCGATGCACAAGGGCTCGATCTAAATGTTCATAGCGTATTGTTCAGCAATAATTTGTCATTTTGATCATGGATGGATTTTGTTCGATGAATTTGATCGGTTGATGTTCGTGGTAACAGAAAAGCATGTTCGTCTTCGCGCACTGTTATATTTTATCGAGAAGAAAGCTCCTGATCCAGCCCATTAAACCGTTTCAACCCAATAATGTTCAGCGTAAACATTGAAGTATAAATCTAATGATGGATATGATGGTAATCGTTGAAATGTGCATCGCAATTATTTGCCAAATAGTTTTAAAATAAGTTGAGTTAACCTTCTAAATATTATCTCAAACCTTTAAATTCAAAAATTATAAAATGCTCAAATAGTAATTAAAAAGATGAAAATTATTTGTATAAGTTATGGATGTCTCAACTCTTCGACCCGCTTAGAGTTTCTGAAATCAGATCGTATAGATGGAATGTTTATCACGTATTAAAGGATATTTATAATACCATTGACCATACATTAAATTTGATTGTTGTTTCTAAAATTAAGTTTGCAATCAAGTGTCTAACATTAATAGAGCAACGATCTTTGCATGAAAGACTTTGACATATTTTAAGTAGAGTAAGTATAAATAACCATACATTGTAAAGTATTATAATTTTGTAACGTGTGAAAGGAGATTTTTTATATGACCATTGCATTTTCAAAAAATATTTAAGAAACTATGTACTTCTAAACATATTTAAGAAACTATATATTTTTTTTTGTGTTTTTTGCAATTTTATTGGAGGCGTCAATAAGGCAGCCACTAATACATCGTTTTGTACCCAAGTCTTCCGCTGTCTATCTAAACATTTTTTTTTTCAAATGACTAACGATGATGATAACTCATCCCAAAAATAACATCGCTAAGGGCAAGAAGTCAATGAAACCTAATAATCATTCTCTGTTAGATTGACTTTTTATCATGATGTTTCTTATGCGTTTCAGCAAATAAAATGAATGGGGTTACTTTCATATGAACAACATTAAGTTTTATTTTCTTACTTGGTTTGAAATTAATCTCCACAATCACTATGTTATGCATATCTTTATACATTATACAATGAAATACAAAAACTTATTTTAGGCAATCTGTTTTTTTTTTTTTTATTTGCAAATCACAATCAATTCTATGCATACATTTTGCTGGTGTGCATATGTCATCGATGTTACATTCTATAACTTAAAAGGTGAAGTGTAATATTAATTTTTGAGATTTGGCTTATATATCCTGACGCCACATGTAAAATCCATCGTCGTCAAATCTTGATAGAGAGGTTAAATCAAGGGGCCAAAGTGCAGTTTTTGTTAATCTTTTAGCACCACGTTTCTCGGGCTCGTTTAGCGTAGCAAAAATGCTCGTGTGATGTTTTATGTTTCTCCATTATTTTGAAATTCATTTTTCCGTTAAAAATGACTGTAAATATGTCTATATTCGTTTAACGCGTCAAAATCAATTATTTCTCATATTATTAGGTTAGACTTGTGCGGACTCGCGTTGTGCTAAAACTTTAAGTTCCACGGAGGGGGGTAAGTTACACATATCAAATAACAATATTCCACGTTCAAATCTCATATAATCTAAACTGTTTCTAGGTTCTTGTTATCATGTTTAACCGTACCGTAGAGCTTAACTAAGTGTTAAATTACCGGGTTGTCACATTATTATTCCCTTAAAAAATATTGAATCTTATTTACGTTCGTTGTTTTTTATTAGTTTATTCACACACTCAACTTTTTAATGAATCATTTCTTTAAAACCCCATGAATTTCACGGGTCTATAAGCTAGTACAATAGAGTTGTGACATTGGAAACTTTCAATGATTGCAAAATTAAAGCAACAAACATCATCACAAAAACTTAGGAGTGGGTTGACCCTAGCTATAATACATGTTGACGCCATCGATTTTAATTTTGAGCTACATGTATTCATGTTAGAAATGAATCAATGATAGATAATTAAAGATAGTACGTATGCTGCAATATACTTCATTATATATTTGATAATTTAGAGTGGATTAAAACGACGTAAAGTTATTTTCTTTTAATTTAATGGATTAAATAGGTGCACTCTAGCTTTGTGAAAATCGTTAACTTTTTTTTAGCATTTCTTTTACTTTATAAGCCATATATTCTCGATCTTTTATGGAGTAACAACTTAGTTCAATTAAACCGTACGACTTTATGTATAGTAGTGTCAAGTGTCAACAGTTGAATAAAACTTGATCGACCACTTACGGGTTTAACGTAATATGAAATACAAAGTTCACAATGCAACTTAACCACATAAATTAAGATAGCTTTGTAAACCCATTAAATTAGATGGGGCACCATTAACCATTTTTAGTTACACATACATTATAATACGTACTAACAAAGTAACAATATCTTTCGTCATGCAATTCGAGATACGTACAATGTTTTACAGCAAACATTTAGTTACTCTTATTTTTTAAGCCCAACATCAAATCCAATAACCTAGTCCAATACTTAAACACACGGTTTTATATTCACAACCCTAAACACATTGATAGATCCGCCCCCATCACTCTCAAATCTGCTTCAACCACCCATCATCTTTTCAAACTCATCTCATCTACCATCCATCTTCATCAACAATCGAACACACAATTTTATCTCATCACCTTAATCATCACAACCGAATAACATCATACAAATCGAATTTGACAAACACAATCGTACCGTACCCAAACTTTCCTTTTATTAGCTGCTCAACCCGAATCAAGATAGCATCTTTATGGCTTCAAGATCCTTTGGAGGGTCTCAGGTAGGGTCGACTTATGATTTTTGTTTCGTTTTGTTTCAACCGAATCAAAAGAAAGGATGAAACTGGTTGTTTTTTTCTTTCTTACTACGATTCGGATAGGAAAAAAAAAGAAGTTAAACTTCTTATAGATTTATAGATCGATGATGGTATATTGTTTACTTCACGAAAATCTTAAAGATTGGTACAAAGAGTGAACAAAAACTGAGATCTTGTAGCTTTTTCATTTTTTTTTTGTTGTTCGAAGGGATTAGGATTGTGATGGTGTAGATTGATGTTGGTTGTGTCTCGAATTAGGATATGGTTCCGGGATAGGTGTTTTGTGTTTTTCGTTTGATCTTTTATGGATCTATGATGGATTGGTTTTCGTACAGAAAAGATCTTGTTATCTCATACGAGATACAAAGGAAAACATCACTGAGATCTTGTTATTTTTTCGATTTGTTTTCGGGTATTGGTTTCAAGATCTATAAAATAGATCTTGAAAGTGATATATGATAGTTATGCTTTCGGGTTTGATGTACCAAACGAAAATTCCTTTAGTGTTTGTGTTTGAGTGTGAGGAGATGGGATTGTGGTTTGTTGTAAATGCATTTCTTATTTATAGTATTGAGATCATTATGTGTTGTAAGTGCAGAGATTGTTCATATACTCGAAACCGCAACAACAAATCATATTCCGCATCACTTGATATTCCTCATTCATTCTTTTTTAACAATTCATATTTCGCATCACTTGGTATTCCTCATTAATTCTTTTTTGTACTAATAGATAAAAAATAAAGTCTTGGTCTTCGACATTAAATTTAGGTTCATGATTTGTATTATGTGAAGCTCTGAGTAGTCATTACTCGGATGAATGCATACATGGTATTCTTAATTGGTGTCATTAATACTCCACACTCATTTTTAGGACCTAAAATACATGGTACTCTTAATTGGGGTGTCATTAATACTCCCACTATTTTTAGGGCCTAATCTTTAAATATATATGATTTTTAAAAAATTTTGTGCTCTTTAATTCAATATCTATTTTGATAGATTTTTATGAATTTTTAGTTTTACATTTTTAGTAAGTTTATTTTATTTTGATTTAAATTTTGAGACAATTCCCAAACTAGGCCAAAAGTTTTGGCCCATTTCAAGAGGAAGCCAAAATCAAGTGCTATTTCCCATTTTGTCCACGCTCGACCGCTCGACTGCTCGACCCCATAAACCTTGCGACACGTGTCATTCCTTTCTTGACACGTGTCATTCTTTTATTTTTTTATTAATAAAAATTTGGCCCACAATTGACCAATAAATTTGGCAACATTAGCCCCTTAACCAAACAAGCGTTTGCAAAGTTAGTCCTTTTATTAACGGCCATTTTATTTTAGTCCATTAACCAAACAAGCGTTTGCAAAGTTAGTCCTTTTTACTAACGGTCGTTTTATTTCAGTCCATTAACCAAACAAGCGTTTGCAAAGTTAGTCCTTTTACTAACGGCTGTTTTATTTTAGTCCATTAACCAAACAAGCGTTTGCAAAGTTAGTCCTTTTCATTTTGGTCCTTGCGATTATTATTATTATTCAAAAAAATTCAAAAGAATTTATAAAAATTCCAAAAAACTTATAAAAATTCGAAAAAAATTATAAAATTTCGAAAAGTTTCGAAAAAATTTATAAAAAATCGAAAAAGATTTAAAAATTCGAAAAAACTTATAAAATTTTGAAAAATTTATAAAAATTCGAAAAAATTTTAAAAATTCGAAAAATTTATAAAAATTAGAAAAAGTTTTAAAAATTCGAAAAAATTAAAAAAAATCGAAAATTTATAAAAATTAGAAAAAATTTTAAAAATTCGAAAAAATTCGAAAAATTTTTAAAAATTCAAAAAATTTGGAAAAATCCGAAAAATTTCAAAAATATCGATAGAAAATTTAAAAAATTCGAAAAATTCGAAAAAATTTATAAAAATTCAAAAAATTTCGAAAAAATTTATAAAAATTAAATCGAAAAATTTAAAAATTCGAAAAAATTAAAAATTCAAAAAATTTAAAAATTCAAAAATATTTTGAAAAATTAAAAATCCAAAAATTCAAAAATTTTATTTAAATTCGAAAATTTTAAATTCGAAAAAAATTTATAAAAATTCAAAAATTCGAAAAAATATTAAAAATTCTAAATTTTTAAAAATTAGAAAAATAAAATTGAAAAATTAAAAAATTCAAAAAATTCGAAAACTAAAACAATTTAAAATTAAATTTTTTAGAAAAATTTATAAAAATTCGAAAAAAATTATAAATTAAATAAAAAATTAAAAAAATTCAAAATAAAAAATTCGAAAAAATTAAAAAAATTAAAAATTCAAAAATTTTTAAAAATTAGAAAAAATTTATAAAAATTTGAAAAATTAATAAAAAATTCAAAAAAATTCGAAAAAATCTAAAACAATTTCGAAAAATTATAAAATTTTTTTTTCGAAAAAATTTATAAAAATTCGAAAAAAATTAAAAAAAAATCAAAAAATTTTAAAAATTCAAAATTTTTTTAAGAAAATTGAAAAAAATTATAAAAAATTTCTAAAAATTCGAAAAAAATTCAAATAAATTTAAAAAAATTTAAAAATTCGAAAATTTGAAAATTAAAAAAAATTCAAAATAATTTTAATTCGAAAAAAAAATTATAAAAATATTAAAAATTTATAAAATTCGAATTTTTTTTTAAAAATTAGAAAAAATTTATAAAAATTCGAAAAATTGGAAAAAATTTATATAAATTCGAAATTTTTAAAAAATTCGAAAAATTCAATAAATTCGAAAAATTCCCTTTATAAATTCGAAAAATTATAAAAAATTTATAAAAATTTATTTTTTTTTAAAAATTATAAAAAATTCAAAATATTTTAAAATTCGAAAAATTTAAAAAATTCGAAAAAATTTATTAAAAATTCGAAAAATTAGAAAAAAATTTATAAAAATTCGAAATTTTTTAAAAATTAAAAAAAAAAATAAAAATTCGAAAATTTTAAAAAATTAAAAATTTAAAATTTGAAAAATTAGAAAAAATTTATATAAATTCGTAAAAATTTATAAAAATTCGAATTTTTTTTAAAATTAGAAAAAATTGAGCAGTTGAGCAGCGGTGGTCGAGCGCTCGACCACCGCTGCTCAACCGCTGGACCACCACATTTCGAATTCTTTTCGAATTCGAAAATTATTGAGCATTTGAGCAGTTGAGCAGCGGTGTCGAGCGGTTGAGCAGTTGAGCAGCGTGGTCGAGCGCTCGACCACCGCTGCTCAACTGCTCAACCGCTCGACCACCACATTTCGAATTCTTTTCGAATTCGAAAATTATTGAGCATTTGAGCAGTTGAGCAGCGGTGGTCGAGCGCTCGACCACCGCTGCTCAACTGCTCAACAGCTCGACCACTGCTGCTCAACTGCTCAATTTTTTCTAATTTTAAAAAAATTACGAATTTTTAAAAAATTTTCGAATTTATATAATTTTTTTCTACTTTTTCGAATTTTGATAGATTTTTTCGTATTTTTATAATTTTTTTCTAATTTTAAAAAAATTTTGAATTTTTATTAATTTTTTCTAATTTTTTGAAATTTTTAAAAAATTTTCTATTTTATTTAAATTTTTTTGAATTTTTCGAATTTTTATAAATTTTTTCTAATTTTTAAAAATTTTTCGAATTTTTATAAATTTTTTCGAATTTTTATAAATTTTTTCTAATTTTTAAAAAATTTTGAATTTTTAATAGTTTTTTCGAATTTTTAGAATTTTTTCGTGTTTTTATAAGTTTTTTCGAATTTTTTAAAAATTTTCGAATTTAAATAAGTTTTTTCGAATTTTTTGAATTTTTAAAAAATTTATGAATTTTTATAAATTTTTTCGGTTTTTGATAAGTTTTTTCGAATTTTTAAAATTTTTTTCGAATTTTTATAACTTTTTCGAACTTTTATAAATTTTTCGAATTTTTATAATTTTTTTTCGAATTCAAAATTTTTTTTGAATTTTTTTAAGTTTTTCGAATTTTTTGAATTTTTAAAATTTTTTCGAATTTATATGAATTTTTTCGAATTTTTTGAATTTTTATAAATTTTTTCTAATTTTTATAAATTTTTTCGAATTTTTATAAATTTTTTATAATTTTTTAAAAAATTTCGAATTTTTATAAATTTTTAATATTTTTATAATTCTTTTCGAATTTAAAATTTTATTTGAATTATTTTTAATTTTTCGAAATTTTTGAATTTTTAAATTTTTTTTGAATTTATTTGAATTTTTTCGAATTTTTTGAATTTTTATAAATTTTTTCTAATTCTTAAAAAAATTTGAATTTTTATAAATTTTTTGATTTTTTATAATTTTTTTTCGAATTTTTATAAATTTTTTGAATTTTTTTAGATTTTTCGAATTTTTTGAATTTTTAAAAATTTTTCGATTTTATTTAAATTTTTTTGAATTTTTCGAATTTTTATAATTTTTTTCTAATTTTTAAAATTTTTTCAAATTTTTATAAATTTTTTCTAATTTTTAAAAAATTTAGAATTTTTAATAGTTTTTTCGAATTTTTAGAATTTTTTCGTATTTTTATAATTTTTTTTGAATTTTTTAAAAATTTTCGAATTTAAATAAATTTTTTCGAATTTTTTGAATTTTTATAAATTATTTCTAATTTTTAAAAAATTTATGAATTTTTATAAATTTTTCGAATTTTTATAGGTTTTTTTTTGAATTTTTCAACATTTTTTCGGATTTTTCCAAATTTTTTTAATTTTTAAAAATTTTTCGAATTTTTATAAATTTTTTCGAATTTTTCGAATTTTTATAAATTTTTTCTAATTTTTCGAATTTTTAAAAAATTTCCTATTTTTATACATTTTTGAACATTTTTCGGATTTTTCCAAATTTTTTGAATTTTTATAAATTTTTCGAATTTTTCGAATTTTTAAAATTTTTTCTAATTTTTATAAATTTTCGATTTTTTTTTTAATTTTTTCGAATTTTTAAAACTTTTTCTAATTTTTATAAATTTTTCGAATTTTTAAAATTTTTTCGAATTTTTATAAATTTTTCAAATTTTATAAGTTTTTTCGAATTTTTAAATCTTTTTCGATTTTTTATAAATTTTTTCGAAACTTTTCGAAATTTTATAATTTTTTTCTAATTTTTATAAGTTTTTTGGAATTTTTATAAATTCTTTTGAATTTTTTTGAATAATAATAATAATCGCAAGGACCAAAAATGAAAAGGACTAACTTTGCAAACGCTTGTTTGGTTAATGGACTAAAATAAAACAGCCGTTAGTAAAAGGACTAACTTTGCAAACGCTTGTTTGGTTAATGGACTGAAATAAAACGACCGTTAGTAAAAAGGACTAACTTTGCAAACGCTTGTTTGGTTAATGGACTAAAATAAAATGGCCGTTAATAAAAGGACTAACTTTGCAAACGCTTGTTTGGTTAAGGGGCTAATTTTGCCAAATTTATTGGTCAATTGTGGGCCAAATTTTTATTAATAAAAAAATAAAAGAATGACACGTGTCAAGAAAGGAATGACACGTGTCGCAAGGTTTATGGGGTCGAGCAGTCGAGCGGTCGAGCGTGGACAAAATGGGAAATAGCACTTGGTTTTGGCTTCCTCTTGAAATGGGCCAAAACTTTTGGCCTAGTTTGGGAATTGTCTCTTAAATTTTTACAGCTTTAACCTTAGTTTGAATCAATACAAACTTGATTCATCAAAATTATATAATTTTGGAAGGAGTGTTTGACGGGTAAGAGAGTATGAGGGACTTTGTTTATGCGAGAATATAATGTCAATATGGTGTTGCGGGAAAGCTACCAGAAACCCAAACAAACACATACAACGAACACATATACATTCGGAGTGATGTGAAACGAATTCACTAAGCGGGTAGGAAATTGCGGGGAGAATTAAGTTAGCAATTCATTTATTATATTTATAATATAATTATATTTTTCGCCGCCGCTATGCGCGGGTATCCAACTATAATATTAAGCAATTTATTCATTTATTGTTATGTAGAGTAGATAAGGGAGTTTTATGCTACTGAAAACAATTGCATGACTAATAACCCATTTGACCCGTTTATATTTTAGAAATAAACTACTTGTATATTTTACCATTGTATCGTAGATTTAAAACACACGTAATCGACACAGTTTTAGCTTAATGGGTCGCAATTACTATGTCTAAGTTGATGATGCTGCCTGAATGATTTCAGGTCTTTAGGCTCATGTTGTTACAGGCTGAGGTGCGGTGATATATAATTATCCGCAGGTTTGATGTGGTGGCACAAAAAATGGCTCGTCGTCATCTGCTGATAGAATAGATACGTTATTAATTTAGATTTTGACTGATCTATTTTTAGTTGCAATAGTGTTTGTTTTAGCAGGTTTGTGTGTTTTTTATATCGGGTAACCAATTTTATTTTTATTTTTGTGTCTTAATGCAAAATGCAGAGCTGGTGTTCTTTCTTTAAGGAGTTGATAGTTCAATTATCACTTGAGAGAAAATATGTAGTTTAAGACATGTATAAGTTTATCATAAATAGCATGTAATTAAATAATGCTTATACTTGTTAAAATACAACAATTTATAATATAAATATAAGTGTTTAGTACAAGATACACAAATATTTACTAGTAATTGGATACAACTTTAATTTCATAAGTACTTTGGTGCATATTTTGCATGTAATACATGAACCTGCGATGCCTCCGGACCTACTTCACACTGCAATTGAAATATATCGTTAGTGTTTGTAGATTAACGGATGACAAACTACTTGTGCAATATTGTAGATTTTTTTTTTTGGAAGGTGAAAATTTATATTAAATAAAAGATCTAGCAATAGGCTAGAGAAATAACAAGCATGTACAAGTTGCAAAAGTTTCAAAATAGACACCAATGATTGTTAACCCAATCGAGCCAAGAAGGCCGAATATACCTAGACCTGTGTGTGATCCAAGAATATGACAAAAAAACTATGTATCCAGAGGCCGTCCAATTATTAAACAATTTAATTTTAAGCCATTCATTTTTTTAAACTAATTTATAGGCCATCTAAGTATATATTTGCTTTCCTTTATACCAAACCCGTTCAAATTCTTGCCGTATATTCATACAATTTCAAGAATAAAGCTAACTTTAATATATCAACACAATAAAATTAACAATTTAAACTTAAAACTTTTAGTTAAAATATCTTACTTCACTTTCAGCTATGCACATACTTAAATAAAGACTAAAAGTGATATTTCACATTTCAATACTCGTTTGTGTTGTTTTAATATGTTCTATTTTAGCTTTATTCTCGTTGTTTCAAAGATTTTCGAGATAAAACTATCCAAAATTGGTATAAACGAAAGCAAACCGATAAATGGGCGGCCTATAAGTTAGTTTTGATTAATGGGTGATCTAGTCGTAAAAAGGTTAATAGTTGAGTAGCCTCCCAATGCATAATCGCGAGCCAAATTATCCCAAACGTAGTTTGTATAAGCACGTCGAAGCAATCCTTCACCCTTTTTTCTAGGCCACACGAGTCTGCCCAAGTTATTAAATAGTGAAGAATTTGCAATATTGTAGACTATGAAATCTAAAAATATTTAACAATATTCATCACGCTTATATCAATTTTGCCTTCCGATATTGTATGTTCGATGTTTTTTATTTTAAATAAACTCTAACTAGTCAAGCTCGATAGTAAATCATAAAAACCTGTCAGTAATTCTCAAAGACATACTCGTAATAATATAATGTAGTGAAGTCTTTATCCAGCCAATCATAAAATTTGAATGGTTATGCGATAAATGATGAATGGTTATGCGGAAAATGATGAATGGTTATGCGGAAAGAAAGAAACATACTCTTTGCAATCGTACTCCTTATCGATGGGGGGAAATGTTGAATCAAGACCACATTTCTTAGGTAAAACAGTGATTCGTTTGGGATCATAAGTTATTATTCTGCTAACTTGTTTCACACAATTGCACATAGCAACACGATCTTCCTTGGTTTTCCCCATATCTTTAAGGTTTTTGACTGATGAGCAACAAGATTCAGATGGCTCTTGACCGGTTATGAAACCCCAGCAAGGCGGCAACATGGCTACAACCCTTGCACAATTTGGGGCCGCAAACACATATGGCCTCCATGAAGTTAATAGTAAACCAACTGTGACGAACCACATTATGTGAATACGATCCATTTTTTTATATATATTAAAGTCACTCAAGATTGATATTTTCTCCTTTAGTTAGTACACATGACAGTTATAGCTTTATCCTGTATATATGGTATATTGACAATTTGAATTTAATCCGTGACGAAAACCTTCATGCATTTTCCGTGTTTTCATATTGTCACACTTCCATGCAAGTGCCGTATTAAAAACATAAAGTTCTTAAGACTTAAGACCACGTTTTACTGAGAAGTTGAGAACATATACTTTGTTTGAAGTGTTACCTTCTCTCTTATGAGCAGGGCCGGATTTTAGGGTGTGCAGAGTGATCAACCGCACAGGGCCTCCAAATTTCCGGCGGCCCCGATGTTTTAAACGCATGGCTAATTTTATTTATTGTTTAACGTAATACTGATGAAACTATAACATAGAACGTAAGGTTTTCTGTGTAACAATTGGAGCAAATATTAGTTATAATGGATTTATAAAAAAAGAAGAAGAAAAGAAACAGAGTTTTCAGACCTTACGGGTGAGGAAGATGACTACTATGAGTAGTATTCACTTTTTAACCCTAAGGTTTATAGATTTTACTCTTTATCTTAGGTTTTTAGTTTCTTTCTAGAATAAAAGTACATATGGGTTTACAAATTGACACTTTCAACAATTGAGAAAAGTTTTTAGAGCTGATCCATTTTTAAATGATTGTTTTATATATACACTCTTTAGGAAGATTTTATATGTGGTTAGTAAAATACTACGATAAAACTAGGCATATTATGTAAAGTTTTTCTCTTTTTTTTTTTTTTTTTTTTTTTTTTTTTTTTTTTTTTTTTTTTTTTTTTTTTTTTTTTTAACGAACACTTGACATCTTTATTTTTATATAACATATAACTAAAATCGGGTTGTTTGAGAGGTCTACTTTGCCAAATTGGCACAGAGCCCTCAAAATCCACGGGACGACCATGCTTATGAGTTTCCATAGTACATCATCCCATATATCTAAATATATTGAGATTAATTATTTTAATCCTTAGCTAATAATAACAACTTCAGATAGTTAATTATTAGCCTAAGGTGGTTAACCTCTTTTGTTGTAGTGTCATACTCGATTCAAACATGTACATATTGGTACTTGATTAGTTATCTATACAATGATTATATTTCCAGTCTGTTATAAACTATATATACAGAACTCAAGCAATTCGGTTAGTTGTGTTGTACTCTATGAGATTTATGTAAGATACCGAGAGAAAATAAAAACACTGCACACAAAGCGCATGACAAACAAATTGGTTATAAACTTATAATTCCAAAAGTTCAATCATATCTGTAACAACTTTGTGAGAAAACAATGGATTGCAACCACAAACTATTGTTTGTTGCAATATGTTTGTTGTTGGGTTCATGGAGCTCGATGGTGATCGCAGACCAGTTATGTGTAGCTCTCTTTCGACGAGTATTTGAACCATGTGAGACTTACTTTAAAGACGGAAAAACTAGAGCAGATGTATGTTGTTTAGGAGCTGAGTGGTATAAGAAAAAGGGGGAAACTAGGAATGATCGAGTGGCTCTTTGCGGCTGTATGAAGTTATATTGGGCAAATAATACTAATGGCGCTCGCCTTGTGCGGGATCTTTTTAAGGCATGTAACGTGGACAAAGATTTCCCTGTGATTGATAAGAACTTCGACTGCAACAAGTAGTTTCTCTTCATATCTATCTCCAAATGCACTAAATTTGAATTTGCATTTAAATAAGGGTTTTGCTAAACATTGCCCACCGGGCAATACTTAAGGCATATTAAACAATATGTCCTTTCATATTTAAAGTAATTATGCATTAAATGCACAATAAATGAACATACAAATTAACATAAATATATGTTATTTTTCATTTAATAAAATCCAAGTTTCCTTTTATATTAATATTAAACATTGGCTAGTGGGCATTGTTTAGCAAAATTTGAATTTGCCTTTAAATAAATCATGACTCGAAAACTTTATCCATCTATCATTGCTAACACTAAACAAGACTTTTTTATCACATTAATTACTCGAGGTACCAACAATATGTGATTTGTTCGAAGTAGCAACGTAATTTATCTAGGCTGAATTATTATATGCAAATAGTCGATCAGAGTTCGTTACTGCTTTCACATGTGTTTTTTTTGTTTTTTCTTAAAGGAAACATAGTTGTCAGTATATACTTCTTCTTACACATGCATTATAAAACTTTTCGTAAAATAATCGAGTTAGTCCGATCAACTAAGCAAATATTCATTTTAATTTTAGCAGGTTTTATATAAACCAAAATCTCTATTACAATGTTATGTGCAAATAATGACTCTTTGAATTTGGTTTCACAGATCAATCTCATTCGCACCTATCTTATACGGGCCCGTGGAGGAGTGGAAAGACTATAAGGATCATGTTAAGAGCTGCTAATAATAAATATCATCTATGTAGCCTGAATCTTTGTTCAATTGTATGTATGAACTTTGTTGTTTTAGATCTTATTCAATACACATTCAATAGTTTGCAAAAAAAAAAAAAAAAAAAAAAAAAAAAAAAAAAAAAAAAAGAATGTAGCCTCAATCTTTCTGTGTTTTCTTTTTACTTATTTGCATGGCTTGCTGATTCACATCCCTTTAAGTTGCTGTTTGGGCAAAGTTGGTTAGTGAATCCAAAAATTGCGTTTAACATTGCATCAACAGTCACTAGCTTATTGTGATTTGTTGGTTAAAATGGCAAATTTGTTATCCAAAATATATTAAAAAGGAAAATTTGCAACCTAGCTTGTTTTTTAAATGCTTTATGTTGGTTAAACCTCGACAACAAACCCGAAGATTGAAACGCGGAATCTAGAACCTTGAGGACAATCGACAGTTGCAACACCAAAACCTTTGATGATCGAACAAGAGGAACAACAAGGAAGAAGAATGTTAAGAAGTAGCATCCCCTCTCACCTCTATTTATAGTGTTGGGCTAAAAATTTGACCCAATTGTCCGTGACAAGTATTTGAATATAAATAGCTTGAGAATGTTACTCCCTGATGAGAATTAGTGAGTAACTTCACTCACTGATAAGAATCAGTTGGTAACTTCACTCACTGATAAGATTCAGTGAACAAACTTACTCCCTTCAAGGAGTGTTTTATAAAGCTCGATCAACAACAACAAGCTTCAGGGGCGTCGAAGATCAACTGAAGATACATTTAACCTCACAAAGTGGTATCAATGAGTAAAGTACCTGAGCTACAAACAACATTTGAGTCACTAAGACCTGACAAAGTCTCCCTGACTCAATATACTCTCTCAAAGCCCAACTTAAAATATGAGCGTGAACTTCCTAAAAGCAAAAAACAAAAAGGAAGTCCAACAAGTAAAATAGTAGTTGTTAAAAAGGTGAATAGTTGAATTAACTATTCACTAAAGTACTTAAGAATTGAAACTACATATAAAAGCACTATGTGAAAATATGTATCCTTCCACTAGATGGTTGACACGTAACCTACTAATGGTGAGCATGATGCGGTTCGGTGTGGGTTGTGACTAAAAGTGAACCACAACAACACTTGCGGTTTCTTTAAAAGTAGAAACCGAACCGCACCACATTTAGCGGTTTTGGTTTTTGCAGGTTTTTTCGGTTTTAACCGCACTGCACCATCACCTATGACTTATATATTTAATGTGGATTTTTGCGATTTTTGATTTACAATGTGGGTTTTTCCGGTTTATAACAATGCATATATTTAGTGTAAACACACACATCACTTATGATTTATAAGAATATTAGTGATAATATGCACTAGAAGCCTTATAATGGACATAAAATAATCAATGTGCCATTTTTTGTTCTTAAAAAATCAATGTGCTGTTCGGTGCGGGTTTTGTGGTTCGATTTTATTGGTAAAACAACAACCGCACCGCATTTTGCGGTTTTTCTTTTTTCTTAAAATTGATCCATTGGTTTTTGTAGTGGTGCAATTTTTTCGGTTTTTACGGTTTGCGGTGTGAGTTCTGCTCACCCCTATAACCTACTGAACACATGTGATTTCACCTTTACCTACCTATACAAACACAAAGTCTTTAAAGAAAAGTTAGAGATTCTAAACACAAAACATAACACAAATGTATTATAGTGATAGAATCATCATCTCCTTGAATAATAAGCTAAGCTAGCAGGCTTTGATTCATTTCTAGGAAAGTTTCATTTGTCATACGATTAAAAATTACGAATGGTGTTATTAGTTGTCAAATGGGTCTTGCGTAAAACTTTTTCTTATCTTCTTAACATATTTTCGTTTTACTCAAATTTCGGGACAAACAAGTGGTACCAGAGCAGGTGGATTAATCTCAATAATCCACATCTGCTTTTACTACTAATAACTTTCAAAAACTTATTTAGAAAAAATCAAAGAAAATGGTACCATTTCGCGGACTGAGGTTGAAAAACTTGAGAAAAAATTGTCCTAAAAAGTCTGTTGTGTGTCGAATTCAAACACATAAAATTTGGTCAAAATTCAATCAAAGTGGGCTTACTTCAAAAATTACTACTAACGTTGCAACTTTGGAGGGAGAGAAACACTTTTATAAAAACTTTTGAATTGACATATAGCCAAACACATCCACGAGAACCTCTACAAACAAACCCAATTCATCATAACCTCCACAAACGAAACCTCTAAACAAAAAACTGTCTCACTTAAAAAAACAAAAAAAAAAAAATCTACACAAAAAACCTCAAAAAATCCTCACAAAAAACCCTTTACAAAATAGCTTTCACAAATCCTCACCACACCCTATAAAAAGTTCCTCACCCAAATTCTTACATAAACTCCACATAAATTTTTTTATTCAACCTCGGACCAAATCCTTCGATCAAGAAAAAGGAGGAAGGAGGTTAGTGACAAAATTGTTGTTGGAAAGAATTGTCACTAAAATATAAAATGGAAGAAAGCAGGCTAGTGACACAAATTGATGTTGAAAAATGTGTCACTAACATAAAAAAAATGAGAGGAAGGAGACTTAGTGACACAAAAAAAAGAATTGCCACTAAAATAAAAAATAGAAGAAAGGAGGTTAGTGACAAAAATTGTTTATCTCATTTGAATGCATGTTCTTGTTGGGATAGGTCGAAAGAACCAACTTTATTATTCATTTACAAAAACTTTTCTATGAGCCTTTGTCCCTTGGTTGGAGGAATCCGCTTGGGTAATTCGATACACAACTAGATTTTTGTGTTGTAGACACTAAGATTTCTGAACCATAAGTGAGTTGGTTAAGTGGTAATAGACTTGAATTGATTCGTTTAGTTTTATGCATAATTTGCGAAAAAGGCGATTTTGACGAGAATTATCCATTTTATGAATTATAATCAAGGTATTGAGAAATCACAACCTTGTGTTTATAACCAATTTGGCATCATAATCATAACCACATTTTTGCGTTATTTGAACTAGTCCAAGTAATCATATTTGTCCGATTATTGAATTTGTCTAAAAATCGTCTTATTTAAATAATTGCTAAAATTGATCCAAACCATCCGTAATTACTTCTGTGATAGTAAGAATAGCATAGTTCATGTGGAAGGACCTGGTTTTATTAAATTTTTACTACAAAGTGATAGTGTATACTTCACTCGTGCGTTTTAAATTAAGAATCGGTGAAACTAGTATTATAAATTTTAAAGCTTTTAAAATACATCAGGTACGACCGATTTAGTCTTACAGGATGATAGACTTAGCTAAATCGCGTCAAAATCAGGTTAGCGTTCAACGATGCACTTCATTCTACTAGATTAAGGTGGAATGGAGTTATACAACAACTAAGAACCGTGACTCCTTGTTACTGATTCGCCTAAGTCCCTCAGAACTTCAGTGCAAGCCCCTTGAAACCGTAATGTACATCTTGTTTAAAGATCTTGACATCAAATATTTCAAGTCACATGGCTTCTTTATTTGTTCATCAAAACACAATATCAACACGTCTTGTCATGCCAGACTACCTTGCTCTATTGAGCAATGTACATCTTGTTTAATAATCTTGACATCCTCCCACTGAATCTTGCATTACTAGAAGTTCTCCCATAGATCATGCCATATCTATAATTCCTGTCATGCTTTATACTCTTTAGTTAAACGACCAAGAATTAATTTCCCGTGCTCTGGGTTCCATTGCTCAACTCTAAGCTGAACTCCTCTGATTAGGCCCGGTTAAGGACTTTCGGCTTGAGCACATTAATTCGATCAGTGTTTAACAAGTGCTAACCTGGTTGACTGTTCTTCCCGTAAAGCATCTTTCAGCTTTATCTGAACATTCCAAAGCAACGCGAGATTTTAATCATGATCTACAAACTCATACCTTTACTTGCCCTGTTGTGTTTGTCTTATAGATCTGAAATGATGCCCGACAGCATATGAGCTTTACTCAATCTATAGATTTCTAAAAATACCATGACGCAGGCATTTCTGTTTGTACAATATTAGATATCAAAACACAATGATAGATTTAGTGATTGGCCGATTAGAAGAGGTTAGAGAGAGAAAGTGGAGATGTTCTAGTGAGAGAAAGTGAAATGTATTAGCTTGAAGTGTAAGAACATCCAACCCTCTCCCTAGGTGGAGAGGGGTATTTATACTTACTAACATAAGTTGCCCCGAGAGGGCTGTGGAGTGAGCTGACATTGGGTAAAGACCCGACCCACTCCACGAATACGATAATAACTAATAATACTAATAATAATGATAATACTACGAGCTATATAAATGCTAAATAGATATTCGGGGTGACCGAGTCTTCACATGAATATTTATATTCCTAACAATCTCCCCCTAAAGGAGGTCACCCCGGAAATAGTATTTTGAATTCTAGCATTCTATTCTCTGAACTTGACTTCATAGCTCGTAGTCTTTGATTCTTCAATGTCATTGATCTTTGTGCCTTCAGCAGTGAACCGTTGATGACTGATTGGTTGTTTTAGATGATCTTTGAGTATTCTTCGAGGTTATCATCCAATATATGTCTTCAAGTCATCTTGCAGCATCGTCTTCAGGTGATGTTGTAATCTTTGAGCCTTCTTTGAGATCATCAGCCACTAAAAATATCTGAGCTCATCCATTGTAGTGATATTGCCTACATGTGATTAGTTGTGACCGTTGGACTCGCATGCTCACACTTTTCTGGATCATGATAGATATCATCAGAGTTGCGGAAGCTGTGTTGTAGGTCTTTTAGCTATCATGATGTCTTTGATAATGATTTGTAAGTGTGAGCATGGAGTGTGGATTGACACATCTCTGCTAGAATCAGGTACCACCATCACCATCTTTATATGAATCTGAAATAAAACAGTTAGCAATAAAGTTGGGGAACGAATATGGCTTTGTCATTCGCCCGGTGTGGTTGGATTAACCTTCGGTTCCGTGAGGACCGACCTGTGATCAGGTAGAATCTCCTTTAAAGAAGATTCTCCTTGACAGGAATTTCCAGCTTGTAGTAATGAGTCTTCTAACAAATTAATGTCAGAATCATCATACTAAGCATGTTCTCATACCGGAACGTCTCAAAGTAGACAACACGACAGAGTGAATCAGTGAATTAAATACGCACTAATTGACGAGAAATTGATTAGAAAAATCACTCGCGTGTCACTGGATAAACATTTTATGCAACACGACGAGGGTTTTATAATTTGAATCACATTTCTGTCAAAAACACTTTTGTTTGAAAATTTTCACAATCAATGTGCTCGAAACTTTGTTGGTGAGCACATTGAAAGGTTTTCATAAAGTATCCGTCAATCCATTTCCTGGAACAAGTTTGATTCAGATTTAAATCGCCCCATCGTTTCTTTCCAGTTGTTACAAGCTTGATCCATGACGGATCTCACATGTCACCCACCAAGAGCTTGTTTGATGTTGGCTCTAGAAGGATTTCCATCTTCATTGTGAATACTTTACGTATCACTCGGATGTTCTGGCAATACCACGAGGATAATGCGTAGGACTCTTCATATATGTTTTCTTGCTTTTCACGGTGTATGAAACAACAAGCATATTGGAAGTGTGTCCTAATGAGATTTATTGATGATCTCTTGGCTCTAGACTCAATAGTGCGTTTTGATTTAGTGAACGGAGGCTGGAGAGGACTGCCACCTTTTCAATATCATCTAACTCGGAGTGAGATAGACGATAGACATGTATTGATCTCCGTGACAAGTGAAACAAGAGTCCTTTGAGGGACCTTGAGTGGCTAGGGAGGGTTGTACAGCGTATCACTGGGTCCATGATACTCTGTCTTCAATGTCAGCAATCAACTTAGTGATTCTGACAGCATATGTATTGACCCGGTTTCTGCCTAAAGTGTAAGGAGGGCTTCTTTCTTTTCACCCTTTATCTTTACATTTCTTTTTCATTCTTCAACCCCTTCAGCGCTTACCGAGACTTCATCACTAGTACCTTGTTAGGTTTATTCCGGTACTAGCTCCATCTCAGTCGGCACTCTTCCCTTATTCTCACTTGTCTCCTTTTTTAATCATACCTAAGGACTTCTACACTAACTAGTGGATTGTCCCTGGGTAGATCCCTCCGGTTCTGGCGAGATCGTGGGAACATATACCTAACCTTACCATCCTTATAACTCCAACACGTTAAATAAAGTGGTCGGTCTTTGGTGTTCTTCCACAATTGCCATCATAAATCATCCGCTCTCCCTCAATATGTGTATCGATATACGAAAAGGTTTAGCACATATGGGAGAGCCTACACTTGAGTTAAAAAAATCACATTTTTTTATCAGAATTTTATATTTAAATCACATTCTCTCCCCCGATCAAAAATTTCAAAGCACTTGAGATTTGTGATCCCAATTGATTTAAATAAGTTAGAAATTATGGGAGAAAATGTGGTCCGGTTTAATATATTCTGATTATAAAGGTGTATAGTGCTCCCCCTCAAACCAAGAGGGAGGTAAAGTTAGCATACACACATCACATATTGATTACTACTAGACAGTGCAAAGTTTATGATATTACATGATTACATAACCCCAAAAGAAGACTAATCATTACAGAGAAGATATATTCATTCGGTTCTCTGTAGAAGTCGGTAATCTCCTTCTCGAATTCTGCCACCAACAAAGCTTTCTAGGTTGCGGAAGATCCTTCGTGTCTTTAGCCTTCTCTCAATAGCTCGCATGAACTCTTCACTCGTCAGCAAATCCTTTTCGGTCCAGAACTGAGTGTTCAATCCTGGATTATGTGGGTTGATCTTGACTTCTTTCACTCGATAATCCAAGGCTTCATCAATCTGTCTCAGAGTTCCATCGCTAAACTTATGAATCTCATTGAACCGCATGATCATCGGAATCCCATATTTGTCTGTAAACTTGACTGCTCTTGGAGATTCGATGATTTTGTAGTCGTGCGTGAACTCCAATCCCTTGGCTTCCCATTTAGGTTTGGTGAGATTGAGTTGAGTATGATAACTCTCAATCCCGAGCTGAAAATCACTTACTCGTTGTCTGATAACGAGACCCTTGATCCATAAATTGACCGCTGCCGAAAGAGTTTTCTTGTCACGAGGATGAAGATTGTCCAGATGTCCTTGAAGATTTAGCAAGTAGAGATCCTCGAAGTCACTCGAAAATAGGTGCTTGAAGTCACTTTCAGCTATAACATGTTCATTCAGATCCGCCCGGCGAAGCACTATTTTCTTTAGATAGTCATACCCATACATGAATTAGGTCTCAACTTTGACAACGCTCAGGATTCTCATATGAGAACGTACTCCCCGTCGACTACCTTCTGTTGAATGTCTTTCGATGTAGAATCGTTTCTTGTGGAACCACCAATGAGTGATACCATAAGATGCAGCAACATCATACTTGTGTTCTTCATCTGACCACATCTGATCTGGCACCATTTGTTCCAAGCCAACATCTGGATAGAAAGCTGCCTTCATCTTGGTTATAGACAGTGCCCGTCTCTCACCCTTATCACCGAAACGAAGATAATCCAGATCTTTATTGAAGAAAAAAATCAGCTTGAATAGTAACTTGACCTGGTGGACCACCAATGGGGAGAGGTCTGCTGACGTTGTAAGTGAGAATCCGGTCATCCACTTGATCTGTCAAGAGCCGGTGACATTCTTCCATCTGATATTGAAGATGATGCACATCAGGATGGAAGACTTTGACTATTTCATAAGCTTGACCTTCCAGATCTTGAGGAGTGAGAGTCGTGATTCCTTTCTTCTTGCAGAACCAAGCAATAAAGGAACCCATATCACCCGTTTGCGCCAGTAGTGAGTTCTCAGGAGGAGATTCATGGTGAGATGCAATCACAGCTGCCCAGTTGTTATCGGGAAAAATTGTATCTGATGACGGCACGGACCAAGCTGGTTCTGGAATGGGTGCTCGTTCTTCATCGGTCAAAGGCTTCAACCACGTTTCCATTACTTCCCTTGTGGGAGGGTTCCTAGCAGAACCTGAAGCTTCTGATGTGTCATTCCTTGAGAATTCCCTCCACCACTCCTGGGCAGGATTTACCTTTGGAATATTGGCATTTGATGTGTCTTCTTCGTCGTCAGAGTAAGAATCTTGAGCTTCTACAACTGATTCCTCATGCACGACAAACTCCTCAGGAATTGATGTGAAGGAAGGCTTGAATCTAGTATCCACCGTAGTCCATGCAGCATATCCAGCAGATGAAGCTTTCTTTGACGTGCTGGGACCAGAAGACTGCTGTGACTGATCCTTTTCTGTGGATGATGTCGAAGGATGGGGCTGTTGTTGAGATTGGGAAGATCCTGAAGTTCCGGAAAAACCAGCTGCTCCAGATGCCCCAGATGGTGAGGAGGAGGAGGATGTGGCGGAGACCCGGGTGGTGTATCAGGTTTATCTTATCTCTACTTTTTCCTTTTTCGGGTTTCAGCCAGTTCTTTCATAAGCTGATCAGTGTTATCTTGGTCCATAGATTTTTCCAATGCTTCGTATAGCTTTTTGTGATCTTCATGACTTTTGTGTTGATTTGTCTCGAACATTCGCTGATGTAGAATTTCCTTCATGTCAACTGTGGGAAGGTCTCTGAATCGAGCTCTCATTGGTGCTTCCATTGCCCATTTTACTGCTTCATTAGCATGTTCAGCAACCGCAAGAATTACTTTATGCTCAATGTTAAGATCCTCCAACTTTGACAACCTACGCCCATAATTAGTTACCACTTGTGGCAGATTTAGACGTTCCAGATCAGCAATACATTTGAGAGCCGTAGCCAGTTGTGATTCTAAGTTGGCGAGGGTTGATTGAGATGGTGAGATTGGTATAGTTGTTGTGACGGTTGCGGTTGTGGTTGCTTCAGGTGCGGAGACAACAATTGTTGGAGTTGTCGTGGGTATGGGAATTGCCATTGTTCGGAGTGCAGATATGTCTTGTTCAATAGGGACCGTAACCATTGATATAACCTCTTTTTCTTCATTTGACTTTCCAGGCTCAGCATCAGCATCATCAGTTTTGTCATTGAGGAACTGATCACCAAAAGTGGGGTCGTGATCAAAGGTTTTGAGAGATGACAGAGTCCCTGTTGACCCTGCTGGTTCTTCCAAGTGTGTCGGGTCATCGACTTTCATCTTCAGGTTTTCTTGAACACTAGGGTATGCTGAAGCTACAAACTCATCATGTACTGAGTCTTGTGGAGGATCCGCTGTGACTTCCTTTACTGGGATTTGAATCTCCTTTTCAACATTGACGGGCTCAGATTCGACATCATCTTGAGTCTGTGCAGTCTTCATCTCTGCATCCTTTCAGTGTCACTGGAGTTTGGATTGAATTCTAGACTTGGGGAGTTCACTTTTGGAGTTTCAGAAGATTCGACTGCTTTGGAAGATTCTGGTTCACGTTTCTTAAGAATGAATTGTGTGGTAGTTGATTTGGATGTTGGTGAGGAGATATCTAGAAGTGTTTGAGCCGCTTGTTCAGCTGTGGCAACCCCCTTTCCTTTTCCTTCCACCACTGGCATTGGTTCTCGTCTTCCTGAGTCTGATTCTCTGAGGACCACCCCTTTAGTAGTGCGACCCAATGCTTCTGCGTGTTCTTGTGAACTGAGTTCCAAAGCCTTTTGGAGGTTCAAACTCCTCCTCATCCCTCAGAGTTGATTCAGATATCAAAGCTCTTCATCTTCAGTTTGTTTTTCTAATTTCTTTCTTTTGGACCCTGATTTCTTACCTGACACATTCCCTTTGGATTTCTTAGTTTTCTTAGATACTGCCTTTGTTGGGGATACATCCTTTCTTTTCTTCGATTGTGGTTTGCTTTCCTTGGGTGCAGGAGAACTAGCAACACCACCCAGCTTATCTGAGAGGTACTTTTGATATGCCGCCAATTTGCTCAGATATTCAGGGTAATAGGGAGCATTTCGAATATTATCTGAGAGCAATACTTCAGGTAGGATCATCCCAAAGACCTCCTGCTTTGTTCCTTTGGCAGAGAACTTAAGATTTCCCAGAACATGTTCCTCTGATGGCAAGTGGAGGGGTGAGTCTGATCTAGGATGAAACCTGTGCTGACTTTGAAGGTGGTGAATTATTCTCTTTGTGAATCTGATGCTTGGAATCACCATTTTGTTGACAGATTTCTTACTAGCTTGGTTCAAACCTAGTTTCATCTTGTCTTCAATTAACGCTGAATAGAGTGAGTAAATTCCTCCCAGATTCGTTCAGCAAAATCGATGTTCGCCCTTTTTACGATTCCCCATAAGATTTGTAACACTGGGGCCCTTGGCCTTTCATATCCCAAAGTCTTTCCAGTAAGACACACGTTGATGATGGTAGCAATTGCCCTCCATGGTTGATACATGTCATTTGTGATCACAGATGACAGCTTGTTGACTGTTGTTGGATACCCCAGGTCATTTACGAAATTGATGAGGTCCTCGGGTGGCGGTGGTGGAATGAATGTTCGTTCATAATGACTGGTGAGATTTGAAGTGCTTCTCTGAGAGTGTCTTTAGTGAGTTCATACCACTGTTCATCTAGCTGACAACGGTAGCAACCGGTATCTCTGTTAAGGCTAACTGTGTTCCAGAATTGCTGAATGTATATGGAGGGTATAGCTGAACTGGCTGTAAATGCACTGAAGAAAGAAGTTTCCTTCAGTATGTCCACTGCTATTTTGTATATAGGATTTGGTTGAGTCTTTTCCATATCTATATAACAGTTGCTCCTTCCAATAGGAACCCATCTGTCATGTGGTAGGATTTGTTCGTCTGAACGAACGGGAGGTGGGACCACAGGAGCTTGTACAGCAGAACCGGTGACATTAGTATCAGCCATTAACTCTGCACACACATTCACAGGGCAGCAAACATATAGATGAAATGTTAGTCACGAGCCAATGCTCGAGGTTAGATCACAGTATGGAAGCAGGATGCACACATTGTATCACAGTTAGTCACCAATTGAATGATGATTTGTCAAGTGAAAGCTCATAGTATACAACATGTAAGAATAGACATTAGACAAGATCATGAACTTGAATGAGACATAACCACAATAAACCAAATCGTAACAGTCAAATTGCAATTAATTTGAGGATCAAATCACAAAGAGCACAAATCGCAACAATCAAGACTAACATCAAATTGCAACACATATAGCAATAGTCTAATCGGAAGCATTCAGGTGATCAAATCGCAGTATTACTCATTCAAATCGCAACCATGTGGGAGCAAATCGCAACACATGTGGTCCCACAATTTGATTATAAAATGATGTCTAGATCAAATCGCAGACCTAACGATTTGACCTCAATATTATAATCATATCGCAGTCCTGACACATATGAGCCAAATCGTAGAAAGTAAAATATTCCAAAGTGTTCAAATCGCAGATATTGAGACAGTCAAATCGCAACTTGAGATAATCAATTTGCAACCTAGTCAAAAGTATTCAAATTGCAACAGACATAGACAGATCAATTCGCAATTAGCAGACTTTTAACAGCCAAATCGCAACTTAATTTAATAGTCAAATCGCAATCAAGAACGAGTCATCAAATCGCAACCAAGAACAATTTGGGCAAATCGCAACCAGGTATACATTGTACCCATAAAGCGTTAACCATCAAGATTCAATCCCAACAAATCCTAACAGAAAAAGCGCAAGCAGTCACAACCCTTTAAAGCACACTAAATCTCACAACCACAACACACAACATAGAGTATCACCATAAATCGCATACAAGAATCTTTCCTCTAATCGTAATAAAAAAAAAACTGGCAAATCGCAACCAAGAATGTTTAGCCCGAAAAATCAAACAAAGGCACAACTTTATAACTCGTATCCTAGAATCATCAAATTCACTCTTAAGCAAACACTTAGACATCAAGTCGTGCATGGGAAACATAGAATCAACACCGCATTCACACACCTAACTAGCGACACGCAACTATTGTGGTTCCAAACAATTCAATCCTGGTAGATACGACTCCTAAACACAATAACGGAATATCCAGCCAATACCATTTACAAACTAGAACCAAGGCACAATTTTATCTAGAGAGAATACAGACTCACGCATGATTTTGACTTTTTGAGTCAACTTTCATTCGACAAAACAAGAACACAATCATAGATGGTATGGGGGGCAAATCAGCATTAAAACATAACACCTACACATGATATTAAGCATTTCCCACTCAACAAAAGACAAAAATATGCACTCACCAAGATCTTATTGAAGAATCGACGGGACTACCTAGGAACCAATAAAGATAGATTAGAGTCGATCATAGTTAATTAAGTTAACCTACTGAGTTGATCAAAACTTAATTGATACCTAGGCAAGATTCCACTTGATAAAGAAAAAAAATCAGGCAAATCGCACGTTGAGGGGAAGATGAACAGTGAACGTTGACCAAGGTTTGACTGAGTATGTGATTATGACTTGATCAAATCGCACGTGGGCCTATTTATACCTAGGGTACATTTTTCTATTATTTGCAGGTTAGGTCCCTGTCTTTTCTAAGTTGTTTACTTAACTTTCGACAAAGGCATTATTGGTCCTCTAATTTAAGTACACCTAGGAGACCATTAGCATACAAAATTAGCACTCTGAGACCTTCTCAGACTGAAACCCTGGTTGTCATAAATTTTGAAAACTACTCTCCCCCTCAATCAATGACCTGATTACAAATCAGAATGTTGAGTCGTTGATTGAGTATGCAAAATTTATGAAAGCACAAGTCCGATTGATTATCTAATAACCATAGATCAACATGTGACACAATATACTTTTCTGAAGAATCATAGACGGAAAAGTATTTATGGTTGTAAAGAAGATTTCTCTTCTTATACGAAAAGTGATGCACTAAAACGTACATCAAGTCGGGAAAAACATGGATATAAAGTAATCCATGCCCGGGTGAACTTCACCCAGTGGGAGGAACAACCATCTTTTTGGCGACGTGCTTTCCCCATTTTGAACCGCGGGTTACTATTTAAAGTAATAGCAAGCCATTCAGACATGTTTTAATTACTCAACTTAACTTCTGTTCGAGCTTCATTTAAGGTCCCGTGTCATTATTGAATGACATTTCTAGGGCCTTAAATGTTATCGATAACCAAAAGACATGTCTAGAGAGACTGTTTTTGGTATTTTTGTGCTTTTCAGATTTTTATGGATTATGATTATTTTATATCTATCTATTTACACATTAGATATATTAGATTCTATTATATATTTAAATTTAAAGTATATACAAAGGATACATGAAGAATAACAACCGATATTCTTCCCAACATATGATGTTGAAGTACGAGTTCTGAATTGAGTAGATCAGAAATCAATATGCACGAACATCACTGTTGTGTTTTCTGAACCCCCAAATCAGGAGATGTCAGTCCAATTGGCCGCCACACCATGAGTTTTCCTTTGGTGGAAATAGTAGATGTTTCTGCATTTAGGTAACGATTCCCTGCACTAACACGACGATATTGCTCACATTTATATGGGTTAGTGACAATGGTATCTCGCCTTTTTGGATTTTCTCAATCATTCTTGGAAGAGCTTTCTGTATCAGTAGGTATCCACTTAAGACCCACTTTCTTAAAAATTCTACCTGTTGGTAACCACCTAAGGCAAGATCTTAAAGTGTTAGATTTCTTATACGCCTTAGAATGCTTATTGGAAGAATTTTCTTGTCTTACAGCAATCTGCCCACTAGGTTTCTGAGGATGCTTCTTTGGTCCTACGAGCCTGTTGTGGTTTCTGGTCTTAGGGGAGTGCATCTTAACATGAGCATCTACTTCCATAGCCTTTGACTTATGAGGCTGAGCCTTAGAATGACTAGTAACTAACTGAACATTTTGTCTAGTTTGTGAAGTGACTGGTTTTGACAAACTTGTTTTACATCAACTTGGGCTGCACACCTTAGGTTAGATGGTTTTGATCGTTCAAACTTAAAAGCACTTAGTTTTCTAACCATTGTTATGTTTCTAAGAGGTTGTGAAACTGGTGTTCCCAAGATTGATGGTTTTGCAAACTTAGTGTTCACACTATTTTCAGTTAATTTCCTCAATTCGTTCTTAAGGGTGGTGATTGTGAAACATTTTTCTTGAACTTGAGCCTTGAATGCATCAGTTTTATCTATCAAAGAGGTCATCTGTTCTACACACTTAGACTTCATTTCTTTGATATTATCTATCTGGTTTTTACATTGCAATTTTAAAGACTCATTTTCAGTGATTAATTCAGCCACTTTCTTATCACGTTTAGCCTTTACTTCAGTGCACATGTCACACATCTCAGCCAGACTATTTTTTAGATTTTTGATCGTCAAGTTTTTGGCCTCTAGCTGAGCTTTCAAATCGTTTATTATAAAAAACTCACGGAATTCAGGATATTCCGGATTTTTACATGTTAGGTTAGTTTGAAGACTTTCTTCCTTTTGTTGCATTGAAATTTCAAGATCAATGCAATGTTTTTCAAGTCGTAAAAGTCTGTTTGAAAGTTCATTAAAAACTTCCTTTTTAACCATGTCATTTGATTTAAAAAGCTCAGCCATAGGCAAATACTGTGACACATCATCATGTTCAGCATCCTGAACAATTTCTCCCTTCATATGACACGTATTTGTTGAATCAGAGGTGATATTGCTATCAGTCTTTTCCATCAGATAGGTATCATATGTAGGATTCATTGGATCAGTATGTTGTGGTTCATTAGAAAGGTCATTATCTTGATCAGACTGATGTACCTCAGCAGACTGTACTTGGTAGTTTTCTGGTTCGTAAGCTGTATCCTCACACCTCGTGACATTAGCTCCAGTGCATTTACTGTCATCATACTTGTCTGACTTTGTTCCATTTCCCATCTGTTTAGTCCTTTCTTCAATGAACCCCTTAACATTACTCATCAGGTGTAGTAATGTCTTTCTGAACATATCAACCTCAGTTCTAGTATAGTTAGCAAAACACCCTTTTGTCATTTGACTGTCATACTCATAGTCCTCAGTGTATTGCGAATCAATGAACACCTGGAGTTGGTTTTTGATCACATGGAAAGCAGCTATGGATCTACCTTAGGAAAACTCTTCTTTGTCAAGTTGTTGTTCAAGTTGATTTAAGTATAAGGTCATTTTGACAGTGAAGTCCTGAACAACTTGACCAAAAAGTGTTGCGAAGGTTCGTTTGTAACCTCCTAAGTACCCGAGTTGTTCAAACAAACTTTTGAGATGGGAGTGAAGCAGTCGAAAACATTCAATTCGACTTTCCTTTTCATTAATCAACATTAGTGGTTGAGGGCATTCTTTCTCGTGAGAATTCGATCATGAAAATTCCATGTTAGCATTATCAAAATTATACACGTTTGTTTGTTGTACGGGATTGGAAGTTACATGTTTGTCAATTGTGTCGTACAGCTTGAGTACCTCAGATATGAAAGTCTCTGATTGGTTAGACATTGTGAAAACGTGCACGGGATTTTACAAGTCTATGATTTAAACCAAGAAATCATTTTTTTGCCGGAGTTTTACAAAATCAAGAAGAAACCGTGAGATAATGATAACTTGGAAGTGTGTTATGATAATTGTTGGATCGGTACGATGATTAGTGATTGAGTGTAAAAAGTAATGATTGTTTGCTGGAATAGGTGAATTGTTGTTAGGTTAGGTAAGGTTATGTTGTGATTGAGTGTGTGTAATGACTTGATTACAAAATAATGAGTACACTGGGGCAAATCTCAATGAGAAATCAGGTCAAATCGCAACCTTGTGTGATTCAACACTCAAATCACAGTGGTGAAATCTCAAGTCGCAACCTTCAAATCGCAGGACTCAAATCACAACCCAAAAATGCTCAAATCGCAAAAGAACCAAATCGCAGTCAACCCAAATCGCAAGAAGCAAATCGCAACTCACTATAGGACAAAACTGTCAAATCGCAAGTCACAAACCGACAAAAACGTCATGTCTTGCGATTTTGTCTTCTTTCCGCTTTTGGGCAAAACTCCAAATCGCAGGATTAAACTATGCCAAATCGCAACTAGTCAATTCCTTACCCTACTCAAATCGCAGCCAAGAAACTCTCACCGAGAGTCAAATCGCAGAGAAGAAATACCTAACTTTTTCACCAAAAACCACCTAAAAATCACCCTTTTGAACGTTTTTACTTGGTTTCTTTTGCACAACTTGATCCCAGAAGGTTGTAGCAACTGTACAAACACAATCTTTAACACTCCAAATGTGATAATCAAAGAACACTAAGAATAAGCCTATAAACCTTCAAAAACCAATCTTTTGATCTAACTTTAACCAAGAAAACGCATACACAATCAAACTAATCAAACCATGAGCTATGATACCAAATGTAGAATATTAGATATCATAACACAATGATAGATTTAGTGATTGGCCTATTAGAAGAGGTTAGAGAGAGAAAGTGGAGATGTTCTAGTGAGAGAAAGTGAAATGTATTAGCTTGAAGTGTAAGAACATCCAACCCTCTCCCTAGGTGGAGAGGGGTATTTATACTTACTAACATAAGTTGCTCCGAGAGGGCTGTAGAGTGAGCTGACAGTGGGTAAAGACTCGACCCACTCCACGAATACGATAATAACTAATAATACTAATAATACTGATAATACTACGAGCTATATAAATGCTAAATAGATACTCGGGGTGACCGAGTCTTCACATGAATATTTATATTCCTAACACTATTTTACAAGAAATCTTTCTTATCAAAATATCCCTAATTTTATTATTCCTAACAATTGCACATGGGGTTAATGCCTTGACTTTATCAAGACATGCCTTGATACCATCAAGACTCAAGATAGGCAATATCTTCAAGCATTAAGAAATCTATATACTTAGATTATGGTAGAAATGTTTTCTTAGTCATTCCATGACTTTTCTATCTTTGATCAAATCTATCCGCTCATAGATTTACCAAACCAAAGATTCTTATTACTTTGAACCTCCATCCCAAATAGATTGCCTTAAAGTATATCACATGAAGCTTAAAAGTTTTAATTAAACATTTCTTTTTTACTTCACCAGTTCCACTTATGGGGAACCCATAAAGTATGATCCTTCAAGGTCAAACCAAATAGATTGTTTACCACTCGCAGACACTTTTGGGAATACCCTAAGTTTAAAAAAAAAAATGCAAAATCATAGACTTAAAATTTCAAAAAACTGTTTTAGAAAAAGATGAAATCTTATAAATTTTAATATCCTTTATTTTATGATGAATCTTAAAGCAGTCATCTAAAAGGATAAGCTACGTAGAGCAAAAACAATTTTATTTTAATCTATATCCCGAAATGTAGTTAACTTGATGCACATGTTAGAAGTCATTCTTTCTGCAAAGTTGCAGATTGTTAACTGATGCACGCTTTCTAGACGCCATTCTTTTTTGCAGAGCTACATTTTACGGGAAAGTTGCTTAAACAACTTTAGTCAGGTGCATTCCTTATAACTTCGAGTAACTCTTACGTGTCCTCACATAATTGGTTAAGTTTAATGGTTCTTAAATAGACCATATGTTAACAAAGGTGATTAACAAACACAATCTATTATCATATATTTCTCGCAAATAGACATACATTGTCTACACGATTTCTCAGTACCTCAAGATACCTTGATTTACATCAAGCATCTTCTGAGAAAAATACTTGCATTCAAGTGTTGGATTGATAATATTACTTTATCAAGCCTTATTTCTCATTTTGTTCTTTCTTTTCTTTCACATGGTCATATGCCTAGGCGCATTACTGCAGCACATCATCGCCCATAATTTCCTCACTGTTCGAAACGCCATCGAACGAGATTATTATCTGGTAATTACGGATAGCTATGTTACTTAAATCCACTTCATCCCAACATGATGAATATTATGAGATAGTTCCCAGCCATCGCAAACATGTTAAGGTTATTTCGTGATCTCATACCTTATGGTATTCCATTAAAGAAATACATGTTTCTTCTCCTTGCAAGTCCAATGAACCAGTCATGTGACCATCACTGGTTCTTCAAGAGTGCAAATACCAGCCGCCACTGGTATGATGGCGCGTGATATACTATCTCGGGTTTTATCTAACACATATTTTTTTGAAGAGTAACCAATCAAGTAAAATAATATTATCAAGTATAAAACTCAAGAACAAAAACATTGTTGTTATAACATGCATCTACAGTCTTTTAAATAAAGTCAAATAGTGAATTCAATAATTTTATCGTAATGGTTACTAAACCCTATCCTTTTGCCAATTACATTAGGATCCTGAAAGATCATTACAAGGCACCCCTCTTTGGTGTAACCTACCTTGTAACAATTTTTGGTAGGTGCTTTACTGCACCAATTGCCTCCCAGAGAAAACTCCTGGGGCTGAGGCTCCGACATTAGTCGGACATATTTAGTCTCATCATGCAGCTTTGGGTCCGCTTTGGCGGAATACCAATAGTCTCTACCATGAAAGCTTGTGGAATTGCAATTCATTGGCTTCTGCTTTGGCGTATGACCAATGCATCCAATGTCCACCTCATCTAGTGTCATCCATGTACCCACAGACAGTGAGCTTTGGGATCAACTGCATGCAGGGTCTAAGCTAAGAGAGTGTAACAATCATGGATGGCGCACTAGTCTAAGATTACCATAGGGTAAGACCTACAGACTCATCAGGCCATTAGCTTTTTCTTTTTATATCCAGTATTAAAATGATTTTCTTAATTAAAAATTCGTTTTACGTATGAACTATGCTTGAATTCATACTATGATTTGTTAAAATTTTAAAAACAAATCAGTTTGTAATAAAAGGTTTCTAAACCAAGGTTACCCATCCCATGCATTTTTAATTAGGTTCATACTAATTCATAGTCATTACCATTTTATTACACGATCTCGCTATCATAGACTTGGTGCTTAAGTATACCTCATTATCTTTACTTAAGCGGAGATGCCCAGTTTTATTATGTCCCCAGATAATACCAGTTTCATATTATCTACCATATAGCATGCATATTAGACACAATAAAACACCTTCAGCATAGTCAAGCCACTATCTAATGTTGATCCCGATAGCCACTTTGGGAATCAACTTGGGTCTTTTCCTAAGGGTTTAAACAAGACAATGACACAAGGAATGAAGGTTGCTTCGGACTCTGTGTCTTCTCAGTATCACCCACGATACTCTTTGCTTTTGGTGGATCTCCATTCCTCATTGCTCCTACTGTGTCTCCTCTCTCGTTGTGCTCCCGGTCGTTCTACCTCGTGTAAGCTTCCTTGTGTCATGTCGGTTTTGGTTTCCATTTATTTAAAATAAATTACCCTCCTATATACCCAAAATTAAAATATAAACATTAAACTACTACTACATCACAACCCCGTAGTTTATATTTTAGTCAAAGGCTCAGGCTCGTGCCATGCATGATTTTAAATTAAGCAAAAAAGTAATATTTAATAAAGTACAGGTGAAACACTTAAGCTATTATTTGCTAGGACCTACTACACATGCACATGCACCGCATGTGTAACCCATCTTAATAATATATGCAAATCACGAGATTAACCTATATTATTGTATAGTAATGCTACCTGTCATTCTTTGGGAATGACGATTCTTTCCTTATTCCTTCATATTTTCAGTTTGGGAAATTATACTTTTAAAATTTATAAACCCTAATTAAGGTTTCTGAAAAAATTAAAATTTTAAAAGTTTGTGACTTAGGTAACAAGAAACCCTAAGTCACCATATTAAATTTTGAAAAGATTTTATTATGGATTTAAAAAAAATATTTCCTAAATCCTCTGGTTATGACTTTAAACCCTAGTTTTCATATTCACGAATCCCGGATTTCGAATTTCTAAAAATGAATCTTTCATCAGTTTATGAAACCTCATGCTTGGTCACTAAGATTCATGTCCATCGGTTTTCTTGATCATCTCTAGCTAGGTTCCATAAAATCGACCAACTTAAGGTTTGGGTAAACCTTAGATTGCCTTTCTTGTACCTTAGGCTGTCTTATTTACCGTGTAATTTAATTTGGTAACTTCGGGTTTCCATATATAGTTTCAGAATATATCTTGTAAAGTTTACAACTTTCCAAAAATACCTAAAACCCTAAATCATACAACGTAAAACAAAAGCTTATAAGACAAGAATTCGGGTTTTACGGATTAGGGTTTTGCGATTAAACTGAATTAGGGTGTCTTTCAGGTTTTGATCCTGGATACCCTTGTATCCTCATAAAGTTGACAACTTTAGGGTTTAAGAAACGCTAATGATTCAAACTTTATGTGTTCAAAAACCTCAAACCCTAATTTGATTACAAGAACACAGTTTTTGTTAGCTTTAATAGAAAGTGATGGTCATTTACGTATTTATAACTTTGTAATGTGTCGTAGTGTATGTAATAGAATAGTCAAAGGGATCGTGGATTGGGCTAAGCTAATTGGTTAGAAGTTAAGCTAAGATAGTCCATTTAAGTTATGTTGTAATCCTTATCCAATCCAAGTCCAATCCAAGCCCATGAAAAGCTCATAAGGCTCGTTTGTATTGAACTATAAAAGGCACTCTCCACCTCATTTGGAGGGTGTGCTTGAGTGTGTAGTGTGTGTGTTTCTTAAGGAATAAAAGTTCTAGTTTTATACTCTCTTTCTATCTTATACGCATCTCACACATATCAAGTCACCAACCGAGCTTATTATTTAGTGTGATAAGTTAGATCTATGGTCCTACAAGTGGTATCAATCACCTAACAATGATCTAGGAGTGTGTTGTGTTTTCACCTTTTTTTTGCTCTTTGTTAGCCTTTAAAGTTATGTTATACTCGGGAATTGCAATAGTATTTAAGTACAAGGACTAGTTTAGCCAATAGTGGTAAGGTAGGCTAGCTCTTCGTATAAATACCCCTCCTAGTCATAACTAGGAGGGTTAGGATTCTCATTGTAACTTTGAGGTGTGTGTGGTTTCTCTTCTTTCTCTCTCTAGAAAACACACACACCTCCCCATTCTTTAATATAATCTTACCATGTTTACTCTTTATTTTGAGTTTCCCTGACCTCCTGAAAGTGTTTATTGATCATTACACTCTTCGAGTTAGGGTTTTAAACTTTTTTAAAAAATGCGTTAAAAACATTAAAGGTTGTGACTTTATGATAGTTTAGGTTGTATTTGGTCAGATCTAGTAAAAAACTTGCATTAAAAAACGTGTTTTGTGGTGTTTTTGGGTGATTTTTGAAGATAAGTTACGGTATTCTTCGAGTAAAGTATGAAGTTCTCTGAGTTAGGATGAATTTCTTTGAGTAAGGTTGCATATTCTTCGAGTTAGAAGAGTTTCTTCGAGTAAGGTTGTTTTCTTTCGATTAGAGAGTTTCTTCGAGTAAGTTTCCTTCGATTAGGAAGTTATTCAAGTTCTTTATATTTTCCGAGTTAGGAAATCAGAACTTCTTCGACTAAGGAATCCTTTGACTAAGGGGTTATATACTTCGAGTAACGAAATTCTTCGAGTAAGCAGTTTTTCTTCGAGTAAGGAATTAAACCTTCGAGTTAGAATCCTTCGAGTAAGATCATTCGAGTTAGAATCCTTTGAGTAAGATCCTTCGAGTTAGAATCCTTTGAGTAAGATCCTTCGAGTTAGAATCCTTCGAGTAAGCCTTCGAGTAAGAATCCTTCGAGTAAGCCTCCGAGTAAGGACCAAACTTCAAACGGTCATAACTTTTGAACCGTAACTCCGTTTTCAGCCCATAACATATCAAAACGACCGTGAGAACGAGGAGAAGGAAACGTTGAATGAATTGCCCAACCTTCGAGGCCCAAATCCACTCCGAAAAGAAGTTATCGACGCTTTTAAGTTTTTAGACCAAATTTTCCCTACAACAACTTACCTTAACCAACAACAAACACAACTCCTATATCGTTGAACCGATCCAACATCAACTTTATCATACACAACTTCATCAATGGCAACTCAGCAAGACATTCATGCAGCCGGTGCGGAAAACCGTCCTCCTATGCTTGAAAAAGGTGGGTATCTTCCATGGACAAGCCGCATGCTTCGTTACATCAAAACCAAGCCTGATGGTAAACTCCTGCTCCAATCTATTAAGAATGGACCCTTCAAGCCTAGACAAATTCAAGACCCTGGAGAACCAAATGGAACACCTCCTGTTCTACCATTCTTTCGTAAACAAACAGAAGCAGAATACACAGAAGAAGACAGGAAGCAGATCGCTGCTGATGATATGGCAATGCGCTTAATCCAACTAGGACTACCACGAGAGATCTTTGCTGCTGTCGACAGCTATGAAACTGCCTATGACATGTGGGAACAAGTTAGAATGCTATGTCATGGAATAGAAATTGGGCAACAAGATGTAGAAAACAAGCTACTAACTGAATGGGAGAAGTTTACATCCACTCCTGGAGAATCCATTGAATCCTACTATACCAGGTTCTGCACTTTAATGAATGAGCTAATCAGAAACAAGTTGACACCAAGACCAATCGCGAGCAACATCAAGTTCATCAACAATCTTCAAGAAGAATGGGGACGATATGTCACTATTGTCAACCAAACCAAGGATCTACATCAGGTGAATTATGATCAGCTCTACGATTTTCTGAAGCAAAACCAAGCTGAGGCTAATGAAGTAAGGAAAGAAAGATTGGCAAAGAATCATGATCCTCTTGCATTCATTGCTCAAACACCAACACCTTTACCAGTGAACACACAACATCAACCATCATCATCTTCCACTCACAACTACATGCAACAACAATACATTCCACAACAACAAACTGCTGTAATCCCACAACAACAATTCTACCCACAACATGTTATTCCACAACAATAATATCCACAGTTCCAAGAACCAGAGTTCACTGACAATAATGAGTCTACTGCTGCTTTGACACAAGCGTTTGCTTATTTGACAAAGGAATTCCAAGGACGCTATTCTATACCAACCAACAACAACCAAAGGATTTCATCGAATACTCGCAACAGGCAGATTGCACAGCCGAGTTTCAATAAGGGTCAAGGAGGACAAATGGTTGTAGTTATTGGGAATCAGCAAAGATATGCTACTAGATTTCAGATGGGTAATCAAGGGCAGTATGCAGGAAATCAGTTGGGACAGTAATCAGGGAATCAGATGGGTCAATTTTTTGGAAATTAGAGGGGTCAGAATGTTGGGAATCAGACAGTGGGTAATCAGATTGGGAATGTTGCAGCTCCAGTTGCTGGGAATTATGGAAATATGAATCAGGGAAATCCGATAAAGTGTTTCAACTGTCAGGGTGTAGGTCATATGGCAAGGAACTGTCCTACTAAACTGAAAAAGAAAGATCCAGCTTATCTACAGAAAACATTGTTGTTGGCACAGAAGGAAGAAGCAGGGTTTCAGTTGAATGCTGAGGAAAATGATTTTATGGCTCTTATGGATGACATGGAAGACTGAGAGGACATCGATGCAAACTGCATATTTATGGCAAATCTTCAGAAGGCTAAGTATGACACGGATTCTAACACACCTCCTGTTTATGACACTAATGCAGTATCTGAGGTACCATTATTCAATACATGCCACAATAATGATATATTTGATATTTCTCCTCATGAGGAACATCATTCTGAGACTCCAACACCCACAATAATGATATATTTCGTTACCACGGGATTGATCAAAGCTACACAAAATGGGATAAACATAGAGAAAATGATGAGCAAGCAACAACTGTCCAAATACCTGTTAATGCTACAACAGAGGAGTTTGTTGACGACATGGATTTTGATATGGATTTTGGTCCAGAAATTCCAACAGATGGCCCAGCAACAGTAGAAATGGTTAATGCTACAAAAGAAGGTTTTGATGAGGATGACCTTCCCAAGTTTCAATAACTATTATTAGACGCGGAGAAGCCACTTTATGAAGGATGTCCTAACTTCACAAAGTTGTCTGCAATAGTTAAACTACTCAACTTGAAGGGTAAGTATGGAGCTTCTGATAAGTTCTTTACTGAATTACTAGGATTGTTAAAAAAGATGCTACCTGCTGGTAACGAAATGGTTGAAAAAACTTATCAGGCCAAAAAACTAGTGAGAATGATGGGATCGGGATACAAAAAGATACATGTATGTAGCAACAACTGCATTCTTTACTGGAAGGTTAACAAGGAGTTGATTGTTTGTCCAACTTGTGGGACATCAAGATGGAAGGTGGATAATAAGACACATAAAGTGTACGAAAACATTCCGGCAAAGGTAATGTGGTACTTTCCAATTATACCAAGCCTGCAACGCCTCTTTAAGTTAGAAAGCATTTCAGAAGATCTAATATTGCACGCAACAAGGAGGATAACAGATGGTGTTTTATGTCACCCCGCAGATTCACAGGCATGACGTACCATAGATGAAAAATTCCCCAAAATTGCTAAAGATCCGAGAAATCTACGGCTAGGAATATCGGCTGATGGGGTTGACGTCAACTCAGGAAATAGGCATCACAGTGTATGGCCAGTTTTATCTGTCATATACAACCTTCCTCCATGGTTGTGTATGAAAAGAAAGTTTATCATGCTTTCAGTATTAATATCGGGATACCCGGGAAATGATATCGATGTATTTTTAGAACCGTTGTTTGATGATTTGCATACCTTATTCGAGGAAGGGGTTGATACATATGATGCTTCCAAAAAAAAAACTTTAATCTGCGTGCCGTTGTGTTATGGACGATAAATGATTACCCTGCACTTGGTACATTATGTGGCTGCCCATACAGTGGATTCAAAGGTTGTGTAGTATGTGGGAAAGATACACACTGTGTTAGACTTTCCGCCTCATCCAAGCAAAGTTATGCTGGACACAGACGATATCTACCATACAACCATCCGTTCAGAACGCAAAGGAAGGCGTTTAATGGACAAGAAGAACCACGTCATGCTCCAAATCCATTGACCGGGGAACAAATATACAACGAGGTACAACATATTGAAAATAAGTGGGGAAAAGGAAAAACCTCGAAAAACCAAGAAGATACCAGAGGCAGAGGTGGGAAGATTAAAAAGCAGAAAAGGAAAACAACAGAAGAAGAGGGTAGTTCAAGCCAAGCAAATGAAGCATATTGGAAGAAATTCAACATTTGGTATCGAAAGCTAAGGTATTGGAGGCATCATTCTGTTCCGCATTGTATTGACTTCATGCATGTAGAAAAGAATGTTGGTGAGAGTCTACTCGGAACTTTGCTGAATGTTCCTGGAAAGACAAAAGATGGAATGAATGCTCGACTGGATCTGGAAGAGTTGGGGATAAAAGAAGAGTTGTTTGCTAGGCAAGAAGCAGACAAAACAACACTACCTCCAGCAGGTTACACATTAACGAATGCTGAAAAAGACATCTTTTGTGAAACGTTAAGCAACATCAGGGTACCACAAGGCTATTGTTCAAATTTCTCTAGTTTGGTCAGCCTAAATGATAGGAAGCTCATTGGCCTTAAATCGCATGACTATCACATGCTAATGCAAGAGTTTTTGCCCATTGCTATACGTTCAGTCATGCACCCGACTACACGATATGCTATTATCAGGTTTTGCTTTTTCTTTAAATCTATATGTAGGAAAGAAATCAGCTTGCAAGAACTAGATAAGATGCAAGAAGAACTTGTTGTGACACTGTGCCTACTCGAGAAGTTCTTTCCTCCGTCATTTTTTGATATTATGATACACTTGACTGTGCACCTAACTAGGGAGGTAAAATTATGTGGTCCCATATGCTTTCGGTGGATGTATCCCTTCGAAAGATGTATGAAGGTTATTAGAGGACATGTGCGAAACAGAAATAGACCAGAGGGATGCATTGCTGAGGAGACTATCGCGAAAGAAACAATAGAGTTTTTTAGCGTATATCATAAAACCATGAAAACTATTGGTATCCCAGCTGATAAACATGTAACCAATGAAGATGAGGACGGAAAGCCATTGCCGACCGGCAAATCAAGTGAAGTTTCCAGAGAATCCTTTTAGAAAGCACATTTGTATGTAATACAAAATACAGATGAAATTCAACCGTATATCGAGTAAGTATTACTAACACATGTCGATTTCGTTGCTTAAAATGTTCTATCAAATATAATAATCAAAGACATTTATTTGTTTCAAGCGACACAAGGAAGTTTTGAAAACAAAAAACCCGGGTAAAAAAATGGCATTGCTGGAGAATGAGCACAGTAAATCTTTTGCTAAGTGGTTACGCGAAGAGGTAATTACTCGTATGTTGTTTATAATTGTTTGTTTGTTGCTATCATCATAGTTGTCCCTCCTGTATATGACATTAGATAGAGGTCCACCAGCACACCATTTCACTATCTCCAACACTCCTATTCTTTAATTGTTTGTTTGTTGTTCCTACAATTTAAAGGTAACATATAATTGTAATGAAATTCAGGTTGAGAGAGAGTTAGCGATATCCAATTTTAGTGTATCTGAAACTGTGAGGTGGATATCATTTGGACCACGCGCCAGCATAGTGAAATACGAGGCGTATAACATCAATGGGTATACATTTCGTACGAAAAGTAATGATGGCATAATTTACCAGAACAGTGGGGTTAGTGTTGAGGCAGTAGATCTTCACATATCTAAAGAAGTTGCAACCACAAGAAAAGCATTTTATTATGGGGTTTTACAAGAGATATGGGTACTAGATTACCGTTTCAGGCAAATTCCTCTTTTCAAATGTGATTGGGTTAATCACAAAACTGGTGGGGTCAAAAATGATACTCTTGGTTATATGTTGGTAGACCTGAATAGTTTAGGCCACAAGGATGATCCGTTCATATTAGCCTCACAAGCAACACAAGTGTTTTATGTGAAAGACCAGGCACATAAAAATTTGTCTATTGTCTTTAAAACACCTACCAAGAATTACAAAGATACATATGACGAAGTCGATGAGGAGTTTAGTACAGTCATTCACGAGCACAATGAAAATATATTGCCACGTGTAAGCAAACAAGACTTGGGCAAGGAATCACGAAGTGACTTGATGAGTGTCTAAATACTCATCATTTTTACCTAATCTGAGCTGCCAAAACATCCAAAAACACTCAGAAATGCATCATAATACTGAAATTATCCCAGAATTGTGTTTTATATGTTTCAGATGCAAAATGTTTTAAAAACAGTAGAAAAACGAACAAAGTTTTCTTAATTGGCAGTTTCAGTCCCTCAACTTTCAAAAGTTGTCAAAACTAGTCCTTGGTTATTCTAAAAACAGGAAAAGTCATCAAAGGTCCTTTAAGAATCATAAAATTACATAATAAGTCCTTTGGTGCAAAGTTTCACAAAATGGCAACTTTTGCCCCTCAAAATCCAAAATTGACATAAAAGGTCCTTGGAAGTTTTAAAATAGAAAATTATCAACTATGGTCCTTGTGTTATTGATTTGTGGCAGGTTTAGTCCTTTGAAGTGAGTTTGGAATGTTGGCAAATCAGGTCCCTAAAGTTTCAGCAGTTTACAAGTTTGGTCCTTGTGCTTAAAAATCTAAAAACCAAACGGACCCTCTGTATTATACAACCCCAGCCCACACCAAACCACAAACCCGGCCCAACCTTTTCACTAAATAACCCAATCCACAAATAAACCCGACCCATTCCTCTTTTATTTAACCAAACCAGGTTTGACTCTAGTCAAACTCTTCTTCTTCCTAGTTACTCGCCCAAGCACCTCAATCCACCACCCTTATCCTGACACACCCACCTCCCCCTCCTCTGTTACACATCCCACCAACTATCAGAAGCATTAAATGCTTCTCCTCCAGTCACCTCACAGAACCCAAGTGGTTTTCCCACTAACTGACTTTCCCGCCAAAAATCAAGTGGACGTTTGAGAAGATATTAAGGCAATTAAAGGTTCAAGGATGACTCAGAGAGGATGACTCATGGTTTCCCAGCATTTTGTACTATAAATAGAAGCATTTGTAATCGTATTAAGTAGTAGTTAATTGTAGTGTAATCGTATTTCTTTATCAGTCTTTCAATTATTGTAATTTTCATTATCAGTTATCAATATAAGTTATTTCAAGTATCATTGTTCTTATTTCATCAATATTGAACCCAGTTTGCATAGCAATTTAAGTTTTAAGTAACCTGTTAACTAGAATAAGCTCTAAGTCAGTCTATATTACCATCAAAAGCTCCCACCAACCTTGCAATAAGCTTATATAAGCTAAACATAGCTTTCTGTAAGCTTATTTAGTGTTAATAAGTTCTTAACTCCAAGATTGAAGAAAAGTCAACAAAAGTCAATGGGGGGTCAAATAAGCTATTCTGGGGGTTAAAAGCTAACTTGGAAGGCTTATTGTAGTTTTCTAGCTTGTGTTAACAAGCTAGATTGGTTCTGGTCCTAGTTCTTTGTTCCACAGTTCAAATTCGATTGTAAGCTTTTTATAAGTTTTTGCTTCATTTTCATATTACTGTTAAGTAGCTTATCATTATCATTGTTTGCTTATCAGTAGTTTCTAGTCTTAAGTCATACAGTTTCATAGTTTGTTTCAGACTTGTTATTCTTTTTCACCTATAAAACCAATAAAAGCCAAAAATAACAACATAAGCTAGCTTGTTAAAACAGTTTCATTATCAGTCACTAAGTCATTTTCATAGCTTATGTCACTTACTTACACCATTAGTTTTCAATTTAGAGCTTAACTCAATCAGTTCACTTAGAAAAACTCAAAACAGTCCCCTAAGGGACTGTTTGGTTTAACTCTGTCACACAAGCCAAACTAGCAATTACTGTTACATTACCATAAGCTAACTTTTTCATATGTTTTTCTAAGTCCCTAGAAGCTTTTTCCAACCTTTGATCAGCAATATATCTAGATTTAGCACTTTTGAACCCTTTGTGAGCATTTCAGTCCCTCAATAGCTCAAACAAGCTCACACAAGCCACAAGCTTGTTAAGTGATGCATGGTTTTGCAACCTTACAACAGGTTCTACCTCTCGAGGGATCTCAAGAGGCTTACAACCCCACCAGGCAGTGTACCTGACCGATGTAGTATAGTGTAGTGGTAAGTACGGGGGATTGATCGTTCTCCACAGGGAATAGTGTTCGTTAGGTATGAAAGACTACTCTAATAGGTCTAAGGGTTGAGGAAGATTCTTTTTTTATGTTTTTATATTTTTTATGAAAGCAAGTAAAATCTCGGGTTTGAAAGAGTGGGCGGAATTAGTTGCTAGTCAACTAACCCAAATTACTACGAATGCAAATAAAATAAATAACTGAAAATAAAAAGTTGGTGAAAACTTAAGTGTAGAGAAATGTGTTTACTTAGATTTCCTTACTCCCTAACTATCTTTTACCGGTTGATTAGTGTGTATTAGTCGCGTGGATGACGGGTGTATTCCTTAATACCAATCGTGGGGTGGCGTACGTACTTCCCCAACTCTACAAGCTCCTACTTCACTCCTATGTCGAGCCGGCTAGGAAGCTCCTAACATGGGATCACTAGAATTCGCTTGTGCATTAAATACAACCATAAAAACCTTTAGTACGCATTTGGTTCATGTTTCTTAAGACGTTCAAGCAAGTTACCGAATAGGAAGTTAGCCAGTTTTCTTAAGCCTAACATAGATAAACAATCATCCAATACAACTAATAACACACTAATAACCAATAATCAATAGCTAGGTTTCATTAGATCTAAGCAAACACAAGATAAATCTAGCCTAACATATTAATCAAAAGACAAGAACAAGATAGAATCAAACAACACATAGACATATTGAATGATTAATTGATAACTTATCTTCAATGTAACATGGAAGATCTCAAGGCAAAAAGCCTTGAAAAAGATGCTAAAATCGTCTTAGGGTTTTCTCCCAAAAATTCCACACTAAGTTCCACACTAATGACAAAGAATTGCAAAACTATATATAGATTTTTACATCTGACGGCGTCACGTTATGGAGTGTGACGCCGTCACCTCGCCGCTTTTAGGGTTCTCGGGTGACCTTCTTGACGCCGTCCCTCTTTAGCTCTCCAAAATCCGTTCTGGCTTATCAAGGCTTAACGTCGTCAGACCTTGAACGTGACGCCGTCCCTCTTTGAATTAAGCCGTGACGCCCTTGATCAGGTTAAAGCGTGACGCCGTCAGAATTCACATGCAATTTTCACTGGCTTATCATGAGTAAATTTCACATCCACCTTTTCTTGCCAAGCCATGACGCCGTCTGGAGTAAATCCTGACGCCGTCAAAGGTAACTTTCAGCCGATTTTTGAGACTTTGCCGTTTTCTTCACTTTTATGCTCCAAAAACGTCCAAAATGCCTCCTTTTCCAGATTTCTCCTCAAAAGTACCTAAAATGACAAAAGGAACGATTTAGGGCAATATTTGATCAAATAAATACGATTTAGGGCTTAAATGACCCCTTAAAAGCGGTACACTTTTCGCTTCATCAAATACCCTTACACTTGAGATTTGCTTGTCCTCAAGCAAATGCGCTTTTATTCTAATCAAAATACAAGTTAGGGGTCATTTAATACTAACATAAAAGTAATTACAACAAATAATCGTTCCACTTTAATCATAATAAGCACGGAGATTATAAACTAGCACCTCACAAGTAGTGTTTAGATACTCACATCTCTCAAGTGTCATCAAAATAAATCTCATAAATGAAAACGGATAATATCTCTCACTACCTGTCATAGCAAATAGATTACCATAGGCTTGGGAAAGGATCGAAAACCTCCTCCACTAGGCGTAAGCACCTAAGATAAACTATCAAAGAGGGCTTTTAAATGGGTTATAACGTTAGGTGTAGGGAAAAGGAAAACACGGTTTTGTTGGATAAAGGATATTTTACTGGTGGCGAGTTAAAGATCTTGATCAATTACATGTACTATACAATGTTGCTAAGCCAAGACTCGACTCAATCTTAAGCTAATGAAAGAAAATAACAAAAACATAAAATAAACATAAAATAAAACGGGATGGTAGTCCGTATGTTTTTTCTATTTTTCATTTTCTCATTTTTTTTTGTATTTTTCTTGATTTTTTTCGATTTTTTTTTTTTTTTTTTTTTTTTTTATTTATTTTTTGCATACATTCTTGCCCTACCATCCAAAATAATACATCATAGGGGCATTGCATTCCCCTTACACTTAAACTTTTACATAACTTTACAAATAACTATTCTAATGACTCGAATTAAGATAATCGAAAAACTTGGAGTACTTTTAAAATATTTAGCACATATGGGGGTAATAAATGATGTTCTTCCCCATTACTCCATTACACTAGTACTTTACCCATGAGTCCTAATCGTCCCAAAACAATATGTACAAGGATATGACTCGACTTAGCAACCATGTAATCAATTAGATAATTAACTTGGGTTTAAACAAATGTTGTAACAATAATGCACTAAAAATGAGTGCATACAAGGTAGGCTAAGGCGATTTGGGTGTACATTTTAGTGGGGTGTAAACAAATTCTTCCTTTAAGTAAAATGCTTAAAGGTCGAAATGAAAAGATAGGCTCTGAGGGGTGTACTAGGGGTATCGTGTACTAAAAATGAGTACAACGCAAAGGGTGTGGGAGAATTACTTGACTAATGTAGCCAAAGTAATTATAACAAAAACACAGGTGTAAAACAATGGGTTAATCCTAATGCCTCTTATCATGTAGTAAATCTAACTACACGAATGTAGTCTCACTTGTGGCCTCGGAATGGTCCTAACGCAAGTTCTAGAATCTAAGTGCTACCGGTACACACATCATAGCATAAATGCTTTTCCTACCAATTCTAGGGGCGAACCTCACATATTTGGGGGTGGAAAATTTTTTTAGTGGTACGGTTTTTGTGCTAGTTATATAACTCCTATCCGTGAGACGCTCATTAAGATCAAAGTTTCACTCCTATATGTTGTAAAAAATTTTAAATTTGGCACTAAAATTGCCCTAACAGGTATTTCTCTCAGTTTTATTACACATCTACTATCAAACAAACAAAAATCAAGCGTAATTGTATTCTCTAAAATCGTATTTTTACCCCCCCTTACACTTAAGATGAACATTGTCCCCAATGTTCAAATAACAAGATGTAAAAGCAAAAAGTAAAAGATTGAAATCAAATACTCCCCTGATTCGCTCGGTGGATAATGAAGTTACACGGTTAGATCTTCTTCCAAAGTAATGTTGAAGCTCCATGACTAATGCATCGCCATAAGCTTGATTCAAAAACATTTCCTTGTCCAAAATAACCTGTTAAACCTGAGAAAACAAACACGAGAACCTGCATAACATCGGCGGGATAAATCTATATATAAGGATATAATGCTTGTGGAATGATAATTTTGCAGATTCCTGGAGATTATAAGTTAGAGATTTAATAAAAACTTTTTATGAAAACAAAACTTTCAAAAATTTTCAGAAAATTAAACCTGACACCGTCAGGTTGTAGATCCTGACGCCGTCAGAAATAATCTGACAGAATTCTCATGTTATGTTTCCGGAAAATTTTTGGAAAAACCTATACCTTACTTCCTGGAATTCCTGCAAAACATCATTATGACTCGATACAAGCAGTTGACTCAAACAAATACTAATATGTATGTTCATTTATTATTATTACGATTCATGTTCATTTGTGTTCTAATAAACCAATTTAGATTTCCCTTACACTTAACTTATGCAAAATACCTTTATATGTAGTTAAGACGAAGTTAAAAACAAAATAAAGCATTTTCACAAATTAGTTTTGAACATGAATCAATAATAATAAAAATTAAACACACATACGGAAACAAATAAGATCAAACAAACAAATAAATAAACACAAAAAGCAAATAAAGATTGGGTTGCCTCCCAAGAAGCGCTTTTCTTTATTAACGAGTCTTGTAGCTAGACTCAAAGTCACGTACATTACGTGATTCCATCATTGGTCACGGTTCCTAGGCCATTCTCCTTTCCGGTTTTATATTCCGGTCCCAATTTCAAACAATCCTTGTAGAAACCGAATATCCTTTCCATAACATAGTCTACTCCTTTATTTCTATCCTCATCATTCCTATAGTAAACCGCTTGCTTGAGCTCCTTCTCAACATTTGACAAGTGTTGGAATTGTTCTATCTTATATGGCATTTGGTAGTTTACCTCATCGGTCTCATCCTTAAATCTAACTATCCCTAAGGAAGGTTCATAAGTCATTCTAGAGACCTCAACAAATGGTTTTCCAAAAACCACTTGAGTTAAGGATGCATCGACTATTGGGCGGATATCTTCTACAATTACAAAGTCGGTGACATAGGTGAAGTTTCCTACATAAACCGGTAATCCCCTAACTCTTCCCGTGAAGTTACTCATCCATCCCTTGTCAGGGAACATCCTATACCCAAGTTGATTTTTCATTATCAAGTTGTAGTGGGCTCTAGTCATGATGTTTATGGGTGATCTAAGGTCGATGTAGGCTTTCCACACATGCAAATGTCCGATGTTGCATGGTATGTTGAGATTAGAAGGGTCTCCTATTTCTATAATTGGTCTACCTAGGAAGTATGGTGTCTCGGGGTCATCGAATAAGTTTGTATGATATGCGCGCTCTTCCTTAGTGGGTACCCTATTGAAGTAGTCCTTATCATCATCTACTTCTTCAATCTCACTTGTCCAAACTTTCTTATCAACCTCGACTTTCATATCCTCATCCTTAGGTTCACTATTATCCTCATTCCTTTCAATTGGTTTAATAGTGACAATGTTGACAAAGTGGACGTGTTTGGATGAAGAGGGGTCTTTTACTTGGGGTCCGCTATTTGTGTTCCTAGCGTCCTTATGTGGAAGTGATAACACTTGGTTATTGAGAGCTTTCAACAAGTTGTCAATTTTATTGGTCATCTCCGTTTGTTGTTGATTGAATTCGGATTCGAATCTAGCTATCCGAGCTTCTTGAGATGCCATAAATTGGGACATCAATCCTTCAAAGTTATTGGTACTACCATTGCCGGAAGGATTGTTGTTGAAAGTACGGTTCGAGTTGGAACCGCTTGATTGAAAACGATTAGGTGGGTTGGAAGAATTGGTTTGTTGTGCGTTTTGGTTCTGTTTCCACCTAAGGTTCGGGTGATTTTTCCATGAGGGGTTGTATGAATCACCGTAATGGTTTGGCTCGGGTTTGAAAGTGTACCACTTGTCTCCCGCTCCGTCGGTACGCGAGGATGCGTAGTCCACAAAAGCTTGTTCGGGGAGTTCCATGCAATCATGAGTGTCGTGGGAACCACTACATAATTCACATGAAGAAGTGATTTTGTTCACTTGGCTTGAAGGTTTAGGAGCCTCGTAGGATTTCATGAGAAACTTGACTTGATCTTCAAGTTCTATGATCCTACGGTCGGAAGTGCTTGAATTGTTCGAAGGCAAAGATATTGCCTTGACCATTTTATTCAAATCACGGGGATCACTCTAACTTTCGTTGTCATAAAGAGCAAGATCCTCTAGGCGAGCCCATGATTGTTCCGCACTTAGATCACGTAGCTTACCACCGGCCGATTGGTCAATGGTTTGCCTCGTGTAGAGATTGATATGGTCATAGAAGATTTGGACTTGGAGCCAAAGTTCTATGCCATGATGAGGGACTTTTTGGAGTAAGTCCTTGAATCGAGTCCATGCCTCGTAGAGAGTTTCGCCTTGACGTTGTTGGAACATCAAGATATCATTCCTTAGCTTGGTAGTTCTTCCCGGTGGGAAAAACTGAGCAAGGAAACGAGTGGTGAGATCATCCCAAGAGGTGATGGATCCTGCGGGTTGACGCTCTAGCCATTGACTAGCTTGGTCCCGCAGAGAGAATTGGAAGAGACGCAATCGGGTCGTCTCTCGAGTGGCAACATCAAGGTCTATAGAATCAACGATTTTGAGAAAGTCCTTGAGATGTTGATTAGGATCTTCGGAACGAAGTCCATGGAATGCGCATCCGCTTTGCACCAACCGGATGGTGTCGGATCGCAAGGGTGTGACATTGGCTCCTTGAGTGAGCTCAATGGTGTTTCGATAGCCATGGTGGCTAGGACGGGAGTACTCTCCTAAAGTACGGGCTCTAGGAGGTGGTGGTTGTTGTTGTGGTGGTGGGTTGTTGGGATTAAGGATATTACCATCTTCCATTATGTCGAATGGTAATGGTTACGAACAAAGAAACGAAGAAAATAGATAGACTAAAGAAAACCTAAAAAAAATAAAATAAAAATCTCACTAGAAAGGAATCTAGTGAGTAGACCTATAAAATAAAAATTCAACCTAAACAATAACTATTCCCCGGCAGCGGCACCAAAAACTTGATGCATGGTTTTGCAACCTTACAACAGGTTTTACCTCTCGAGGGATCTCAAGAGGCTTACAACCCCACCAGGCAGTGTACCTGACCGATGTAGTATAGTGTAGTGGTAAGTACGGGGGATTGATCGTTCTCCACAGGGAATAGTGTTCGTTAGGTATGAAAGACTACTCTAATAGGTCTAAGGGTTGAGGAAGATTCTTTTTTTATGTTTTTATATTTTTTATGAAAGCAAGTAAAATCTCGGGTTTGAAAGAGTGGGCGGAATTAGTTGCTAGTCAACTAACCCAAATTACTACGAATGCAAATAAAATAAATAACTGAAAATAAAAAGTTGGTGAAAACTTAAGTGTAGAGAAATGTGTTTACTTAGATTTCCTTACTCCCTAACTATCTTTTACCGGTTGATTAGTGTGTATTAGTCGCGTGGATGACGGGTGTATTCCTTAATACCAATCGTGGGGTGGCGTACGTACTTCCCCAACTCTACAAGCTCCTACTTCACTCCTATGTCGAGCCGGCTAGGAAGCTCCTAACATGGGATCACTAGAATTCGCTTGTGCATTAAATACAACCATAAAAACCTTTAGTACGCATTTGGTTCATGTTTCTTAAGACGTTCAAGCAAGTTACCGAATAGGAAGTTAGCCAGTTTTCTTAAGCCTAACATAGATAAACAATCATCCAATACAACTAATAACACACTAATAACCAATAATCAATAGCTAGGTTTCATTAGATCTAAGCAAACACAAGATAAATCTAGCCTAACATATTAATCAAAAGACAAGAACAAGATAGAATCAAACAACACATAGACATATTGAATGATTAATTGATAACTTATCTTCAATGTAACATGGAAGATCTCAAGGCAAAAAGCCTTGAAAAAGATGCTAAAATCGTCTTAGGGTTTTCTCCCAAAAATTCCACACTAAGTTCTACACTAATGACAAAGAATTGCAAAACTATATATAGATTTTTACATCTGACGGCGTCACGTTATGGAGTGTGACGCCGTCACCTCGCCGCTTTTAGGGTTCTCGGGTGACCTTCTTGACGCCGTCCCTCTTTAGCTCTCCAAAATCCGTTCTGGCTTATCAAGGCTTGACGCCGTCAGACCTTGAACGTGACGCCGTCCCTCTTTGAATTAAGCCGTGACGCCCTTGATCAGGTTAAAGCGTGACGCCGTCAGAATTCACATGCAATTTTCACTGGCTTATCATGAGTAAATTTCACATCCACCTTTTCTTGCCAAGCCATGACGCCGTCTGGAGTAAATCCTGACGCCGTCAAAGGTAACTTTCAGCCGATTTTTGAGACTTTGCCGTTTTCTTCACTTTTATGCTCCAAAAACGTCCAAAATGCCTCCTTTTCCAGATTTCTCCTCAAAAGTACCTAAAATGACAAAAGGAACGATTTAGGGCAGTATTTGATCAAATAAATACGATTTAGGGCTTAAATGACCCCTTAAAAGCGGTACACTTTTCGCTTCATCATTAAGATCATATCTGTGGCATTTATGTACTTCATTTTGTCCATTTAGTGAATCCACAAAGGCTCAGACCAACTGCACAAGTGTGCAACACAAACACATAGCACATCAGTATAGCAGACTGCATATAGCAGTCACTTTCTGGTTATTTGGAAACTTGCTAGATTTTTCATTCACAAACCATAAGCCCAATTAAGCTAGTTCCTTTTCATATTTAATCTCTACCAGTTCAACTCTAGCCTAGTATTTTTATTTCGATTTTTAGAACTTTCTAAGGCCACGAAACAAACCCTCAAAGTGACCAAGTTGAGCCTGGTGCAGGGCACCACCTCAGCAGACCTTAGAGAGCATAAGCTCTTTTTGAGCTTATCTGGCTTTTCAGCCAGTGTTTTTCTAGTTCCTATAAGTCAATTAGCCATATCTCAGTCCCTAGAAGCCTAGTCCATCAGCTTTTAGCCTCTCTTCAAGCTTATAGCTTGTTTGAAAGAATCTAAAGTCTTAAAACCTTACTAGTGGACTGATAAGCTCTTAGAGCTTAATTCTAGCTCATCCAGCTAGACATAAAAAAGATTCCAGTTTAGAAGTTGCTTATTACCAGCTTATAAGTAAGTCTCAAAAAGAAAATCACCAAAAAAAATAAAAGTAGCAAAAAGGTCCTAGTGGGATTCGAACCCCTGACCTCTTGATCACAACACCAACACCCCACCCAGTGTGCCCGTAGGTCTTTTCCATTATACCTGTGCACATTTTAATATTTAAGTACCATTTAGCAGTTTAAGCTTATTTAATCTATTAGCTTAATTACAGCTTTTCCATAAAAACTGCCATCACCATTTTATTTTTAGTAGCTTTGTAATAACATAAGTTAATTTAGAAAAAAGTTTCAGAATTTATTTTATAGTTTTAGTATTTTTAATCTATTAATTAGTTTAAATTAGTAATTAAATCATAATAAATAGAAAAATAATCAGAAAAATATAAATCTAATTTTCATAATTTTCTTTTGTCATTTTTAATCCAGGAAAAATATAATCACATTTTTAGACCTTAAGAAAAACCAAAAATAGAAATATAGTGATAGCTTCTATTTAATAGAATTTATCTTTTTAAATTTTAATTAAGTAATTTTCATTTTTATAATTTTCTTAGCTTCTTTTCATCTTATAATATTTTTAGAAAAAGTTTTAGAATGTTCTTTGTTCATTTAGTATTTTTTATAACTTTAATTAGTTTAATTAATAATTAAATAATAAATAATTAGTAATAATTAAATAAAAAAAATATAAAAAAATATAGTTTAAGTTTTTAAATAAGTTTTAAGTCATTTTACATTTTTAGGTTTTAAATTTTATAAATTTAGTTTTTGTCCCATTTTAGCTTTTCCGTTACGCGTTTTAGTTTATTTATTCGCGTTTAATTTTCTTGTGTATATCTGTTTTTAATTTGTTATTTAGAATTATTAAAAAAGCAAAATCAAAAGCAATCTAAATCATCAATCACTCTAATCCTAGCTTTTCACAGTTTTCCATTCACACCTCGTTGGGAAACGATCCGGGTGATCACTTGCCTGGTTTCACACTACACACGAGCATTCGTTCTGAGACTGTTTATATTTATATATACGTTTTCAGACGGATCAAATTTTGGCGCCGCTGCCGGGGAGGTTGTGCTGCGACAGTTGTGTAAGTTTTAGCGATTAGTGATTCGAGATCCTTCTATCAGAAGTTCCTATTTCCCAAAAACCATATAAAATACAAAAATATTTTTCTTTTTCTTTTCTATATATATTATTATTATTATTATCATATAAAAAATAAAAACACCAAAAATAATTTCCGTTTTCTTTGTTAATAATAAATAACAATAAAAAATTACCATCGAGAACCAAGACAGAGTACTACCTAACTGGGGGTACGACCATAATAAGTTCCCAAACCAAAGATTTAAAACTTTACCTTTCTATCACTTGCGAATATCGGCTCACCTTTGATTGATAAACAAACTCTAACGGAGGTTCTAGGATAGTCTGACATTAAATTGTCGGACTGAAAGAAGCGGGTTTTTAAGGAGCGTAATTGCCCACCTTTGCTTCTCCGCCACTCTGTGCGTTTATCTTTTAGAGAGCTACCGTACGCTTGCTGATTGTTGGTTTAAGTTAACTTGTGTTTTGCTTCTGTCTTGTTTTAATTGGAATATTTTACTTAGTGCATGCGCACTCGTTCTTCCACGTCATCAAGCCCTTTACGTGAACTCGTAGATATTCCGAGAAGACGTAATCGTAGACGTGCTGCCCAAATAGTCGAACCCGAGATTCGTACTGATCCCACTGATAATATGGCAGACGAACGCACAATGGCTGAAATGCTCCAGGCACCCACCGAGGGTTACGGAGATGCCATCGTTTTACCAGTCATCGATTCTGATCATTTTGAACTGAAAACACATCTGATTCAGCTCGTGTCCACAAACCAATTCCACGGGTTTGAACGAGAGGATCCTTATGCACACATTCGTTGGTTCAACAAACTGACCTCTACAATCAATTACAAAAATGTGCCGCAAACAGTGATCAAATTGATGCTATTTCCATTCTCACTTGAGGGGGCAGCCCGGATTTGGCTGGATAAAGAACCCCCTCGATCCATTGAAACCTGGGAAGATCTCGTAAAGAAATTTGTAAATTATTTCTTCCCTCCATCAAAGACGAATAATCTAAAAAATGAAATTGCTGGATTTCGTCAAGGTTTTGATGAAAATTTCGGAGAGGCATGGGACAGATTTAAAGATCTCCTAAGAAAATGCCCACATCACGAATTCACGGAGTTACAACAGATAAATACGTTTTATAATGGGTTAACCCAAAACGATCAAGATGCACTTAACGCAGCCGCCGGTGGCAATATCTTGAATCGTAAACCTAAAGAGGTGGTTGAAATTTGTGAAAATAAATCAAAAGTTCCTTTTTCGCGAAACAAAGTGAATGTTCCTGTCACTCCTACTGCTTCTTCATCCGGTAACTCACCTGAGTTAGCCGCTCTAACGGACACAATGCGTTGTATGATGAAGGAAATAAAAGAATTGAAGAGTGAAATTCATAAACCAGAACAAATCAAAGCAATAAACAAAGTGTGTGAAACTTGTGGTGGCCCACATGCGTATTATGATTGTCAAGCAACCGATGCTTCTCTTTACCCAGCTCCCGTAGCTGCAGTAAACCAAAATCAATACCAACCGCATGCTGAAACTCAGTACCGAGCACCGAATGCTATGGTCCCACCTGGTTTTCCACCCGTGCCAAATCAGAATAATCAAAACCGCTTTGTTCAAAATCAGGGACAAAATTTCCACAATTCCCAAAATTTCAATCAAAACCGAGGTCAGAATCAGGGTAATTTTAACCAAAACCGTGGTCCAAATTTTAATCAAAACCAAGGTTCAAACCGAAATCAGACGTCCTCAGATGAGTTGCTTAAGCAATTCATGAAAACCCAAGAGGAAACAAATAAGACACAATATGAGACAAACCAGTTATTGATTGCCCAATTAAACCAGATCAAAAAGTCTTTAACTGATATACCTTCTACCTCGGGAGGTCTCCCAAGTAACACTGTTGTCAACCCAAGGGGTGAACTCAAAGCTGTCAGTACACGTAGTGGTAAATCTCATGTTGAATTCAAGGTGATAAAGACCCGGTACTTCCCACTAGTAATGGAAGTGCTAAATACGTCCAACCTTCGGTCATCCAACCGTCTGTCATCCAAAAATCTACACCCACAATTGCTCCTCAGCCGTCAAGAATAGATCCTACTCTATCACGATTTACGGTTAAAAGTTTGTCAACCAAACTTAGTGAGCAAAGATCAGCCAGATATTATTCCGAAATGCTCAATGATGTTCCTGTCAGTGTACTTGATGACAGTGATGATGATGAAGATACCACTTTCGTCAAAGCTATCACCACTCGGAGTGGTGCTGCTTATGAGGGGCCAGCTGGCCCTATTCCTCCTCCGTTGTTTGAAATGGAAAAAGAGACGGAGGATACAACAGACAAAGTGCCAATTCCAAGCCCACAAAGTACTGCACATGTCCATCCTCCGGTAGTCCCGAAAAAATCCAAACCAGGAGTTGTCTTTGAATCTGTTAAGACTCCTGAAGTCATTGCTCCTAAATCCAAACCTTACATTCCTTACCCATCGCGCTTAAATGAACAAAAGCTCCGTGAGAAGGCTAGTCAACAAATGGACAAATTCTTTCAAATCTTTAAAGAATTACATTTTGACATAAGTTTTGCGGATGCTATCATTCTGATGCCCAAATTTGCATCAACATTCAAACCCTTGTTAAGCAACAAGGAAAAACTGATTGAAATGGCTAAAACTCCATTAAATGAGAACTGCTCAGCGGTTATCTTAAAAAAGCTTCCGGAGAAGCTTGGAGATCCTGGAAAGTTTCTACTACCTTGTGTATTTCCGGGAATGGTTGAATGTTATGCCTTAGCAGATCTAGGTGCAAGCATCAACCTGATGCCTCATTCAGTATGGAAGAAACTTTCTCTTCCGGCTCTTACTCCTACCTGCATGACTCTTGAGCTTGCAGATCGAACCATATCTCATCCTTGCGGCATTGCCGAAGATGTGTTTGTGAAAGTAGGTAAGTTCCATTTTCCAGCTGACTTTGTGGTTGTTGAATTCGACGCAGATCAAAAGGTTCCTCTCATTCTAGGAAGAGGATTCCTAAAAATGGGCCATGCTCTTATTGATGTATTTAAGCATGAGATCACATTGCGTGTGGATAAGGAAGCTGTTACCTTTAACCATGATCAAACTTCGAGGTACTCCTCAAATTATAATTCTGCATCGGTTAACCGAATCGATGTCATTGATGTTGCTTCAAAGGAGTACTCTCAAGAAAGTGTTGATTATTTTCATAATTCTGTGAGTGGTAATCCCACCACATCTTCTCTACCTATCATTTTCGACTCTTCCCCTTCTCTCACTCCGTTTGAGGGAAGTGATTCCAATTTGGAAGAGATCGAGGCTTTTCTCAAGTGTGATTCATTTCTAGAAGGAATTGATAACGCTGAGATTGATCTGGAGGGAGATATTCTTCTTCTTGAGAAATTGTTGAATCAGGACAATTCCCCTCCTCTCCCTCCCGTTAAACTTCATAAAAAGGAAATTAAGTCAGTTGAAAAAACTGATAAATTTCCGGAGATCAAGTTTAAGGACTTGCCTCCTCCACTTGAATATTCAATTCTTGAGGAGGAAGTTCTTATCCTAATTGCTGTTCAGATCTCTCTTCTTCCCTTCACCTACCCGGTGATTTCCCCTATCTTTCACTCATTCGGGAGTGAGGATATTACTTTTGACCCCGGCATTTTCCATATAACATTGGTTTAATGCCAGATATATCTCTCTTGGTGTGGAACTTTCATGTACTTCAATGTGTATACAAACATCTTGAATGAAAATCCGATGGAGATGGTCTCTTCCACTTACTTCCCCATAGACTTTTAAATTGCTTTTTTCTCCCGGGCTGTTCAGGAACCCTTTGTTACGGTTGACCGTTCACAAGCGGTTAGCTTGCGTGATAAACCTGACTGTTCGGGAGGAATCAACTCAATTCGGGGTCGAGTCAAGCTAGCGACTCGGTTAATAAAAACAGTAGTAAAATATGGGTTTTCACCCATGTTTCACCTAAGTGTGGGGGAGATGCCCCACATGTTGTATATATCTATTAAAAAAAAAAATAAAAAAAAAAAAAAAAAAAAAAAAAAAAAAAAAAAAAAAGTGTGTGTATATAAAAATAATGGCTATTAGTATTTCCCTTTCACGTTCTAAGTGTTGGTTTAACAACCGGTTCTTTGAATATTGAGGGCAATATTCAGTTCTAAGTGTGGGGGGGAATTCTAGCGAATTTGATCAAATGTACCATCTAGTACCCCCATTTTAGCCAAAATTTTAAAAAAATTTCTCAACGACGCACATAAAAAGGATTGGCTAATCCGAGAGCAAACGGATCTTGGTAAAGATGTCTCAAATCTGTTGATGGCTTACAATTTACCGAAAATTGTATGGTATTCGACTCACCATATCTTTATAAGTGAAGAGTTGGCTAGCCCGCAAGGTTATGGCTTGTGGTAAAGGCAGTGGAAAACCATGATTGGTAATCAGCTCACCAAAGATAATAGTTATAATTTATCTAAGAGTTGGCTAGTCCAGAAGCAAACGGCTTTTGGTAAAGACAAATCAAAACCGTTGACAGCTGATGGTTTGCTCAAAATCATTTGGTTATCATTGTACCAAAGTATCACATACTAAAACATTGGCTACTCCAGAAGTAATGGCTTTTGGTAAAGAGATAAAATCCATTAAAAACTTCATAAAAGATTGCTAGGGACTAGCAATAGTTTAGTGTGGGGGATTGATGAGTGTCTAAATACTCATCATTTTTACCTAATCTGAGCTGCCAAAACATCCAAAAACACTCAGAAATGCATCATAATACTGAAATTATCCCAGAATTGTGTTTTATATGTTTCAGATGCAAAATGTTTAAAAAATAGTAGAAAAATGAACAAAGTTTGCTTAATTGGCAGTTTCAGTCCCTCAACTTTCAAAAGTTGTCAAAACTAGTCCCTGGTTATTCTAAAAACAGGAAAAGTCATCAAAGGTCCTTTAAGAATCATAAAATTACATAATAAGTCCTTTGGTGCAAAGTTTCACAAAATGGCAACTTTTGCCCCTCAAAATCCAAAATTGACATAAAAGGTCCTTGGAAGTTTTAAAATAGAAAATTATCAACTATGGTCCTTGTGTTATTGATTTGTGGCAGGTTTAGTCCTTTGAAGTGAGTTTGGAATGTTGGAAATCAGGTCCCTAAAGTTTCAGCAGTTTACAAGTTTGGTCCTTGTGCTTAAAAATCTAAAAACCAAACGGACCCTCTGTATTATACAACCCCAGCCCACACCAAACCACAAACCCGGCCCAACCTTTTCACTAAATAACCCAATCCACAAATAAACCCGACCCATTCCTCTTTTATTTAACCAAACCAGGTTTGACTAGAGTCAAACTCTTCTTCTTCCTAGTTACCCGCCCAAGCACCTCAATCCACCACCCTTATCCTGACACACCCACCTCCCCCTCCTCTGTTACACATCCCACCAACTATCAGAAGCATTAAATGCTTCTCCTCCAGTCACCTCACAGAACCCAAGTGGTTTTCCCACTAACTGACTTTCCCGCCAAAAATCAAGTGGACGTTTGAGAAGATATTAAGGCAATTAAAGGTTCAAGGATGACTCAGAGAGGATGACTCATGGTTTCCCAGCATTTTGTACTATAAATAGAAGCATTTGTAATCGTATTAAGTAGTAGTTAATTGTAGTGTAATCGTATTTCTTTATCAGTCTTTCAATTATTGTAATTTTCATTATCAGTTATCAATATAAGTTATTTCAAGTATCATTGTTCTTATTTCATCAATATTGAACCCAGTTTGCATAGCAATTTAAGTTTCAAGTAACCTGTTAACTAGAATAAGCTCTAAGTCAGTCTATATTACCATCAAAAGCTCCCACCAACCTTGCAATAAGCTTATATAAGCTAAACATAGCTTTCTGTAAGCTTATTTAGTGTTAATAAGTTCTTAACTCCAAGATTGAAGAAAAGTCAACGAAAGTCAATGGGGGGTCAAATAAGCTATTCTGGGGGTTAAAAGCTAACTTGGAAGGCTTATTGTAGTTTTCTAGCTTGTGTTAACAAGCTAGATTGGTTCTGGTCCTAGTTCTTTGTTCCACAGTTCAAATTCGATTGTAAGCTTTTTATAAGTTTTTGCTTCATTTTCATATTACTGTTAAGTAGCTTATCATTATCATTGTTTGCTTATCAGTAGTTTCTAGTCTTAAGTCATACATTTTCATAGTTTGTTTCAGACTTGTTATTCTTTTTCACCTATAAAACCAATAAAAGCCAAAAATAACAACATAAGCTAGCTTGTTAAAACAGTTTCATTATCAGTCACAAAGTCATTTTCATAGCTTATGTCACTTACTTACACCATTAGTTTTCAATTTAAGCTTAACTCAATCAGTTCACTTAGAAAAACTCAAAACAGTCCCTTAAGGGACTGTTTGGTTTAACTCTGTCACACAAGCCAAACTAGCAATTACTGTTACATTACCATAAGCTCACTTTTTCATATGTTTTTCTAAGTCCCTAGAAGCTTTTTCCAACCTTTGATCAGCAATATATCTAGATTTAGCACTTTTGAACCCTTTGTGAGCATTTCAGTCCCTCAATAGCTCAAACAAGCTCACACAAGCCACAAGCTTGTTAAGATCATATCTGTGGCATTTATGTACTTCATTTTGTCCATTTTGTGAATCCACAAAGGCTCAGACCAACTGCACAAGTGTGCAACACAAACACATAGCACATCAGTATAGCAGACTGCATATAGCAGTCACTTTGTGGTTATTTGGAAACTTGCTAGATTTTTCATTCACAAACCATAAGCCCAATTAAGCTAGTTCCTTTTCATATTTAATCTCTACCAGTTCAACTCTAGCCTAGTATTTTTATTTCGATTTTTAGAACTTTCTAAGGCCACGAAACAAACCCTCAAAGTGACTAAGTTGAGCCTGGTGCAGGGCACCACCTCAGCAGACCTTAGAGAGCATAAGCTCTTTTTGAGCTTATCTGGCTTTTCACCTAGTGTTTTTCTAGTTCCTATAAGTCAATTAGCCATATCTCAGTCCCTAGAAGCCTAGTCCATCAGCTTTTAGCCTCTCTTCAAGCTTATAGCTTGTTTGAAAGAATCTAAAGTCTTAAAACCTTACTAGTGGACTGATAAGCTCTTAGAGCTTAATTCTAGCTCATCCAGCTAGACATAAAAAAGATTCCAGTTTAGAAGTTGCTTATTACCAGCTTATAAGTAAGTCTCAAAAAGAAAATCACCAAAAAAAAATAAAAGTAGCAAAAAGGTCCTAGTGGGATTCGAACCCCTGACCTCTTGATCACAACACCAACACCCCACCCAGTGTGCCCGTAGGTCTTTTCCATTATACCTGTGCACATTTTAATATTTAAGTACCATTTAGCAGTTTAAGCTTATTTAATCTATTAGCTTAATTACAGCTTTTCCATAAAAGCTGTCATCACCATTTTATTTTTAGTAGCTTTGTAATAACATAAGTTAATTTAGAAAAAAGTTTCAGAATTTATTTTATAGTTTTAGTATTTTTAATCTATTAATTAGTTTAAATTAGTAATTAAATCATAATAAATAGAAAAATAATCAGAAAAATATAAATCTAATTTTCATAATTTTCTTTTGTCATTTTTAATCCAGGAAAAATATAATCACATTTTTAGACCTTAAGAAAAACCAAAAATAGAAATATAGTGATAGCTTCTATTTAATAGAATTTATCTTTTTAAATTTTAATTAAGTAATTTTCATTTTTATAATTTTCTTAGCTTCTTTTCATCTTATAATATTTTTAGAAAAAGTTTTAGAATTTTCTTTGTTCATTTAGTATTTTTTATAATTTTAATTAGTTTAATTAATAATTAAATAATAAATAATTAGTAATAATTAAATAAAAAAAAATATAAAAAAATATAGTTTAAGTTTTTTAATAAGTTTTAAGTCATTTTACATTTTTAGGTTTTAAATTTTATAAATTTCAGTTTTTGTCCCATTTTAGCTTTTTCGTTACGCGTTTTAGTTTATTTATTCGCGTTTAATTTTCTTGTGTATATCTGTTTTTAATTTGTTATTTAGAATTATTAAAAAAGCAAAATCAAAAGCAATCTAAATCATCAATCACTCTAATCCTAGCTTTTCACAGTTTTCCATTCACACCTCGTCGGGAAACGATCCCGGTGATCACTTGCCTGGTTTCACACTACACACGAGCATTCGTTCTGAGACTGTTTATATTATATATACGTTTTCAGATGGATCATGACTACTATCGAACCTACTGTGAAGGTATTGTTATGCGAAAATCCAAGTGAATCATGTCATGCTGCAATATAAGACTGCTAGTGTAACATTTAAGACTGCTGGTTGAAGTTAAGACTGCTGCTCAAGGCTAAGTGCAAGGTTACTGCTGGTATTGTTAAGTTAGTACTGTTAGATGATTAGCAGTGTTAGTATTAAATAGTTGTTTCTGTAATTTATCCTGTTGTAATGGATTTTGACTCCAAAAAGTCAAGCTTTTCAATGGCAATGAAAATTTTTGCAGTTTTCACTATTATATATCCACTTGCAGTCAAGCTTTTATTGTATTTGCAGTTTCCATTTATCATGTATATGCACTTTCAGGCACTTTAGTAACATATTACTTCATTAAAGTTGAAAATTGACTTTAGAAAGTCAAGTAACCTAGTTCCTAGGGGCAAGTAACATACTTACATACTACTGCATTAAACTAGATAGACTATAAAATCCCAGTATTGTAATGGGGCAAATGAAGAGTCATGACTAATAGTCTGAACTCAATTCAGTGAATATCAAATTAGACTCAAACTAGATAGAATATAAAATCCCATATCTAACCCCTCAAAATTACATAAGTTATCAGAAATGTGTGACCATATGTATCGAATTGTGACTACACTTATGTTAGCCTTTAAAGTTATGTTATACTCGGGAAGTGAGGGAAGAAAGAAAGAAGATGAAATAAGTACACGCATCCGTAAAAGCTCACTTCAAACCCAAATAACTAATAACGAATCATCCCCGTAGTCACAGTTGATATGCATTGCAACCTTTAACTTTAGCCATTGTCATTTGATTGTGATTCTTGATCAGGATCTTTTAAGCTATACGTGGTTGTTTTGAAGGTGTAGACCAATAATATCATTTGTGATTTTGGTGTGATGGGTGAGTTTGAAATATGCCATAAAATGCAATTCTAAGGATACTAGAAAATTTTGAGTTTTAAAGATTTTGACGCCAAAATTTTCACCGTGATACCAAAATTTCAATTTGGCGTAGAAATTGAATGTTTAGTCACTCCTAAAAATTAAATTTTACTCAAATTTTCCGGCCAAAAAACTTGGAAATCTTCTTGGCAAAATTCCTTACTCGGTTTTTTCCTTCCAAACTCGGAGCCTTACTTGAAGCTAATAAACTTGAAGGCTTGCAAACTTGAAGCCTTACAAACTCGAAGCATACAAATTCGAAGCTTAATAAACTCGAAGCATACAAATTCGAAGGCTTACAAACTTGGAGAGATAGTCGAAGAGTGCAAAATCTCGAAGAGATAGTCGAAGAGTGCAAAAAACTCGAAGAGTTTAAAAAGTTCCTAACTCGGAGACTTGAAACTCGAAGGATTTAGAAAGTTCCTAACTCGGAGACTTTAAACAAACTCGAAGGATCTGAGCACAACTTCAAACTCGAAGCCAAAAACTCGAGGATTCAAACTCGAAGCCACATTGAAGCCAGAAACTCGAAGTATCCAAAATTGAAGCCTTCAAACTCAAAGGATTTGTACAAAGTCGAAGACTGTCCTACAAACTCGAAGGAACAGTAAGGTGAACAGTAACCGAGGCTCAAAAACACACCACAAATCACATTTTTTCACCTCAAAACCCCACGATTCGCCCCTGGTTAGCTCTGATGCCAATTGTAATAATCAAAAAACACGTTCAGGAGGTCGGGGAAGCTCAAAATAAAGAGTAAACATGGTATATTAGATTAAAGAATGGGGAAGGTGTGTGTGTATTCTAAAGAGAGAAAGAAGGGAAAACACACACACCTAAATGATACAATGAGACATCCCACCCTCCTAGTTGTGACTAGGAGGGTATTTATACTATTTTACAAGCTAATCTTTACTCTAATGGCAAGACTAGTCCTTGTACTTAAATACTATTGCAATTCCCGAGTATAACATAACTTTAAAGGCTAACAATCTCTCCCCAAAGTGATGTTATACGGGAATTTCTTACAACGTTCCCTACAAGTAAAATTAAATACATAACATAAGCGCAGCAGCTCTGAGAATGGTCTTCAAAATTCATTACTTCGTTCAGCTTGCAGAATCTTCTCAGCTGCATCTCTTTACTTGCAGAAGAACAATGTGAGCAAATCTAATTAGGGATTAAATCTGGCTTTTCACTCTTCCCTAATTAGTGCTCTCCCCCAAACTGACAAACTTTCTGATGAATGCCCTAAATCTGAAGAAGTCTTTTGACAATTAAATGCATTCCGTCTTTAGTCTTCTAACACGCAGCGGAAAATGTAGAACATACTGTAGACTTGACCTTTTTCAAGATTGTCCATTCGAGGGAACAGAGTATCAACATCTTCATCTCACTAAATGCATCCCAGTTATCTTTCATATGAAAAATCAGCCCGTAACATACACATGAAATGATAACACCAAATTAACAAGTTGAACCACTGATCATCATGATTTTGTTGCCCGAAATTGGTGAAGGTGGGTAAGGTAGAAGTACGCAAAAAAAGATGAGAAGATAAGGATATAGAATCAACCAATCTCCAACACAAATCGTTTCATAAATCATTAAACCCGATCACGTGAACTTGTTGTGCGTCCTCGATGTACACATTTCTCTCCCCAAAGTGATGTTATTGTTGTGCGAAGATGACTTGTTTGGGCATATGTTATTGGTGACGAAGCCTTGGATATCTAGTTACTTTTGTGATTCTTTCTCTCTATACTCACAAAGTAGTTATCACTTTAAGGAGTTACGTTGTTGTGCTCAGTGTCTCACGCAGTTGAAGATATCTCAAGAGGGAATGTGCCTCTTACACTTCTGTTAGGGGTATAGGGTACACCATTCTTAGTCACAAGGATAGTACAAGCTTAAGTCACAAATCTGGGTTATTTTACTTCAGTCTTAAGTTCATCATAGTGGGTTTTCTCCATCAGTAGTTACTATAAAAAGCCGTTGTTTTTTATACAGGGGGTTGATAAAGAGTTAGACAATTTAAATGGTATTGTTAGTAGATTGGGTTTATCGACATCTTCTTACGGGCTATATGTTTAATGGTAAAGTGCTTCAAGTTAATGCTTCACGTACACATCATTATGCTGATTCCGATAAATCATAACCATCAGGGGAGAGAAATGTGTACATCGAGGACGCACAACAAGTTCACGTGATTGGGTTTAATGATTTATGAAACGATTTGTGTCGGAGATTGGTTGATTCAATATCCTTATCTTCTCATCTTTTTTTTACGTACTTCTACCTTATCTACCTTCACCAATTTCGGGCAACAAAATCATGATGATCAGTGGTTCAACTTGTTACTTTGGTGTTATCATTTCATGTGTATGTTACGGGCTGATTTTTCATATGAAAGATAACTGGGATGCATTTGGTGATATGAAGATGTTGATACTCTGTTCCCCCGAATGGACAATCTTGAAGAAGGTCAAGTCTACAGTATGTTCTACATTTTCCGCTGCGTGTTAGAAGACTAAAGACGGAATGCATTTAATTATCAAAAGACTTCTTCAGATTTAGGGCATTCATCAGAAAGTTTGTCAGTTTGGGGGAGAGCACTAATTAGGGGAGAGTGAAAAGCCAGATTTAATCCTTAATTAGATTTGTTCACATTGTTCTTCTGCAAGTAAAGAGATAGCAGCTGAGAAGATTCTGCAAGATGAACGAAGTAATGAAGTTTGAAGACCATTCTCAGAGCTTATTCGCTTATGTTATGCGTTTAATTTTACTTGTAGGGAACGTTGTAAGCAATTCCCGTATAACATCACTTTGGGGAGAGATTGTTAGCCTTTAAAGTTATGTTATACTTGGGAATTGCAATAGTATTTAAGCACAAGGACTATTTTGAATGTATTATACCCTTATAATGTGGCCATAAACATAATTTAGATACACGTTTGTGATATGGTGTGACTATTGTATAGCCTATAGTTACATGATTGTGCTACAATTAAATGTGACCATACACATTAGGATTTGGCAGGCAAACACAAACTAAACTTTAGACACACATATTAACTTACGTGACCATATGTATCGAATTTTGGTTACACTTAATTATTTATGTCTATGGTTTAGTGTGACCATATATGACATTTGGTCACACTGTTGAAGTGTGTGACATATATTTGTCACTTTTAAATGCATATCGTGACTAATGCTTCAAACTTACTTTTCAGTTGTCACACATTTCAATTTCATATGTGGCTAAATTTTCAACAAAAACTAGCAGTCACATTTAAATAATGTGTGACAAACTTGAGTATATGATTTAGCCACATACACAATTACTTCATGTGACCATATATGGATTTTGGTCACACTATTCAATTGTGTGACATATATTTGTCACATATGCATATATATAGAGTGACTAATGTTTTAAACTTATTTGTATCCGTCACACGTCCCAAATTATAAGTGACTAAAAAATTAAAACAAGTTTTACCAGATACCTCTAGTCACGAAAATATTCAAATGTGTAGCTGTAGCCTCAGATGTAATTCTGAAATGGTCACACAAGTCGGATCAAGTGTGGCTGTTTATTTTATTCTGGTACATTTAGTCACAAAAAAAAGTTACTGTGTGGCCGTTCGAAAAACAACATGTGTGACGAAATCCCAGTCTTGTACTAGTGTTTTGTATAGAACTCGATTGTTGCTTGGTCAAGACAAACGGTGGTTGATTGTGTTATCATTCCATCTGGGGTTACAACATTGGTGTTAATCACATTGGTTCTTTGTATGCTCATGAGTTCATAACGACCAAGTATTTATTTAATATTTGATAAAAGAAGTTTGTTGTATAATAGCTAAAAGTATAGGGTAGTTTTCATAACTCGTCATATAATTTAAGGGGTGTTGCGATTTATTTTGTTTAAAATAAAGTCAAAAGTAGTTTTTGTAAATTGTTAGATAGTCTAAGGTGTGTTTTTGAATTTTATTCTATTTTACAAAACTATATATTAAATTTTAACATTTTTTATGAACTCGTACATATGCTAAAAGTATTGCAATATTTGGCTCATTTTGTTTGCAATTTAGAGAACCTTTCATCGGTATATATTTTTTATAAAGTAAGCGCTAGATATTTATTAAATATTTGATAAATAAAGTATATTATATAAGTAAAATGTAAATAACTAAAAGTATAGGGTAATTTTCGTTACTTGCTACATAGTCCAGAGGGATGTTGCGATTTTTTTTTTTTTTTTTTCTTTTTGACGAAACGACATCCGGTCCATAAATGTATATATATAAGATTTAAGATCATTTGAGGACCAAACTTTTTTTACATACCAAGGGACTAATCTCCACCCTCCATCTTTATTTGATCTAATGGATGAGATTAATCCCAACAATTTAAAAAACCCACTTTCATCTTTTTTTTTCAAATATTAATATCTTTCAAAACCGTTAATCGTTAAGCGAAAAAAAAATATGCCGTTACGACGAGCATTTAATTATCTTTCTATAGATAGGCAATTTGATATATTTTCGACAATTTTTTTTTTTTTTCATTTTTTTACGTTTTTTTTCGTGGCCGAAAAAATCATATATGATATATCATATATGATATTACATATCATATATGATATATATGATATATCATATATGATATATATATGATATATCATATATATCATATATGATATGTAATATCATATATATGATATATCATATATATCATATATGATATGTAATATCATATATGATTTTTTCGGCTACGAAAAAAAAGTGAAAAAAATGATTTTTTTTTTTTTTTTTTGTCGAAAGTATATCAAAATGCCCGTCTATAGAAAGATAATTAAATGCTTGTCGCGATGGTGTAATTATTTTCGCTTAACGATTAACGGTTTAAGAGATATTTAAATTATAAAAAATGGGGTGAAATATTAAATGCTTTTAATCTCAACCATTGATTTCTTTTTAGATGGATGGTGGGGATGAGTCCCTTGGTATGTGAGGAATGTTTGGTTTCTAAAATAACTCGACTCTATATATAATTATAATTAAGGGCTTTGTAATCAATGTGAATGCCCTATCAGCGCCTTGTACTTAATTCTCAAGCTTCTTGCTAGTTATATGTGTTACCGTTTTTAAAGATAAAAAACAAAGAAAGTGTGGCAGTACGTTTTATGATAGACGAAAAGGAATACCTCACACACTCATCATGACGTTCAACCATTTAGTATAAGATCAAGTATAAAAAAACGATATCCTAGCGTGAACCTATAGCAGGGGATACTTTGCTGCGATTAATTCCCTTTAATTAATACGGTATGACTTTGTACTCCGTTTGTTCTGTTAGTATCAGATTGTTTATCTTTTGAAAAATGTTAGATTTTATTTGGAACGATGTTTATTTATGTCCTAACTGTACCCTAACGATATTGAATTAATACCATGCAATTGTGAGGTTTAAAACTGACTTATAAGTATACGTATACTAGTGTTAAGCGATTCGGTTAGCCATTTTATATGATATTAGTATGATAACGTGACGCAATGAAATCACAAAAAGTGCATGACAGATTGAATACGTACGTTGGTTATATTTCCAAAATATAACTAAATGCTCGTCGGCCCAGTAGCTTTTTAGAGCATATAATGGATAGCAATTACATACTATATTTTTCTGCAATTTGTTTGTTATTATGTTCATGGAGTTCGACAGTAAATTCAGACCAGTTGTGTATAGGTGCTGTTCAACGACTAGAACCATGCAATCGCTACTTTAAAGATAGAACCAGATCAAATCTATGTTGTGTAGGAGTTCAGTCATATAAAGACGCGGGGAAAACTAGAGAAGATCGTGTATCTCTTTGCAACTGTATGAAGAATTACTGGCCAGATAAGGATGGCCGTGTCATCCAAGCTCTTTTTCAGGCATGTAAAGTGGACATGAATTTCCCAAAAATTGATAAGGACTTCGACTGCAACAAGTACTTTTCATCCTCTCTATCATCATAAATATAAAACTACTTGTTCGCGCACATAAATTATTGAAGCTAGTCATTTCGTAGATGTTGGTTCCCGTACGTCTAGAAATCATTTAAGCTTCGGAGAGCTGGTAAATTTATGTAAAAGGGGCCGGGGGGGGGGGGGGGGGGGGGGGGGGGGCCCCCCCCCAATTAAAAGCGAATCAACTGAAACACAGACTGATCTCAAGGTTCTGGTTCAAGAGGATGATTAAACTCAAATAAACTGAAAAACTGACTGATCTAAACTTACAATCTGTTGCAAATCTGTGTCTTTTTTTTCCGTCCTCGAAGGACATCCGCCAAAATAAGCGGTCAGAAATGTCTCCCAAACATACCGTTTTAACGTTGCTATATATTGTCATACTAAGTGATAACTGTCACAATTCCAACATTTTTATTTTCCCATCAGAAAACTGTCGGAAGTATATTTGGTCGTCTGAAATCAATTTATATCAAGTCTTTTCGCAACGGCAGAATTCAGAATTTAATGAGTCACGAATGGTCACCTGGGATGGTATCATTGCTCACCAACCACTTGTGATTTGTTCCAAGTAGAAACATTTTATCTATGCTGAATTAGACCATGTGTAGTGGTGTGTAAGAGAGGGTGGGGAGTTTTGCACCATGTGGCAGTGTGGGCCACCATGGGGCTTGGAAGGAAAAGTGGTGTAGTGGTAGATGGGGCATGATGGGGCGTTATGCAGGCAAAAAAGTGGGTTTTTTTCGAATGAAAGCAAAGGGCGAGGGCGTTATGCAGAAAACGCCTCACCCTTTTTTTCCAACTTCCACGCCCTTCGATAATGGCATATGGGGCGTTATGGGCAAATTTAGGGCGTTGTGGAGGCTAAACACGCCCCATTACAGAAGGCAAAAAGAGCCTTCAATTACAAACATCTAATCTATGCTGAATTAATCATATGCAAATAACAACAATTTGTTACTGCTTTCACATGTGGTTTTTTGTTTTTTCTTAAAGGAAACATAGTTGTTAGTATACACTTACTTTTTCATGCACACAAGTTATCAAACTTTCCGTGTATATTCAAATATAATCGAGTTAGTCCGATCAAATAAGCATTATTCATTTTGATTTTAGTAGGTTTTGTATCAACCAAAATCTTTATTACAATGTTATGTGCAAATAATGACTCTTTGAATTTGGTTTCACAGATCAATCACATTCGCACCTATCTTATACGGCCCCAGTGGAGGCGTGGAAAGACTATAATTAAGGATCATGTTAAGAGCTGATAATAATAAATATCATCTATGTAGCCTGAATCTTTCTTCAGTTGCATGCACTTTGATGTTTTAGATCTTATTCAATATACATTCAATGGTTTGCAAAAAAAAAAAAAAAAGAATGTAGCCTCAATCTTTCTGTGTTTTCCTTTTACTTGTTTACATGGCTTGCTGATTCACATCCCTTTAATTTGCTGTTTGGACAACACTGAACTAAGTTGGTTAGTAAATCCAAAAATTGCGTTTAACATTGCATCAACGGTCACTAGCTTATTGTGATTTATTGGTTAAAATGGAAAACCGCAAATTTGCTATCCAAAATATATCAAAAAGGAAAATTTGCATCCTAGTTTTTTAAATGTTTTAATTCACCACTAAACAATTCCCGTTCATACATGAAAACTATAGATTTGCTTCATAAACTTAAAAGATTACAAAACAGTAGTCCAGAAACAGAAAGCTTGCAAACAAATGGCCTGGGAGCTAGAGTCCGGTAAAGTGATCTAGATCCACTTAACGTTATGAACACGTATATATACTCAGTTATCCAATAGATGTAAGAAATTTTGTATTAATTGGATATATGGCTTTGTAACTGATGTGAATGCTCCTATCAGCGCCTTGTACTTGATTCTTTAGCTTCTTGCTAGTTATATGTGTTGCCGTTTTAAGGAAAAAAACTAAGTGTGGCAGTACATGCGTATTATGATAGACGAAAAGGAGTATGTCACACACTGATCATGACTTTCATGGGCGGAGCTACATCTAGACAGGGAAGGGTGCTGGCCTCCCTTGAATCAGGCCCGATAATGTATAATCTTTTGCATTTCATGTGCTAAAAAATCAATATTTAAGTTTGGCCCTCCCTTCTTAAAGCCCAATAAAAAAACTGGCATACACAAGCCTCAACTATTATTTAATTAACACCAAAAAGCTCCCCAATATAATATTAGTTAAGTATGCTGATGTATTTTGGGGAAAATTTTTGTTTCGGCCCTTCCACGAAAAACTTTCTGGCTCCGCCATTGATGACGGACAACCATTTGGTGTAAGATCTAGTATAAGAAAGCGAAATCCTAGAATAAGGGGAAGCTTAATTTGTTGCGATTAATTCGCTTTAAATACGATATGACTTTATACTGCGTTTGTTCTATTAATATCAAATTGTTTATGTTTTAGATTTTGTAAAAAAAATGTTAGATTTTTTTTTTTTTTTTTTTTTTTTTGGAAGGATGTTTTATTTCCTAATTGTACCCTAATGATACTGAATTAATACCATGCAATTGTTAGGTTTAAGACTCAGTTATAAATATACGTATACGTGTAAAGTGTAAAGTGGTAAGCAATTCGGTGAGTTTTCATATTAACTCCATTTTATATGATATTTGTATGTTAACGCAACACAATTAAATCACAAAAAGTGCATGACAGATTGAATACGTACGTTGGTTACATTTCCAAAAGGTAACTAAATGCTCGCTCAATAGCTTTTTTGACCATATAATGAATAGCAATTACATACTATATTTTTCTGCAATTTGTTTGTTATTATGTTCATAGAGTTCGACAGTAAATTCAGACCAGTTGTGTGTAGGTGCTGCTCGACGGTTAGAAGTAGAACCATGTCTTTTTTTTGTCCTCGAAGGACATCCGACACAATAAGCGGTCAAAAATCTGAAGCAAATAGGTTTTGCAGCGGCGGGTATCTATCTGAAGCAAATGCCAAGGATGGGACCCGAACTCGGGTCAATTGACTCAAGCACAAGAGAATATCCAATTTTCTAAATTAGTAACTAAGTTTTTGTACCGGTCACTCCTGCTGCTGAATGCCTTTGGTGATAGATTGGTGCCAACATTAATATCTATTTCTTTAAATTCCTGATTTATTACAAAAAGTTTATTACATTTCCTTTTAAACAGCAGTCCCAACAAGCAGTGTAAACAAACGCCATTTTATCTGTGTTGGATTCCTAATGAGCTGACTTTTGATCTTGTCAAACCACAACGCCTTTGATCACAATGTTGGATTCCTAAGCAAGGATATTCATAATATGCACAAGTATAGTATCCTCGAACCAAACCTTTATTAAAACACCTAATAAAGCTATTACAACTAGGAAGAAGAATGTTAAGAACTAGGATCCCCCTCAATAGGCTAGGGGTGTTAACGATCCGAGCCGAGTCGAGTTTTTGAATATTCGAGCCCAGCTCGATTAACTATTACTCGGCTCGAGCTCGACTCGAGCTCGAATCGAGCTCGAATAAAGTTTCCAAATCTTGCTCGAACTCGAGCTCGAGTAACTATTTAGTGTTCGAGCTCGAGCTCGAAGCTCGTTTAGTTATTCAAAAATTTATTTAACTACTCAAGCTCAAGTTTCTCGCTTGTAAGCTTGAACACAAGGTCTTTTATTTCATAAGCTCGACAAAGCTTGTCTAGAAATACACAATGTTTAATAACATCTAAAGTTTGACTAACTTTCAAAATAGGGTGGGGGCTTTGCTTATATAAAGTTATTTTTTTTCAAAGTTTCCCTCTTCAAGCAATGTGGATAAGTTTACTAGTAAGCTATGTCCTTCTTATACTTTAATTTCTTTTGTTCTATTAGTCTCTTCAAACTTATTTTCTTATTTTTTGTCTAAGTATATAGTCACTAGAAAATGTCAAGAAATGTTTCATGCACAACCTGGGAAACAAGACTCTTCGAAGGTTTTCATTGACATGAATATTATATGAAGTCGATTTAGACTTTTAGACAAAAGCACATTAAATTATATCCGCTAGACGATATAGATATAAAGCTTTTAACTTTCTAAACAATCTTTAAGCAAATATTCATCAAGAGTTCAGTATTAAACTTTATCACAAAAGTAAAAAAAAATACGACATCACACTATCGAAATATATTTGGTACAAGTAATTCAACTAAAGTTTCTCTATACAATTCTTGGATATAACTTATACTTTTTTATAGGGTGTGGCAAAGTAAATGTAAACATTAAACAACTTTAGAGGAGACACTAAAATATGAACTCGGGCATTATACATAACTAGTCAAGAGGTTTTCAGCAACTTTTTGTGTCGAAAAGTTTATCATCAAGCATGAACTTCACTACAAAAAATGGGAACCTTTGGCACTACAATGTCGACCCAAAGAGTGAAGAAAAGTCGAGCAAACCACTTTGGGTCGACAATAATGACCCTTTTTGGTCGTGCCAAAACATTCGTCCCAAGTCGATTTGTCTCGACAAAATTACAAAGGGTTGGGACGACATAACTAAGGGCCCCACAAACTAGTCAAACTTTGGAATTGAACTTTGGGTCGACATGCCTTTTCAAATTTGGCACGATAATATCGTGCCAAATCTTTTTATCCTTTTTTTATTTTCGTAAATCGTTTATTTAATTTCGTAAAATCTTTTTCGGAAATTAACTTTGGCACGACATTGTCGTACCAAAGTTGTATTTATTTTTGTTAAATCAGTTATTTAATTTCAAAAAATAAATTAGAAAATAAACTTTGGCACGACATTGTCGTGCCATAATTTTAAATTATTAAAAAATTATTAAAATTTGGCACGATAATGTCGTGCCAAAGGTAATACCTTACACACTGTTCATGTGCAATTTCAGCAGAGTGGGACGATGCATTCTTTGTACTTTGGGTCGACAATGTCGACCCAAACTGTCAAGTATGCAAAAAAAAAAATGCAGCAGCAGCCTGCATTTTCAGGTTTTTTCCAGAATTTTTTCAGGAAAAAACCTATCATTACACCTGTAAATCAACCAATATCCGCAAATACCACTTCGGCAATATGATGCAATGCCAAATTACTCATCTACTATGACTTAAATTCGACAAATACGATACTAATTAAACTAACAAATACGAACTTTATACAAAAACAAACCAAAATTCGGCAATAGATTCTTGTATTACATAACTAATAACAAATACGATACAAATTAAACTACGCCTACTCATACATATTCCGACTCCTCCTCCCCCCTCCTCCTCCTCCCCTTTCCTCCTCACCCTCCTCCTCACCACCACTAGCATTAAAATTATCGGAAATGTGGCTCAAATGAGGATTATTTTGTCTTATGTATCGGTTAAGGTCGGGTGTTTCCTCCTCATTATTAAGACTAGGACCCGGGTTAGAACTAGAACCCGGGCATGTAGTAGAGTTGGGAAAGACGGGCTGATAACAATTGTCAAAGGAATTAGGGCCGGGATTAAGGTTGGGAAATGGGGGCATTGGGGGAAATGTGTTAAGGTTAATTTGAAACGGATTACCTGGGTTGTTGTTGTAGTGGCTGAAAAACTGCCCAAACATAGCTTCGAAGCTGGTTTGTCGAGAGTGCTGCTGTTGCAGCTGAATTTGCTGCTGTTGCATCTGAAGTTGGAACATTTCATTTTGCCTCCTCAACAACTGATTCTCTTGTTCCTTTTGCCTTAACACCGCCGAAATAGCCTCCTCAGTAGCATAGTTTGGTGCAAGCGGCTGATGTGCCGACCTCGATGAAGCTTTGCCGCCGCCCGGCATTAGCCTGCCAACGCCCTTAAAATTTTGTCGGTTGTCACTATGGGCTGTCTTATCGAGTACTTGCTTCTCAGTCATCGGTGGGGCCGTACCGGCTTTAACTTTATCCACAGATCCTTCATCTTCAACTGTGTAAGCCAAAAAAAAAAAAAAAAACAAGTATGTTAAAAAGAGGTAAGTTAAAAAAAACAAGTAACTAAATATTAATGACGCATGTTAAGAGATAAATTACTTACATAAGCCTCCTCGTTTTCTTTACTTTTAAAGACGCCCGATTTTGGTGCATGGTATCTCCTCCATGTCTCCACCAGTTCTTCATTCTGCCCGTCATTCCTAACCCGCTATACATACAACATAAAATAAATTAATAACGAGTTATATATAAACATTATATACACATTTGAAAATCAAAAAATTATAATGAGTCTTACGTGATCGGTTCGTCCTTGTACGAATGACTTCCTCCCTTGGTGGGTTATAGCCTTGTTCTTTGCTTGGTTTTCTGCATTTTTTGCAGATCTCTCCATTCGTTCCGGAGTGGACAACCAGTCGAGCAACGACTCCCACTCCTCTCGGCTTCTGGTACCCCAATCTTTCGATTTCGACGGCGGCGGCGGATTTTGCCTTGCCGTCTCGGGTTCCGGTTGTGAGTCAAAGTAAGCTCTCTTCAACCTGTATTTATGTTTGCGCCATAGTATCCGGAGCTGAAGTTGAAGCCCAAGAGTTACCCGTTCCCCCACCGTGTACACATTCTGCCCAACCCTCACTTGGTTCTGGTTGTTTAACCAATCCGCGAGCTGGAAATAATTCTGCAAATAAATATACGCATTTAAATAATCAAACAATTTAAATATAACACGCATATCTAAACGGTCGATAACGATAAGAATACTAATAAAATAAACAATTAATACCTCGAGAACGGGAAGTATGTGCGCCTTTAAAGGCGCCGGAATCTCGTGCCACTCGCAGTCAAAGGGAAGTGGACTAACTACTTCCCCCAAAAGACTATTGAACTGCGTGGCATACATGCCCACAGGCGAAAAGGTGCCTAGATCATCACTGTCAAAGCTGATCGGCAAAGGACGATTACCGTTCGCTTTAAACGCCTTCCTTAAGGCCCGATTTGAGGTATTAAACCAACATCGAACCTACAAACATAAGTTATTGAGTCGTGAAAATACTAGTAAAAAAATTTAGTTTTATCAATAAAAAAACTTAAAATAAACATCACAATTTCTTACCTGCACAGTAGCCCGGCGTAGTAAAATAGGGCTGGCGTGGTGGATCACCGCCGGCATCCCCGCCGTGTGATTGGGGAGCTACACACGCCATCTGTAAAATTAAAAGTACAAGAACATACAATTTCGTGGACCAATTAATACTAATACACACATTCATATAAATATACACATTTAAACATAACATAACATGCAATTTCATTCAAATAAAAGGAACACGTTTAAATATATAGTAACAATTTCATTCAATTTACAAATTAAGAACAATTGTCATCATCCGAATCATCGCTAGATAAAACTTCTTCAACAACAATCGTTGGGTTTACTTCATCATCATCCGACACGTCAACATCATCATCATCAAGGACATTAGCAACGACATCATCTTCATTACTAACAAAATCAACATCTTCTTTAACATCATTTGGTGGGGCGTCCACTTCTGTTGATTCATGATTTACACTCAAATTCGCAGACTCCAAACCAGGAAAACCAATAAACAATGCAACATCTGATGAACTGCTGCCATGTATAACATCTTGATCAGAATCTACCAAATCCCGATCCCAGATCTTCCGATGATGAACATCTTCGACGACCTTTCAATGAGGTGGTCGTCTAGCAGGGTCTTCAAGGTAGAAGACTTGTGTTGCTTGTGTCGCAAGAATGTATTGTTGATTTCTATAAGCATCATTATCAGTCAAAATATGACGTATGCCACGTTCAATGTAAGAACGCCTAGAGTGTGTCGTAGGGTTATTATTAGGGTTACGGGTGTCGAACCATAAAACCTGGAACAACACAACCTTTCGGTCGCCCAAATAAGCGAGCTCCAGAATTTCCTCCAGTTGACCATAATACATTTCTCCATCAGGCCCGGGTGTTGAAACTCCACTGCATTGAGTGGTATGAAGTTTATCGCGCTCATGCACCAAAAACTTCACACCGTTAACTATGCAAGCGGGGTATGTAAATGCACGCGATGAAGGTCCACATGCCAAAGAGAATAACTCGGGACTACAGCTTGGGTCTTTTGCCATGCTCTTTTCACGGATCTACGAAAGAGATACAAACAGATTCAGATGAGCAAAAACTCTGGACTACAAGGTAATATATCTAATGTGTTTACCTTGTGATTGAACCAGGGAGGAAAACTTGTTTCCACGCTCTTGTTAGGAAATTCACTGCAAAAGTTCATGATATTAGAATAAGTCGTCGAAAACAAATAACTTAGCAAAAATAGGGTTCTTCAAAATATAAAAAAGAAGAAACATACTCTTTGTACGCCTGGATGTCTGCGACGATTTCAGGGCTGTTGTTAAGTACAAACCATACAACTGCCTGCATAACATCTGGCTTCATCCGAGTATCTACACATCTACCCACCGGTTTGCATACTGACTGGAACACCTGGAATTTATTTGGTTGTTCAGGTGCACCGTCGTCATTTCTGTCAGGACGATTAAATCTCGTCTCGACATCCTTAAGATAACGCAAGCAGAAAGTTAATGCTTCTTCTACAACATAACCCTCCGCTATGGAACCTTCAGGCCTGGCTTTATTTCAGACATAATTTTTCAGCTTCTTCATGTATCTTTCAAATGGATACATCCACTTGTAGTAAACAGGGCCACCTAGAATAGCCTCATCGGGTAAATGCATAACCAAATGAATCATTATGTCAAAAAAAGCAGGGGGGAATATTTTCTCTAATTTAATCATAACATCGAGCATTTGTTTTTTAGCTTTCTCATGTCCTGCTGCGTCAAATTTCGAGCACAAATCTGCTTAAAGAATAAGCAGAGCTCGATTAACGGGGGTGAAATGTCTTTGGGTAAGTATTGGTGAACTCCATAAGGAAGTAACCGCTGCATCATAATATGACAGTCATGAGATTTTAGGCCCGTTATGTTGTTATCGTCAGCGGTCACTTTTTTCTTGAAGTTGGATCCAAACCCATCGGGTAGTCTAACTCCTTTGATGAATTGACAAAAACCGTTTTCTGTTTTCTGGTGTGAAAGAGTACTTTGGATGAGGCTTATCGAACTTCCTGTTTCCTTTATCAACGAGCCACAACTCTTTTCGAACTCCCAGAGTTTTCAAGTCTTGCCTTGCCTTTAGCGTGTCTTTGGATTTGTCGTTCATTAACAAGGTATTAAGCACACTCTCAAACACGTTCTTTTCGATGTGCATGACATCGAGATTGTGCTTCAGTTGAAGAATGGGCCAATACTCCAGTTCGTAGAAGATAGAACGCTTACTCCAATTCAATTCAATTTCTCGATTAGGTTTAGGGTTATTTTTAACAATACGTGGATGTTTACCCGAGACACGTTTAAAGACTTTACTAATTTGAATCATGATTTCTTCATTGGTAAAGTTTCTAGGAGGATGCCCTTTTTCAGGTTTACCATGGAATTCGTTATGTTTCCTCCTCATTGGATGGTTTACGCGTAAGAATCTTCTATAACCAACGTAAGCGATTTTATTCTTCACAGGAAGCGATGGAGTGTCCTGATTACATGTTGGGCATGCATAGTAGCCTTGTCCAGTCCACCCAGACAAACTACTTCGAGCTGGAAAGTCATTTATGGTCCATAAAACCGCCGCTTTCATGTTGAAATGAGTACCCGTAGCAGCGTCTAAAGTCGGCACACCTTTCCATAATTCTTGGAGTTCTTTGATCAAAGGCTGCAAGAAAACATCAATGTCCTTTGCAGGTGATTTAGGGCCGGGAATTAACATCGTCAACATTAAAGAAGTCTCTTTCATACACATCCACGGGGGTGTGTTGTATGCTGTCAATATGACCGGCCACATGCTGTAATTTTGACTCATGTTGCCAAACGGATTGAAACCGTCAGCAACCAACCCTAATCGGACGTTTCTAGGGTCACAAAAAAACTGGGGTTTCATTATGTCAAAATCTTTCCATGCTTTACCATCACACGGGTGATTCATCTTACCATTTTCCTTAGACTGTCCAGTAGCATGCCAAGTCATCCACTTTGCGATGTGTTTTGTGTTGAACATACGTTGTAGTCTCGGTGTTAACGGAAAGTAACGCAACACCTTGTTGGCAACTTTCTTCCCCTTTTTCTTTAGGTTTTTCCATCTACTTGCGTTGCAGATTGGACAATTTTGCAGACTTTTGTTCTCATCCGATCCCCAAAATAAAAAACAATCATTTATACAAGCATGGATCGATTCGTATCCTAACCCGATATCTTTGTATGTCTTCTTGATTTCATAGTATGACGGTGGGAAGTTGAATCCATTCTTAGGGGGACATGCCTTTTTCAAGAGATCTAGAATCATGTTAAACCCTTTATCAGGTATTTTACATAAGACCTTGATGTGCGAAAGCTCTGACGTAAAGTTCAGTGCAGTCATATCACAATTTGGACCCAACATTTGGGTGGACCTAGCAAGTAACTCTTTGTACTTGTTATTAATGTTAGGACCCGTTGTTTGAGCTGGTTGAGAACCTGTTGTTTGTGCTGGTTGAGAACCTGTTGTTTGAGATGGTGGAGTTAGGTCATTATTTGCAGAAATATCTTGGAAGAATGCATCCATGTCAATGTGTTCAGGTGAAGGTGGTTGTGGTGTGTTGTTTACTACGGGTGGAGGAAGCGGTTCACCGTGATAGATCCAAGTGGTATAACTTTTGTCAAACCCGTATTGTGAAATGTGTGACTCAAGAGTTTTGAGAGTATGCGCTTTAGTCCAAGCGTTACCACAACGAACACATGGGCAAAGAATCTTTTTTGTGATGGGGTGTAACAATGGATCACAATGCGCGATGAATGCAAAAAGACCATCTAAAAACTCAGGGGAATTACGGTTGGCTATAGTGGTCCAAGTCTTATCAATTGTCATGACTGCGTTGCAAAAAAAAAAACAGTTTCAAATAAGTGAACATATATATATATATATATATATATATATATATATATATATATATATATTATATATATATATATACATATGCAAATAAACACATTCAAACATGAAAAGGCATAATTATGAACTGTTTTGATTACCTAGTGCAACTATGGAAGGCAATCCTAACCCACTCTTTGAATGCCTCGTCTCATATATGAATGCGTATAACCGATTTACTATTTGAAAAAAATTCGGCATCATTTCCCCTGAACTCCCCAAATATGTGCATTAAAGACATATTCGTAGGAGTGAAAGGGAAATACTGTCGAATTTCTCTCAAATAGTAAAACATTATACGCATCCATATCCTAAATGAGACAAAACATTCAAAAAGCAGTCCCAAACAGGGGACTTTCCGAAATTAATTTCTAATAAATTAATTTTGGACGGGTTTTCTATAGGATGATTAATTCCAGATGGGGTTGTCCGAAATTAATCACTAAAATCCTAAAAAAAGCCACATAAGTCTAACAATCACAATATCATACTAACTAAACGACATATTCACAATACAATAATACATGACTAAATGATACTATGTCAATCAATGAATGACATAAACATATATAATAACAAGGAAATTAATTTGACAATTCAATTTGACGCAGTGTTCATTACTTCATATATAACCAAACACACTCCAATTATTAACTGATAGAAACAAGAACGTGCAAAAAAGCATGTATCTCACATTCACATATAACCAAACACACTCCAATTTAACCTGGCTGTCCCGACCCGGCTGTCACGACCCGGCTGTCCCGACTCGGCTGTCACGACCCGGCTGTCCCTACCCGGCTGTGGTGCTACTGCTGACCCGACTCTCCCGCGACAATCTCGTAAAATAAACAACCTAAATTAAACAACCAAACTTAAATTAACCAAATTAATTAATAAAAACTTTTAACGACGACATTGTCGTCCCAAAATACATTAACACAATAAAAAAAAACACCTTTAAACTACCTATACGCGGGGCGGCTGTGGTGGTGGAGCTCGTGTGATGATGGTTCACGGCGGTGGTGCCGTCTACACCAAAACAATTTTCGGCCAGTCACTACACCAAAACAAATTTACTTAACAAACCAAAATAAAAATAAAACATAACTTTTAAAACAAACAAAAATTAAAAAAAATATATAAATATATATGGTAAAAAAAAAATTATATAGACGGTTAAAAAAAAACATACCTTTTAATCGAATAAGAAGAAGAATGTGGTGTTAAAGGTGGTTGTTTTGGTGTTGATGGCACCGAAGGTGTTTGCCGCCTTTTTTTTTTTTTTTTTTTCGTTGTTAAAGTGTGGAGAAGAAGCAGTGGTGGTGTTGAAGGTGGTTGTGGTGGTGTTGAAGGTGGTCAATTATTGAAGAAGAAGAAGCAGTGGTCGATTGTTGAAGATGATATGTTTTTGTTTTTGGTAAAGTGTGAGAGAGAAAAAGAATAGATCCAGTATATTGAATGATTGATCAAAATGGCACGACATTGTCGTGCCATTTTGCTTCCTTTAACTTTTTTTTTTTTTTTTTTTTTTTTTTTTTTTTTTTGACCAAAATTGCACGACAATGTCGTGCCATATTGCTTCCTTTTTTATTATTTTTTTGGCGGGTTGTTTTAATTTTGGTGAAATATTTTGATGGTAAAATATGGCACGACTGCTGACTGTATTTTTTTTTTAATTCTTTTCCCTTTATCTTATAAATTAAAAATAATTAATATTAAATAAATTAAAAATAATTTAAATTTGTTATAAATTATTTAAATAAATTAAAAATGATTTAAATTAATTATAAATGAATACATTAAAAATGATTTAAATTAGTTCATAATAGTCGAGATCACGGCTATCATTTGTTCCTCACACTACAAGAAACAGGAGAACAGGGTGTCGACGGGACCACGCAGAAAACGACAAAAAAACACTTGACCGAGGCCGAACGCGTTGAATTTTTCCGGTTAGTATCATACGTATTACTCCAATATTAAAGCGTACGAATTAAAAATATAAAGCACGTTCGACATCAGTTTTCACAACAACAACATTTTATTAAACAACAACAAACAACAACAACAACAACAACAACAACAACAACAACAATAACACAACAACCTACATACGAAGATTTCCCATATCACCTAGCATGTCATTATAAAGGTCGTGAAATAAGGCAGCTGAATCAATTGTGTGTTTGTTTGGATGCATATACACTTCTAGCATTTTATTGAGTACCATTATCTGGTGATTCAGTTTGATGCAGTTTGAGCACTCTGTATTTCCAAGACTCGATGTTGAAGGTCCTGCAGTGTAACGAGTTGGAGTTATGGATGGTCCTGCGGAATGAGTTGGAGGCGTTGAAGCTCCAAGAGAACCGGTCATTTTGACGAGTCGTTTTTCCTTCTATAAAAAAAAAAAATCGCATCCAAACTCCTTTGTCCCACCCTGTTAAAGAGTAAAAACTATTATTTTTAACAACTAACCAAATTATTTATATAACACACAAAAAAGTATGTAATTGTTCACCTTTGATAAAGGACACGCATAGTATTGTTTACCAAGGGAGTAAGGTTTATGCGATTCTCGCAGAATTACGTCTCCTCGTTTACAAGGACAAGCAAAAGCTTCAAATTCCGCCATCTTCACCATGATAACAGTGTGTGTTTGTGGTTTTGAGGTTAAGTAGTTTTGAGTATAAGAGGTTGTGAAGTTGTGTGGATAAGATGTTAGTATATAAGAGCAGATCTTGGTGGGAAATTTTTGGCGCCAGTATTTTGGTGGGAGATTTTGGTGGGAAGTGTTTTGTTGACAGATGGTGTGATATTATCTAGGGTTTCTTGTGTATAACATCTCGTGTAGAACCATATCATCTCGCTTGTTTCCCGAATAAGCCGAGATGACGAATAAGCCGAGATGATATGGTTATACACGAGATGTTTAACGAATAAGCCAAGTGTTAACCACAATGTCTAACCATACAATGCTAACGACATCAACAACGCACATCAGATGCAATTCCTAACTATGGGCCAAGTGTTAACCACAATGTCTCACCAGGCGTAAAGCAGTTTATTAACTCGCTTGTTTCGTTTGAGTCTGTATGAAATGAGCCGAGATGTTTAACGAATGAGCCGAGATGATATGGTTATACACGAGATGTTTAACGAATAAGCCGAGATGACAATAGAGCTCTATACAATGCGAACGACATCAACAACGCACATCAGATGCAATTCCTAACTATGGACCAAGTGTTAACCACAATGTCTCACCAGGCATAAGCAGTTTATTAACTGGCTTGTTTCGTTTGAGTCTATATGAAATGAGCCGAGATGTTTAACGAATGAGCCGAGATGATATGGTTATACACGAGATGTTTAACGAATAAGCCGAGATGACTATAGAGCTCTATACAATGCTAACGACATCAACAACGCACATCAGATGCAATTCCTAACTATGGGCCAAGTGTTAACCACAATGTCTCACTAGGCGTAAAGCAGTTTATTAACTCGCTTGTTTTGTTTGAGTCTGTATGAAATGAGCCGAGATGTTTAACGAATGAGCCGAGATGATATGGTTATACACGATATGTTTAACGAATAAGCCGAGATGACTATAGAGCTCTATACAATGCTAACGACATCAACAACGCACATCAGATGCAATTCCTAACTATGGGCCAAGTGTTAACCACAATGTCTCACCAGGCGTAAAGCAGTTTATTAACTCGCTTGTTTCGTTTGAGTCTGTATGAAATGAGCCGAGATGTTTAACGAATGAGCCGAGATGATATGGTTATACACGAGATGTTTAATGGTCTATACAAAGTAATCTATGGTCTAAATCTCATCCACCCTTGAATTGTTATGGCATAGTACACATTCATAAGAAGGTGAGGGCCTCATACTTATCTCAATGTTGAAAGCAACCCCAGAACCAATCACATGGACTTTGAATGTATTTGTCGACTTTTTAATTTTTTCGGTATTTACTTTTCAACTTTAACCTTAAGTATATATTAAATAAAATTACTTAAATTAAATATATCTTTTTTTATTTTATAAAAGTATTTAATTTTAAATCAAAAGTTTTTAATTTTAATTATATATTAGAAAAGTTTTAATATTTATTTTAAAATAAAAACTAACTTAAAAAGTTATTTAAAAAGTTTTTAAATAAAAAATAAATAAATACTCGCAGTTTGGGTCGACATTGTCGACCCATTCTGCATTTTAAAAATTATTTTAAGATAAAACGTTATTTAAAAAGTTTTTAAATTAAAAAAAAATACTCGCAGTTTGGGTCGACATTGTCGACCCATTCTGCATTTTAAAAATCCTTTTAAGATAAAACCTTATTTAAAAAAGTTTTTAAATTAAAAAAAAAAATACATACTCGCAGTTTGGGTCGACATTGTCGACCCATTCTGCTTTTTAAAATGTTTTAATATTTTTTTTTAAATTAAAAACTAATTTAAAAAGTTTTTAAATTAAAAAAAATAAAAATAAATAAACGCAATTTGGGTCGACATTGTCGACCCATTTTGCACACTTCTTTGACTGACTTTTTCGTTGAAAGTGGTGTGGGCCATGGTCAATATTTGGGTCGACAATGTCGACCCAAATATATTGCTGGTGCCAAACGTAAGCTTTTGGTGTAGTGCTTGATGGTGTGTGATTATGTTAGTGAATAAAAAAGAGAAAGTTTTGATTGGGATAAAAGTTTTGTGGTGATTAAATAGGGATAGAAGATTATACACGGATGTTATAAAAAAATTTAGAAAATGTTGCATGTGTGACAACATAAGAAAAGCCACGGGTATTTCTTTTAGAATGCTAATATGAAAGTCGATTGTCGTACAAAGCGAATAACGTATAAGAACGCGCACGAAGCAACAAGGAAAGATGTGAAACGAGCGTTTGGCTTCCCGAAGAAAAAGTGGGCTATAATAAATGCTCCCGCACGGCCGATGAAGCTAAGTAAAAAATAAAAGACGAATCTATCCAGAGGAGCAACATTATCATGATAATCTCGTACGAACGCATATAGGGTTGTAAGCCGTAGTTGGTTGTGTCGAATGAGAACATATTTTGTTGTGGGTATTGGGTAAACACGTTTTGTTGTAGGTATTGTGGGTTTCGGTATGATTGGTTTTGGTAAGGTTGGTTTTCGTAAAAAACGATTGTGGTCGGAAGTTGATTTGTTGGTTTGGCGGTGGAGTATTTCCGAGAGTGAGCGTTCCTTTTGATGTTGGGGGAGTGTTTCGTTTATGAAGTTGAGAGTATAGAATAGAGAGTATATAATGTGAAGTTGTTTTTAAAAATGTTGAAGTTTATGGGGTATTTATAGGTAATAAAATGATAGTAGGTATTTTTTCTTTAAAGATATAGTATCTGTTGGGGGGCCCACACTTTCGCACACAAACCAATTCGGTGAGATAGTCACCGTCCATCTTTTTTTTCCTGCTCTCTCACGCATGAGGTATGGCCAGTGAAGGCGATTAACATGTGCGAGTGGGGCAACCACACATGACCACTATTTGTGAGGGGTCTCCAATTTAGTATATGTCATTTAGTATTTATATATGCATAAGTATTACGTTTTGAATTTTCCATAATAGTTAAGTTTTTCGTGATTTACGGGGCCTCATTCGTAGTTTCGCACCAGGCCACCCTTAGCATAGCCAACCCAATAGTGGTATTTACGTTCAGTTTTCTTTCATTTATGTATTTAATAAAGAACTATTCAATAAATTGATTATTTATTTATGGAACACTTATCGAACATAACTACAATTAATTAAAAGAACATTAAACAATTCAATTAACATTAACAATTCAAGTGATATTTAGCTAATTCAAGTGATACTTAGCTCGAATGAAATAAGAAGACAAAAAAAAAAAAAAAAAAAAAAAAAAAAAAAAATAGATTTCACTTCTCATCCCACATTGATGAGTGAAACAATAAGAAGGAGATGAGAGGACTATATAAACAAATGACCAAGTTTCTTAGTGAATATTAACTTAAGTGTAGATCTTCTTTAATATTATTGAAGGTTAACTTATTATTAGTTTTGATTTTTTTGAACTATAATACTAATATTTATAAAAATTTTACAATCAAATATTTTGAAACTACATATTTAGCTCGTTCGACTCGTTTAGATCGAGTAGCTCGTTTGGCTCGTTCGACTCGAATAACTAAACGAGTTTTCGAACGAGCCGAGCTAAATATTAAATTTTAAAGCTCGGCTCGTGAAGATATTCGAGCTCTACATCTTGTTTGAGCTCGACTCGAGCTCGAAAATTATCAAGCTCGAATCGAGCTAAACGAGCTCGAGCTCGAGTAGCTCGTTTAAAGCTCGACTCGTTAACACCCCTGCCCCTCAACTCTATTAATAGAGATGGGAGTAAAAATACCATATTAGAGTCGGCTAAGAAATAACCCCATCAGACCCCTTCATGAACAGCCGACCATATGGCCTTTACTTTCCTTCCACGGAAAGTAACTGAGTCCTAGTTCAAGTCTAAGCCTAATCGATATTACACCATACACTTAAACCCCTAACCTGTATTTAAATTTACTTCGAATATCCTACAATTAATTTACTACTAAACAATTCCCGTTTAAATATGAAAACTTTAGATTTGCTTCAAAAACTTAAAAGATTACAACATTAGTCCAGAAACAGAAACCTTGCAAACGAATGGCTTGCGAGCTAGATTCCGGTAAAGTAATCTTGATCCATTTAACTTTATCAACACGTATACCCAGTTATATAATAGACTATTATACACAAATATTTCTAAGAGCGAGTTTATCAGTGTATTGGATTCCATATAGACTGAATAATGAGCTGACTTTTGATCCTGTCAAACCGCAACGCTTTTGAACACAATGTTTTACCTACCCATCTCATCTGACTTTGAAGTAGTCAACCATATTGTTCCTTATTACCTTCCAAACGACATTATTATGAATTTTTCTTTATTATTTTTTTCAAATACTATACTTCCTATCCATGATCTTGGGCTGTTTGATTGATTTGGTATATACAAAGTACATAAATTAACAATCAATGGCTTGGCTCCATTGGTTGGGATGTTTGCATTTAAAACTAAAGATGCAGGCTCGAATCTCACTATGTTCATTTTATTTACCGGGGTAACCCTTTACAAAAAAAAAAAAGAAAAAAAGTACATAAATTAATGTGTGATCTTTACATAAATTTACATAAATTAATGGTATTCACATCAATTAATGAGAAAATTGAAGAAATATGACTAACAACTAATTAACAAACCACTTATGAAGGCGAATTTCTGCAGACAGGGCATGTCCCATTCATCTTAAGCCACTCATCGATACACTCTGCATGGAAGCAATGTCGACACTCAGGTATGCACTGAACATTCTCCTTGACATGGTACTCCGATAAGCATATAGGACACGCTGCATCATCAAGACCTGGAAGACGCTTGCTTTCACCAAGAATGACTTTTGTATAGGACTCGATTGTTGCTTGGTCAAGACCAACGATGGTTGATTGTGTTATCATTCCATCTGGGGTTACAACATTGGTGTTAAACACATTGGTTCTCTGTATGCTCATGAGTTCGTCACGTCTATCTTTTCTGCACATGAAACATGCCATCGCAATAGAAGCTGCCATCGCTAGAATTGCGATGGAAAATGCTAAGTATTTCATTACATTGGAGCCTTCATCACCACCTAGATTATGGAATATCAACAAATATTAGATACATTTCCTATGCATCAAACTAGAGGGAAACTAGCAGGAGGAAAATTATAACTTTAAGGGGAACAGAACATATATATTGTTACTTTACATGTATTTTAGGAGCGAAACAACCTAGCTACTATTACAAATACTATTTATTCTATACTGAATTCACTACACCAAAAGTTAACGTTTGGCACCAGCAACATATTTGTCGACCCAAATATTGACCATGGCCCACACCACTTTCAACGAAAAAGTCAGTCAAAGAAGTGTGCAAAATGGGTCGACAATGTCGACCCAAATTGCGTTTACTTTTTTTTTTTTTTTTTTTTTTTAATTTAAAAACTTTTTAAATTAATGTTTTCTTTTAAGGTAAAAGGTAAGTTTTTACTTAAACAATATAAAGGACAGAAAATAAAATAGTTCGATACAATTTATTGAAAGAATTTATGCATTTTATTAACAATTTTAAGACGTTGATCGATCAATAACAACTAATATTTTAACAAAGCCATTTGGCTCCTCCCTGATCCAACGAATTAAGAAGATTATATAATCTTACCGCGATTATTGTAGTAACACTTTTTTATTGTCTTTTGGGTACTATCTGCATAACCACACGATTCACCAACTAATTCACAAGTTTTGCAATCAGGTGTATGCCATTTGAGAGTTATATTCTCCAGCTGGGATGTAAGCTCACTTTTATCTAGACGATCCACCAATGGCACCATTAAATGTCTGGTGATGGCACAACCTGTTTGTATACTAGTCAATGATCTTACGACATTCTCGGAAGCAGTAGCTAGAGTTGAAAACGACGAATCACTAAGGCAGTCAATAGGTTTAAATCCAGAGAATCTCAAATTATTACTCGGACAACTCAAAAGAGTGTAGTTTTGAAAGTAAGAAACCGAGAAAGGAGAACTCAATAGATCAAAGTTTACAAGGCTAGCAGGAAGGCAATTCTTGGGATCATAAATTTGTATAGCCTGAGAAAGATAGTCAATACTCCTAACTGCAAAGTTGCCGGAGCTCGCGAGGTGAATAAGCAATGTAGTAGGAGAACAACTTAGGTTGAAGCCTGGAAAACCGCAGTTATCTTGTTGTTCATCATTTAACTGGAAAGGGAAACGGATGTTAAAACTTTTCAGTCCACAGTATGAGATAGGGCAATCCGCTGATGCTGTTGACGAAAAAAGAGTAATTATAAGAAGATAATATAGAACTTTGTAGGCATCCATGGATGTTGTTGGAGACAAGTGTTGTCAGAGCAACCTAAACACACTTTTATTTTTTAAGGAAGGTATGTGGTTGGTAAATTACAATTAATCATTTAACATAATCCAAAGTCAAAGGCTTCTCTGTCACTTCAAATTGTCTGCAAGTAACGTGTTCGTATTTTATTTGCAACTAGATGATACTATTCTCATAAGATTGGGAATAGTCTTGCCTATGAACAAGTCTGCCTTTTCAACCCAAGAATACTCAAGGAAATAAAAGCGCCTTTTAATACTGTATTATGCCGCAAAATGTTGACAACAGGAAACGCAGATCGGTCGGTCCACACGCCCCGCCTTAAACACGATATGTACAATAAACATTATATCTTACGGGGAATTCAATGTTCAAAGTATCATGAGCGGGTATGATCTCGGGACCTAGTCAGCCTCAATAAGCCGTTGCTTCTATGTCGCCCCGTCAAACCTTAGCTGCCACTTAGCTCTTTTATAAAAGAAATACCTATATAATTTTCGGCCCAAACATCACATGCGTACTGTTTTAGTCATAATCTTCAAACTGTTTAGACTTAACTTACGCAATCAACGTCATTTTCTTCGTTTTTCAATTTTTCACAAAACCCAACTTGAATCACTACTGCCAGAAGGCAATTGCCGCAAAAAAAGTTTACGCTTTGCTTTTATTTTTGTTTATTTGCTTTTATTGTTGCTGTGTTACTGTTACAGCATGATTAAGATTAATCTCGACTTGCGGTAAGATGTTTTCATTAATAAAAATGTTATTTACCTTTGATACTCCTTTTATTTACTTTTGGTGCTACTTGAATATTTGCTTATGTTTACTGTCGAATTTCTTCATCAATAAATTATGCTTTTATTGTGGTAAACTTTCTTTTTTAATTTACTACTACAGTCTGAGCTTTTGTGATTTTGCGTCTCGGACTACAGGGGAGTATTATCTAATAGATATGACCCAAGCCCGATTTGTAGGTTTAGAGAACATTAGAGTTTTCTATGGATTGTAATCTATAAACACTTAATCAATAAACATGTCTTACCGTAAATTCAATGTTCAACGTTTTTATCAACTCAGGACGTTCCATTTTTCATTCGAAATGTTATATGATTGATATTTAAAATCATTTTGTTTATATTAAGAAGAGAGTTATTTTACATACTAAACTTATCATGCATACCAAGGGAGTCATGCCTACCATCCATTTAAAATGAAATCAATGGTTAAGATTAAAATCATTTTAATATTTCACCTATTCTTTATAATTTAAATATCTCTTAAACCGTTAATCTTTAAGCGAAACTAATTATAACATCGCGACGATCATTTAATAATCTTTCTATAGACGGTTACTTTGATATATTTTGTATTAGTGTTAAATCACATATGATATATAATATCACATGTGATATTAGTTTTAAATCACATATAATTTTTTCATGCAAATTTCAGTAACGAAAAGAAAACTAAAAAGACGTAAAAAAAGGTGAAAACACGAAAAAAATAATTTTGTCGAAAGTATACCGAAGTGCATATCTATAGAAAGATAATTAAATGCTCGTCGTAACGGTATTTTTTTTCGCTTAACGATTAACGGTTTGAAATATATTAATATTTTGAGAAAAAATGATGAAAGTGGGATTTTTAAAGTGTTGACATTAATCTCATCAATTAGATCAAATAAAGATGGAGAGTGGAGATTGATACCTTAGTACGTAAAAAAAGCTTGGTCCTCAAATTATCTTAAATCTTATATTAATGAGATTCTTTTACCAAACATCTGTATTTTCTTGTATAAAGCTGATTTGTATGTTTGTTGTAAGATGTGTAAAAACCGTGAATTGATACCAAACAATCTTAAAGTTATTCGATATCACTCGGCACCCGCAGCAAAAAGTGGGACCATACTAGTTTCAACAATAGTAGTGTTGGGAATTGGAATTCTTGAATCACCTAATATATATCTTTTAATTTGATGGTGGTAGCATATCTTTATATTGACAATGCACTTTATACGGGTTATTGTCGCAATCCAAGGATCCGAGAAAGATTCAACCAACGTGACACTTCTCATTTAAAGGCAAAAGTGCAACTAAAACCGAACCATCCAACCTGTATGGCGGCATATTTCATAACCAATTTTGGTATCAAGTTTAAAAAAACTTGTGATCAAGGCCATGATACCCACCCAAATAACTTTTAATAAGGGATAATTCAAAAAATACCCCAGTTGCTCTTTGCTTTTGCTTTTCTAGACAAAATCTTTTCTCCATGCGAAATTAGATCGGGAAACTGGGCAACTTTGAACTACCCAACCACGTGTAGCCACTTGTCGGACATTAAATACATCAGTTGCCCAAAAAGTACACAAGTTGCCATACCTTGTAATCCATAAAGTCATACTTGTCACTTGCTGGTTGGAGTTGCCCAATTGTACAGGTTGCCCTGGTCTAGTTTCGGAACGAGAAAAGATTCCGTCTAGAAAAACAAAAACAAAGGGAAAATGGGGTATTTTTGAAATTATCCCTTTTAATAATTGTAAAGTGTTTCTAGTTGTCTAAATCATCATTAAGGGTAGTCTCAGAGGGATAATCTAGTGGTGAGAGCTTGACTTTCTAGCAAACGTCTCAAGTTTAAACATCACATGCTGCAAATTTGGGGTAGCCTTCAGGCACCTATTCCTCAAAGGAAACATCCTCGTAGGAGCGGAAAAAGGAGGGTTTTTGCGAAATAGGTCCTGGGTTTGATTCAAATTCCCTATGTTCGTAAGAATCAACTAACTATTTCCTCAGGGGCGGTGCTTGGGTGTAAAACCCTAAATTCTGAATCCCTAATTTTCCGTCTAATTTAAAATTTTAACCTAAGTAGTTAAATGATTATGAAATAAATTAAACTATGTTATATGTAATTATCACATTTAAATCTAAATTAAACTATATGTTATAAATCTAAAATGAATATAATTAACTTAAGCTAACTTTTATTAAGTTATTTGTTTCCTAATTATACCTATACACGATTTAGCTAGTGTGTACAAATCTAAATTCTAAAAGCTAGAATTCGAAATAATAAAAAAATAAAGAGATAACAACTGAATATAATTTGTAATATTATAAAAGAATAAAAGGTATGTTTTATTTTGGCCCAAGTTATACCAAATATATGCACACGCCTTACCCTACATATTATAGGCCGTATATTATTTTTTCCCTCCCATCTCACTTGCATCGACCCAAAAACCAAAAACCACACATCAATTGTCCCTTGTTTGCTGCCAAGAAATAAGAAGAAGGAGTTAAAGCTTTGGTGATTCATAGCTTCTTGGAGGTTTGTTGGTGTATTGAATCGTGATCCTTGTTCTCTCTTTTGATCCTCTTTGTATCGACCTAAGGTAATCTAAATCCCTTTTTGTTTTCAATCCATACGACACACATATATATGATTAGAATAATATTATAAACATGCTATACGAATCATCATAATCATGTATGTGTCGACTTCTTGTTGTTTCCTCCATTCGAATTAGTCATCATGCAAGCCCTAGAAATCCGTTTAAAAACCCTATTCGAATCAGAATTGATACAAGCCCTAATGTTGTCATTAAAATCAGTAATAAAAACATAAATTAGACATTAATTACATGTTGGAAACCTTAGAATTAATTGTGGGTCGATTTGGATTTTAAAGGGTTTAGGGTTTTGTTATGATTTTATGTGAGGGGCTGTCCAGAAAATGCGTCGTCTTGCAAGGGTCTAATTTAAAGGTGCCAACGTGTTTTTGTATGATTCTTAAGTCTAAAATTAAGTTTAAGTTTCCTACTTTCTGAATATATAAATTTCATGGTTATTGGAGGTCGGAAAAGCAGTTTCTTGAATTTTAGAAGATTAAGTGTCAAATCTGAATTTCGGTTCTGGAAATTCAGTCAAAATTTTCATTTACAAACTATTAGGTCTGGGAAGCCCCAATTTTGGCAGGGGAATAGTTAATATGTCTATTAGTTACTGGATTTTTTTTGGATTTTTCCAAAGTGTTTTTATATGCCTTTTGAATGCATACTTTCTGGGTGTTTCAATAGTTATTTTTCTGGACAGTAGTGTAAAGAGTGATTTTTATTGTGTACTTGTACTAATGAATAAAATTGTAAAAATTCTGGAAAATACTTAAGATATGTGTGTATCACTGGTAAAAATTATAGAATTAAATGAGCTTGTTTAAGGTGCTTTAAAAATTATAAGATTCGTACCTGAGTTATATAAGAATCCTGAATCATTAAATAAAACACTTATAAACCTAATATTGGTGTATTGGACTGCTTGGTGTCATATTTTCCACCCCTCATGTCGACCTAATGATAATCTAAACAAGCCCTAAAATCTTTCTTAAATGATCATTAAATGAGGCGTGTGCAATCAGAAAACCTAGGTTGATTTGTGTAATTATTTTACAGATATGTGAAATCGGATAAATGGTTAGGGTTTGGTATCGGCTTGTGAAGGTGCATTGCTAATATGATTATGGATATATGTTAATATGATGTTTAATTCAGGTCTTGTGAATTTTGTGAACTCGTGTGCGTTTGAATAATTAAAACATGTTATATGATGGCCTAAAATGGATTTTTGGAATGGGCAGTTTTGAAAACCGAATTTGTGTGCAATACAACTCGAATTTCATAAGTGTTTAATACTGTTTCTTTACTTTTAAACTTATTTTAAGGTCTCAATTAAGTTTTCCAATTGGTTTGGGGTGATTTAGAGTTGGTTTGGTTGTCTTTTTGAATTTTATGGAATCATATGTCAAACCTGAGTTTTGGGAACGTAAAATCAGTCAAATTCTATGATTTTTCATTTCTAATATATAAATATTTGAGAGCTCTCCTTTTACAGGTAGTGTATATCACATGTTTAGTAACTTCTGGATTTTTTTCAGATTTTTATGAATTATTTAAATGGGTTTGATAAACGTAAACTTTAAGGGTGTTTCTGCAGTTCACTTTCTGGACATGTTTGGGTAAACGAATTTTGAAATGGTATTTTCACTTGGTAATAAATTCTAGGAAAATTAATGTAAGCTCACAAGAAATATAGGTACATGTGTAAATTTTTATAGCTTCTTAGTAAGAGTCTTATTGTGGTTTTAAAATTCATAAAATGGAGGAAAAAGTATACTAAAATCAGAAAATTTGTTAAAGAACTTAGGTCTTTGTGAAATAATACCAATTGATGTGTCTTGAACCCTAAAGTGTACTTAATTGATAATTATGATGTAATTGATCATATATTAACCTAAATTAGGTAATCGAACCCTAATCACATTAATGAACCACTATAAGTATTTATGAATCAGTTATGACAATTAATGGACTTATAAAATGGACTCCTAAGTATTATATGAACCCTAATTCGTGTAGATCCGTTGAAGAAGGCGTGACGTTGTTTCCTTGTGATCACTGTTCCGTTTGCTTTCATTTCATTTACTAAGGTACGGATATTCTACTCTTTCTCAGTAAGGGTTTCGCCTTAACTCTTCGATCCTTGACTTTATTTCATTCGTTATGATATTCGTTGTTGATTCCGTTTGATATGATTCCATTTGATATTATTCCTTATGATATGATATTCAGTTCTATGTCATTTAATATGGCATTCATTTCAGTTAATATTCTTTTGCTTAAGTATACTATAATTAATTCGTTATGATGTAATATCTTGTTTATTCTATTACCGAGCTAACTAGTCATGGAGGTACCATGGCCATGTCATTGAGGCACCAATGGCATGACACTATCTGTGGCGGTGTGATTGGCCCACGGCGTTCCCTTATGATGAGTTTATTATTATGGGTTAATACACAAATATGTTACTAAACTTTCCATAAAAGTTCGCCTAAGTTACTAAACTTTCATTTTGTTCACTTAGGTTACTGAACTTATAGAAAATTAGAAAGCATTTATTAGTGTTGGTAAGAGTGACTTAATCGTATATTTTTTGATATGTTAAGTAACATAAATGTCATGTTTTTACAAGTTCAGTGTTGTTTATGAATATTTTTTATAAGTTCAGTGACCCCAAATGTCATGGTTTATAAGTTCAGTAACCTAAGTGAACAAAATGAAAGTTCAGTAACTTAGGCGAACTTTTATGGAAAGTTTAGTAACATATTTGTGTATTAACCCTATTATTATTGAGCTCGTGCACTTAATTGCCATTTTGGTACGCCAATATATTTGTCTGAGTACACCTGTATGGTGGTGTACATAACTTCGTTTTGCAGGGAGCGTATGGATGCATCATAGGTTTCTTTTGTGATATAATTATATTATGGCTTTGTAGTGAATGGTGGTGTGTGCATACACCCCATGTCACTTTTGGGAGGTCATGTCTCTATTTGTTATGTTATGAAATATTACTGTGTGATTAAGAAGGTGGCTGCTTTGTGAGCTCGTGGATAATTTCTTATGATTCGTTGCCTTCATTTCCTTTCACTTAATTTATTATTCATTTGATTCTCATGACCTATGATATCTTGTTCGGCAGATTCTTTTTTATTTCATTTCATATACTTATTTATATTCAGTTCATTATTCATTTATATCCGTTCACTGGGCTTTTTAAGCTCAGCCGCATTTTCTTTTCCCTGCGGCAGGTATTCAAGCTGGATGCTGGGATTTGAGTGATGAGAGTAGGTACTTCTAGAGAACAAACTCAACATTAGTTTCCCTATCTCTTGGAATTAGTTTATGACTTATGTCTTGGTTATTTTATTTCATTTTAGAGTTGGATTTGATTTGTATTTCTTTGGAAGTCATTTTGTTTCATGACTTGTATTTATTTATTTAAGTCTTCCGCTTGCGTTTATTATGTTCTGATTGACACCATAATGTGACATTTTGACCCTTGTCGTGTTGGGGTGTTACAATTATGGTATCAGAGCTTAGGCTTCGACCTGTAGTACCTTAAGTTATGACCTGTGAAGATGTGGCCCTTAGGATTGCACTATAGGAGCTTATGAATTGACCCTTGAGAAATTTGCTTTATGTTTCGCCTATGAAACTTAAGATTATGACCGGTGAGGATTGGGTAGAGTAGGTGATAAGACATTTATTTAAGTATCATTCCTTCGCATCACTTTGATTCATATTCTTGCCTTTATTCGAGCCCTTGTTAAGATCATTCTTTCTGGAGATTTAGAAAATCTGTTAGAATACGTAAGTTTAGTGACCAATTAAGTTTAGAATGCTTTGAGAACTTTGTGGTAATGCCTTTTCACCATATAGGTTTCACCTTCTGATATAATCGCATTCATTCCTGAACTTTTGATTCATTTGTTAATTGTTTAGATGCCCATTCGTCAATTCTGAGAATTTTGCGATCATGATGTGTTGGACACATTTTGTGGGTTCTCTGATTTTGCTAAACACCTTAAGGTTTCCCTTACACTATCAGATTATGCCTTACCCATTTCTATTACTATGAGAAATCTTGTGGTTCTTAATCACGAGAATAGGAGTTATTCATCACATTTTCATTTGTTCGTTCGAAATCTCAGTTTGAATTAATTGATGAAGTTTTTATCGTTTGGCATTTCCTTCGTATTTATGTCATTTTCATGTTGTATTTTATGTATCTTTCCTGAGAGGTTACACTATCGTCCGTTACATATATGTTTCGTATCTGAGAAGATTTGTCATTTGTTGGTGAGCCAGAGGCTATTTTGGATCTTTAGGATCAAGTCATGAGAAACAAACCTTTCCGTTCATTTTCATTTCTTTTCGTAGTATGGTACGTTTCCGTTTGATATTTCTACTTCAATTTAGAGGATGAAATTTTCTTTTTAGAGGGGAAGAGTTGTAAAACCCTAAATTCTGAATCCCTAATTTTCCGTCTAATTTGAAATTTTAACCTAAGTTATTATATTGTGAATACAAATATCGTCCTAAAAACGTTATTTATATTTTACGATCTTTGCTTTATTTTGTTAATGACAATTATAAGGTTTATCTTTAGCAAAGCATAAATATAAGTTAAAGTCTTTTACATTTATAGTAACAAGTCTTTTAAAACACATTTTCTCATTACATGATCACTAGGAATTACATTGCATACATATATACCTATAAATGTTTAATTTTATTTCTTAAAATTATATATATATATATTTTGGTAGATTTGTTATATATTTTGGAAAGATCTTGAAGCTAAAGAGTTGACTTTACAAGATCTTGACAAGACCTCACAAGATATGGAAAGATATGGGAAATCCTTAGCTGGCATGTCCCGGCAGAACCAAACCAGTATATGGGCGGATCCCATATTTTGGATCCGCCGGATCCGCCACCTGTTGATCAGCTTTGCCTATAAATAGCAAGCTGATCATTCAGGCACAATCATCACTCATATAGCTTAAAATATACACTCATTCATTTGTACATTACTAACCCATTACATTCATTCATTTCATTCTTAGTGATCTCTCTTTTGTAGCAAAGAAGATCAAGCATCAAGGTTTAACACAGTGGTGTAAATCTTTAGTTTAGTTACTGTGTGATATTGTATTAGTTCACACATCATTGTCTATACCATTCATTCAGTAGAGTTCGGTTAGTGTTTTAGTCCTCAAAACACATAGAGTGTCGGGAGTGGTTGTACCCTTGTTAAAGAACCAACGGGAGTGGTTGTACCCTTGTTAAAGAACCAACGGGAGTGGTTGTACCCTTGTTAAAGAACCAACGGGAGTGGTTGTACCCTTGTAAAGAACCCGGTGTTTAGCTTAGTACCGGATAAAGAGTAAGCGACGTGTAAAGGTTTTCTCCGCCTAGAAGGGAGCTTGTTTCTTAGTGAAGAAAAACTCTCGATTTAGAGGCTCGAGGAGTGGAGTAGGGCAAGGAAGAGAGTCCTTGTAGCCGAACCACTATAAACATCTATGTTGTGTGGTTTGATCATTTCTTTCCTTACTTGCTTTGTATATATATTGCTTGTTTGTTTGCTTTACCTTGAAATCACGTTAAGTATACAAAGCGAAAAAAAGTTTAAAACAGTAAAAACTATTCAACCCCCCTTCTAGTTTTCCACAATTGGCATCAGAGCTACGTTACTCAAGATTTTCAAAATATATTGTATTTTAACAACTTGAAACGATCAATGGATTTTGAAAACTTTAAAGAAGGGCAATCTATGCAAAGACCACCACTATTTGAACCAAATTGTTTCATATATTGGAAAAATCGCTTTGAAACTTATGTGAAGTCAAATGATATAGATCTATGGTATATTATCGTAGAAGGTGATTATAAACCTATATCAAATGTATTAGGTGGTCGGGATGAAGGTACTTCTCTTACTCGTCACAGTTATGAGCAAAAGAAGTTGATTGCCAAAAATAATGAAGCCAAAATGATGCTTTATAATGCCTTACCTAAGAAAGAATATGAAAGAGTTTTTATGTGTAAAACGGCTAAGGATATTTGGCAATCATTGATTATCACTCATCAAGGGAACTCACAAGTCAAAGATAACAAAATTGATCTTCTTGTTCAACAATATGAACAATTTGTTATCTCTGAAGATAGACCATTGATAGTGCTTTTGCTAGGTTTAATACTATAATTACTTCTCTTAAAGCACTTGACGAATCTTTTTCTAGTAAGAACTTTGTCAGGAAATTTCTTAGAGCACTTCATCCGAAGTGGAGAGCAAAGGTGACGGCTATTGAAGAATCCAAGGATCTTTCAAGCATGACACTTGACGAGCTCATCGAAAATCTCAAAGTTCACGAAATGGTGATGGAAAAAGACTCAGAAATAGTTAAAGGTAAAAAGGAGAAGATGAAGTCCATTGCCTTAAAAGCTAAAGTAGAATCAAGTGATGAAGAGTCTAGTTCGGATAGTGAAGACGAAGAGTATGCCATGGCCGTTAGAGATTTCAAGAAGTTCTTTAGGAGACGAGAAAGTTCGTAAGACCACCTTGTGAAGAAAAGAAATCCTTCCGGAAAGACCGTGATGATAGAAAAGGAAGAGTAAATAGGAAGTGTTTTAGGTGCGGGGATTCTAGTCACCTAATAAGAGAATGTCCAAAGCCTCCAAAGAACAAGTCTAAAAAAGCATTTGTTAGTGGAGCTTGGAGTGACAGTGATGGTGATGACGACGAGCCAAAGAACGACGAAGTTGCTCTCATGGCTCATGACTCAGAAGAGGTACATTCTGACTCGTCATATTCCTCTATTGATGATGAAACCTTGAAGTAGAATATAACAAACTGGGTGTGAATTAAACTCTAAAAATCATAAACAAAAATAAGTTCTTAAAAACCAAAACGACACTCTTAGAAAACGAAGTCTATTGGTTAAAAGAAAAAGAAATACGATCAGAAAAAGGTAAAAGTGTTAAAGAAACATGTGTCTCATGTCAGGAACTTAAACTAGAAATAGAAACACTTAAAACCACACAGGAAGATCTATCAAACAAAACTCTAAGTTTAAAAGGTTTGATAAAAATATTTGTTTAGCAGATGAGTTAATGCAAATTCAAAGTTGCCTCATGATAAAACCGACTAGGATTTATGAATCAGGAAGCTTAAATGACTTATGAAACAAACATTAAAGTACAAGAACCTGTTCCAACTAAGTCAGACACCCACGATCTGGCGGATCCAAAAATTTGGTTCCGCCATTGTACCAAAAGATCCGCGGTACTGTTGATGAACAGAAGGTTCGTAATTCGGATCGTACTGAATTTGTAAAAGTCACAAAGAACCTAGCACTAGTACAACTGTTAACAAACAAAAACCAGTAGTGTCTATAGGAAAATGTCAAGTTAAAAATGAGTTTAGAACCAAAACATTCAACAGACGTCTAAAACTAGTTTCCCAAACACCCTTTTCCAAAGAGTAATTTCAACTCACAGTATCATCATCAAAATAATTGGAACCAAAACATGTCTAGAAACTTTCAAGGTCCCAACTTCATGCCATGGAACACTTGTCCACCATTTCCATACATGAACCATGATAATGTTATGTTTAACCCAAACGGACCCATGAGATATTGGGGACCAAACGCTTGAGTTTTTCTTTAACTTAGGTGTGCTTGAAAGTCGGGTTAGAACCGGACGAGTGGATCAAAGATAGTGGGTGTTCAAGACACATGACGGGAAACAAAAGCCTTTTCTCAACCTACCAAGTGTACGACGGAGGTAATGTCACATTCGGTAGCAAGCTTAAAAGTAAAATCATGAATCTCTCACTATTGATGATGTTGCTCATGTAGATAACTTAGGATTTAACTTGCTTAGTATTAGTCAATTATGCCGCAAAAAGTATAACGTCCTTTTCAGTAAAAATGGAAGTAAAATACTTAAAGATGGCATAACCGTAGGAAAAGGTGTTTTGAAGAATAACGTTTACGTTATGAAATTAGACAAAACACCTAAAGACAAACTTTGTCTCACCTCTCTGGACGAAAACTCAACTCTATGGCATAGACGCTTAGGTCACGCCAATATGAGGCTAATCCAATCCTTATCATCTAAGGAACTCGTTAGGAACCTACCCAAGTTGAAATACGACCAACACTTTTGTGATTGATGTTTTATACTTTTATGAATTAAGCTACCACTAATTACCTACTAATTACCTACTAGATCTAGAAAGAGAAAGCTAGAGAGAAAAGAGGGGGAAGGGAGATGATTACACATACTTAATAATAAAACTTCTTAATTCATCAACCAACAACCCTTTCCCTAAGGAGGGAAGGGGTATTTATAGTTTTACATGGTAGAGGGCATGTAGCCCTAATTCTCTTAACTAATACATCATTAAACATAATAAAATAAATAAACGACACAGCCCATGGGCCTTCTACACGGGCTGGGCCTAATAACAAACCTAAAGGCCTAAGCAACCTTAATACAATATGATCAATACTTGAATAATACAAAACGTGTTCCCAACAATCTCCCCCTAAGTATTGGTCATCAAGGTTGCTTGACGTCGTCTTAGCTTATTTAGGCTTTGACGTCTTCAAAATCTTTGTTCTTTGTTCTTGATAGTAATGTGATACGATATGGTAGTAATCTGCCATGTTCCAACGATCTTTGCTTCCGGTGTCTTCACGTCTTCTCCACCATGCTCATATTTCTTTTGACTTTGGTTCTTCAATTTGTTCTCAGTTCTTTAATCTTTAACTTTGAGAAAGGTTGTAGCGCTTGTACTTTAGACTTTTCTTTAACAATTCTGAACTTTTGATATTTCTGAGTCTTTGTGAGAACTTCTCTTTAGGATATGAGCATGATGGAGTCTTGATGGTGGCTGAACTCCAGGTCTCCAAGCTCCGCAGCAGCAACAGCACGAACCAACGGTACTTACAGACTCAGACTTGAGATCATCAACAGCATAGTGTGAAGACTTTCTCAAATCCTAACCTAGACCGTTCTGAACCGGATTCCCCCAAAAGGGATAACACGGACACACCGAAGTGCACCCACGATTCAGTGAGTCGCTGGAGATCACCCCACGACTGTAGACCATTTGGAGCAAACACTAAGCGTAACCCACAAGGAGTTACCGAAGTGACCTGCTATCAGAGTTGTTTGATGTTGCTCTGGCAGGATTTCCATTCAATCATTGATAATCACAATTGTGACTTTTCTCATGAATGTTCTCGGCAGATTGCTAAGATCTGCGAATGACACTTTCTTAATTTTACATCTGCTGCCCATGATGTAGAACAGCAGAGTAATACTAAGTGTACCTAAGAGATCTTTTTATGAATCTCATGGCTCTAGACTCAATTAGTGCACATTTGTTTGGTCGTCGGAGGCGTGGAGCAGATTGCCTCCTTTTCAATATCAACACTCTCGTAATGAGAGGTCGCTAGATTATGAAGGGTTCTCCGTTTGAATGAAACAAATGTCTTTTGAGAGACACTTGAGTGGCTTAGAAGGTTTAGTGCAGTGCGTCACTGGGTCCATGACGACTTTGATCTTCAATACCGGTGATTCTTGATCAACCAGTAGATTATGTATTGAACCCGGTGTCTGCCCTAAGGTTGAACAAATGGAGGGCTATTTCTTTTCACCCTTTTCTTTTGCTTTTCTTTTTAATTCTTCAACCCCTTCTTTCTCCGTTCATTTCACTTCTCATTTTTTAATCATACCTAGGACTTTCTAGTTCTAAACTATTGGTGTTGTCCTTGGGTAGATCCCTCCGGCTCTGGCGGATCATAGGATGGTTTTTCCTAACCTTAGTCACCTTATATCACCATGACTATCCTATTGATGCCATATACCAAACCTTTTGAAAAATCTCTCAAAGTGTTCATGATTGTAAAACACATTTTGTTAACACTTTGAGAGTTTTGTTATTTTCAGAAGAACTCCCCCTTAACATGTGCTCATATTTGTTAATGTAAATTCTGCACATGTCGGGAAGAGTTGGCACTTTTGTGAATTGATTGATTTTCAGTGAACCTGATCATTGCGAGACACGCTTACATCACCAGTTGGACTGGCTTGAAATTATCACCCGTCCAGATCAGATTCAAAGATCATCGCTCGAAATTGGTACATTCTACTCAGACATATCCATTGCGAGACACGTTTACATCACCAGATAAACTGGCTTGAAATTATTACCCGTTCAGGATATGTCCTTTCGACTACTGACTGTTGTAATCGTCAATTCGAGGGTCAATTCTTGAGTCTTATACTCATGAGATATCATCGTTGCTTCCACCATATTTTAATCACATTTTCATTCTCCCCCTCAAAAATAGCATAATAATGTTGTTTTTGATAAACTTTTGATTAAAATATGCTCTTTTTGAGGTGTTTGTTGAAGAATGTCAAGAACGTTTGTAGATTTGGAACAAAGATTTTTCAAATACTCCCCCTTAACAAGGGAGTACTTGTCCTTATGAGCAGAATGTTTGAAAAACTATAGAAAACATTATGGTTTTAATTCTGCTCATAAGTAAGAAGCTTTCGCTCCTTTTTCAGGATTGAGGCACTGAAGCGTACCTCAGGGTCCTTTCTTTACAAGAGCGGGTTGTACACTGTTATGTGTGCACAAGCCGTTGTCAATGATGAAATATAGATGAGATGATGATTAATTGAACAAACAATGAATTAGTACCAGTGTTCATTACTCAGGACGGCGAAACGTGAGAATGTTAGGAATTTTCGCCCGACCTCAAACATAACTTTCCAACCGACGCATCTGCTCTCGAAACTTAATCTTCTTCTCTATCCTTTTCACAAACTTCCTTGCTTGTCTTTTCTCTTTCCCGCCCCACTTCAACTCTTTAGCCAACTTCTCATCCTTTAAGATCTTCTCAAGTTCAGATTTGACTTGTTGGATGGTTGGGTCACTGAACTTGCGAAGATCTTCGAAACCCATAAATCTTGTACCAGCTCTCCTTCTATGATAATATACTCCAAATGGTTTGTACCCGAAGGTGTATGGCTGCTGATCACGAAGACTTTCAGGTACGAAGTCTGGCTTGGTGAGATTTAGCATGGTTTGATAACTTTCAACTCCCAGATGAACGTCTTCAACCCGTTGTCTAATCACAATGTTGCGAATGAAGATGAGAAGGGAGTTGATGATATCGTACTGAAGCCGTCCAGGGAGGTGTTCAAGTTTTCCCTGAATCTTCAATAGATACATGTCCTCGATATCATTGGGGTTAAGGAGAGGATAGTCAGCTTCGGTGAACACATACTCCTTATCATTGCTTCGTCTTACAATGATCTTTGTTAGAAAGTTATACCCATACATAAATCCGTTTTCAGCACTGACGATAGACATAATCCTATGACTGCTCCATACCTCGTCCCTGTCCTTCTCTTGGCTCATAAAATTATGTAAAAAACCTCGCAGTTTAGCAATGATGGATAACATACATCTTGATTATACCTTCTCTGTATCTTTTGCTCAAAATTTGTTGTTCACAACCTCTAAGATATGGCTCTGGATGGAGTGAGGTTCATATACTTCTGTATCTTTCTGGTACCGTACATTATGTATCTAATCTTTGTTGCAGAAGTTCTAAGGTAACTGGGTTTTGGAGGTAGGTTGAAAGATAGGTTGGCTTAGTCTTCAGGGTACGTGTTCTCGATAATTGTTTCTCCATTGATGTTATCGTTTAGTGCTCTGGTACTTGTTTTAAGTGTGTACCGAATTCAGGTCGGTGTTGTAGTTTCAGTGAGAAGATTCTTACAGTATTGGTACTCTTGAGTCTTTCAGACGTTAGTGTGCTTCTCTACTTTTTCAACGTTTCGAGTCTCAACTGATTCCAGGCTTCAGATTTGAAACATGAAAATTCCCTTGATCAATCCATCTTTGGAACTTGATGAATGCCTTCACCTAGGTATTATAACATCTTTCAATCGTAGGCGAAGGACAACTACTTCATGGATTGAAGCAGCAATTTTTCATAGTGTCAACCTTGGATCTCAAATCAATTCATGTAGCTTAAATCGCCCACTCAGGAAGGAAATAAATGTAGAGTAGAGCACTACTTTCTGATTGTAATGGCCAAAGAGGGTGAGTTGGAAGTCTGACCTGTGCTGAGAAAGAATGAATGTCTTTGGTCCTTCTGTCCTTTCCCGTGGAGCTTCTCGTGATGGATCATCTTCATGTCGTCTTTTGGTTGATTTGGTAGGTTTGCACGTTTCAGTTAGTACTACAACTTCCTCTTCTTCTGCTTTGATGGATTCCTTAAGTGCCTCTCGAAGCTTTGCTTCCTTGGGATCATCTTTTAGTTCTTGCAACATCATCCTTTTGCTTTCTAATCTGGTATGTATGTTGTGGCACAGTTCTGAGTGTGATTGGAGTGGTTTTGACCATCTTTGAGACTATCTTCTCCAAGTCCTTCTGGACGTATTGTTTGATCAATCTGGGAATGGATTCTTCAAGAAGCTTTTCTACTTCAGCAGTTATCTGAGTATTGATTTCTTCAACATTCTTGGCTGCTTTATCTTCAGCTTCACTGATCTTTTGATATATTTCTTTGTGTTCTTCTACTTTCTGTTTCATCTCATCTTCAAGTGCTTGAACCTTTTGTTTTATCTCATTGTACTCTACTGTGGACTGAGCCATAGATGAAGGTTGTGGTGAGGGAGGTATGTTAGTGTCAATTTGTTGTTCCTGCGAATCCTTTTCACTTTCTTCACCATCATCATTATCATCATTGTCTGTATCAACTTTTTCATCTTTATCATCATCATCATCATCTTCATCATCATCATCATCTTCATCATTATTATCATCTTTATCATTTTTCTCATCTTTATCATCTCTGTCAGAATCTTCATCTTCAGAACCAGAAGCCGATAGATCGTGTGCATCAGAACCATCACTTCCTTCCTCAGAACTTCTAAGAGTTGTCGATTTAAAGCCCTCTGATTCTTCTGGTTGTTCAATAATATGTGATGCAGATTCTCCTCTTCTAAGTTTTCCTTGTCTCTTTTCTTCCTCAGCCTGTTTCTTTAAACTTTCTTTTCTGGCCTTCTTTAATGCTCTTTTCTCTTCTTCTTCAGTGAGGAGTTCTCGGATTGGAGAAAATCGTGTTGATGTGAACTTGATAGATTTGCCCCTTCCCGGTTTTAGAGTCTTATCTGAAGTGGCTAAAGCAGACTTGAATTTCTCAGCACCTTTTCCTTTTTCTAGATTCAACCTTTCTTCTTCTTCTTGTTCTTCATCATTAGATTCATCCCTTAACTGCATCTCTGAAGTTGGTTTAGAAACCACTTTCTTTTTCTCAGGAATTTTTGATTTCTTTGATCGAACAGTCTTGGCTCTGGCTGGGATGTCTTTTCCCTTTGGTGATTGTGTATCGTTTGGTTTGCCACCCACCATTTTAGCCTTAACTGCTTCATCATACTTCTTGTATGCTTCTGTGTTCATAAGTTCATTACTCAACAGGTATGGTGGAATTCTTGCCCCTTGGATTGATGAATAGCTTAGAACTTTGGTGAGAATACGGTCTCGTTTCTCAGTATGCATCTTTTCAGTTGAAGGACGTTTGAGTTCAGGGTGTCTTTGTATAAATCGTGAGATGAGAAGTTTCGTGAATCTTGGAAATGGAATGGGTGGTAGATCTGTACTCTGACGAAACTTGGTGCCAAGAAAGACCATATCCTTCCAGATAAGATTTGCAAAGTCTAGGTGTTTCAGATTGATTACCCCACAAAAGAATTGCAGGTGTTCCATTCTCGGATGTTCTAACCCAGTTGCTTTTCCAGTGATGCAATTGATGAGAATTGAGTACAAAGTTAGCCAAGGTTGAGGGAAATATTTTCTCTCCACTTTGTAACTTGAAGTTATCTCAACATCTTGTTCATCATAACCAATAAGCTTTAGTGTTCTGATCATTTCTTCAAGAGTGGGATCCTCCTGGAATTCTGAGAAATCTCCTGTGACTGCTCTTGGAAGGTTTAGTTCAGCTCTAAGTGATTCAACCTTGAAAGTGATTGTTGTGTTGTCGAGTGTAACTGTCATAGTCTCTTCGTCTTTGCTTATGATTAGTGATTCCCAAAACTGATACAAGTAGACTTCAGGAACACTGGCGGTTTTTGACAAAGTTGGACTAATGAAGTGTCTTTCCAGAATATCCCTGATGATGAGACACGTTTCATGGCACTTAAGCTTCTGAAACTCAATCCTTGAATTGCAGTAACCAATCTGTCTTTTCTTTCCTTCTGGTTGTCTGTTGATAGATGCTTGTGACATGGTGCGAGACATTGTTTATCTGTTCAATGCAAACACCAATAGCAATACCAAGAACACCATATATATGTGTTAGATAAGTGACCATGATACAATGACTCTATCCTATAGTACATTCAATACCAGATAGAACACATAGCATAAAACATATATCCAACAATATACATGACAGATCATAGCATCTCGGTTACTGAACCAGTAATGACAACACATAAGTCACATACAACACAAGGTTATACTCATACAGTTACATAACACCATTATTAGACAACAAGCAAGTCACAATCAATTGAAGCACAAGATAAGCAGCCACATACAGATTCAACTTTAACACAGCTATGGCTAAACACAGGAATAGCTACAATTGCACAATTAAACTCTAAGTCTGCACATTCAATCAGTGGTTCAACTGTGAAGTCTGGTTCGATTGTTATGACCTGGTTCGACTAATCTGTCCTCGTTCGACTAATCATGATATGGTTCGACTAAGTAGTTCGATTAAGGATACTCGATCAAGTAATTCTGTCGTTCGATTAGTGTAGTCGTTCGACTAATTTTGTCGTTCGACTAGATTGGTCGTTCGACTAGATTGGTCGTTTGACTAATTTTTTCGTTCGACTAATTTGGTCGTTCGACTAGATTGGTCGTTTGACTGATTAGATCGTTCGACTAATTTGGTCGTTCGACTAATTTGGTCGTTCGACTGATTAGATCGTTCGACTAATTTGGTCGTTCGACTAATTTGGTCGTTCGACTAGTTTGCTCGTTCGACTAGTTAGGTCGTTCGATTAAACTATTCGTTCGACTAAATTGGTCGTTCGATTAGATAAGTCGTTCGACTAACCTTAGTTGTTCGACTAAACTTGTCGTTCGACTAAATCAGTCGTTCGATTAAATTAGTCGTTCGACTAATTTACTCGTTCGACTAGGTTTAGTCGTTCGACTAGTTTGAGTAATTCGACTAAAAACGAATCGTTCGACGTAATTGGATGTTATCTCCTAACTCGGAGATAACATGATCTTCTTGAGTCCTTCAATCTCCTCAGAAAACATATACACATTAAGCAATAATCCACATAGTCAAAGCAGTCCAATTATCACTCTTTCGACTATTAAATCGAACCCTAAGTCAAGAACATGCTCACATAATGTGTATTACAATTGATAAACCCTTATTCACAACACATAATAACCTGTTAAGCATACTTTCTTTCACTCAATAGGTTCTCAAATCAATAATTCAAGAAACGCCCAATTCGATTGAATCTTATCGAGATGCTAACAGTTATAATAAGCAAATAACACTCAAAAACAATCAAACAATCAATATTGAGTCCTAATGAATGCTTACAATAGATCAAGATTAAGGAACTAGTTATTCTTGGTTCGTTCGATGAAATAGGCGGGCTATGGTTCGTTCGATGAAATAGAGAGAGAGGGAGACGAAAATGAGAGTGTTTTGTGTGTGTTTTGACTAAGTCAGAATTTGCCTTTTATAATCCAAAAAACACTTTCAACATATGGCACCTTTGGTCCTTAAACTTGTTAACCTATTCATTTTAAAGTCCAAAACTAACCTAAATGTTATAAGTTAACACTTTTAAGTCCTTTATGTCCAACTTATTATTCTTTTAAACCCTTGATAGTCTTGATGAGATAGATAATTGTCATGAAGAATGATAAGATGACGAAGAAAGGTGAACGGTGTGAAAAGATATCTCCCCCTTAAAATATGATCAATGTTTGAAATATCGGAAAGAATTTTAAAGATTGAAATCATATTTTGAAGAAAATTTACATTTGCACACCTTAATGTTTTTTTTTTTTTTTTTTTTTTTTTTTTTTTTTATTAATAATATATATACAAGATAGTGAGAGAGCATGACTCGATTAGTTGTTCTTGAGAAAGTTCGCTAATTCTTGAGGAGTCAAGCATCTCATTCCAATTTGGTGAACCAGTTTCACAAAACGATCATGAGGTAAAGCCTTCGTGAAAAGATCCGCCAATTGGTGTTCCGTTCCCACAAAATACAACTCAACGGTACCCTGCTCCACATGCTCCTTGATGAAGTGATATCTGAGAGCGATTGTTTTGGACTTGGAATGTTTCACTGTGTTGCACGAGATAGCGATAGCACTTTTGGAGTCACAGTACATCGGGATTTTGTTGAATATGTAACCATAATCCATCAGTTGTGATCGCATCCAAATGATTTGAGCACAACAGGCAGACATGGCTACATATTCTGATTCCGTGGATGATAGAGACGTACAATCTTGCTTCTTTGACTGACAGGACACCAGCTTATCACCTAGGAATTGAACACCACCGGATATGCTCTTTCTTGTATCAATACATCCCGCATGATCCGCATCTGAAAAAGCAGTTAGTGCAAAACCAGAATCCTTTGGATACCAGATCCCCAAATGAATGGTTCCCTTGATGTATCTAAGGATTCTTTTAACAGTAGATAAATGTCTTTCTGTTGGGTTAGACTGATAGCGTGAACATAGGTATGTGGCAAATACAACATCCGGTCTGCTAGCGGTGAGATACATGAGAGACCCAATTATACTACGATAATTTGTAGGATTAGTGGGTTTCCCATGTATGTCAGCATCTAGCTTCGGGGATGAGGAGGACATAGGGGTGTTATAGGTGTCACTAGATGTCATGCCATGCTTTTTTAATATTTCTTGTGCATATTTAGACTGACTCAAGAATATACCACGAGGTGATTGGTGAACCTGTAATCCTAGGAAAAAATTTAGTTCACCGATCATGGACATCTCAAAGTTTTGTTTCATAAGTTTTGCAAAAGCATTTGAGTACTTTTTGTGGGTAGACCCAAAATTGATGTCATCCACATAAATTTGTACGATGAGAATGTCCTCCCCGTGTTTTTGTATAAACAAAGTCGGGTCTACAGAGCCTTTAGTGAAATGATTAGCAATAAGGAATGCTGAAAGTTTGTCGTACCAGGCCCTTGGGGCTTGTTTAAGGCCGTAGAGGGCTTTCTTAAGCCTGTATACGTGATTAGGATGTTCTGGATCGACGAAGCCCTCTGGTTGTGAAACATACACCTCTTCACGAAGTTGTCCGTTCAGGAATGCTGTCTTCACGTCCATTTGGTAAACAGTGATGTTCTTATGAGCCGCGTACGCCAAGAACATTCTCACTGCCTCAAGCCTAGCCACTGGAGCAAAGGATTCCTCGAAATCAATTCCTTCTTCTTGGCTATACCCTTTAGCAACCAACCGTTACTTGTTACGAATGACCGTGCCTTCTGCATCCAGCTTATTTTTCCAAATCCATTTTAAGCCCACAACATAAACTCCATCAGGTTTTTCAACGAGTTCCCAGACTTCCAATCTTTTGAACTGATCCAACTCCTCTTGCATTGATTCAATCCAATTGTCATAAGTCATGGCCTCTTTAATATTTTTCGGTTCAGCTTGACAAACGGTGAGAGCGTATATGCAGGTTTCACCATCTGTGTGGAGTTTTTGTCGTGTCATAACTGGGTTATCTGGATTGCCAATCACATTAACTAACGGATGATCCCTTGTCCATTTATGAGTAGATGGGTAGTGTTGAATGTTGTGATTCAGATTTGACGGTTCCATGTTGCTCGAGGAAGATTCTCCTGGTTCGGGAATGGTTGGGGGTGGAGCAAATGGATTGAAAAAGGCATTTCCGTCAAATTCTGGTGGTGTTGGAACTTGGTTAGAAATGGGAGAAGAATCTTCAACTGCTGGTTGAGGTGTTTTATCTATTGATGATGATGGTTTAGGTTGTGGTGCATCGTCAGCAACTACTGTAGTGGTAGATGCTGATGGATCAGGTGCTTGATTTGGGAGTTGTTGAGCAGCGGAACTTGTGGAAGCCTCTGACGCACTGTTAACTAAACTGTCATCAAACATAGGAGCAAACAGATCTTCCAGATCTTTCCTGTTGAAAGGTAATGGTTCAGCTGAAGATTCTGGGAAGTTCAAACGGTTGTGTGCGGGTTCCAAGCGGTCTTGCTCAGAAGCCATAACATCAAGCGGTTGGAACTTTGTTAGAAATGTGGGAAGAATCTTCAACTGCTGGTTGAGGTGTTTTATCCATTGATGATGATGGTTCAGGTTGTGGTGCATCGTCAGCAACTACTGTAGAGGTAGATGCTGATGGATCAGGTGCTTGATTCGGGAGTTGTTGAGCAGCGGAACTTGTGGAAGCCTCTGACGCACTGTTAACCAAACTGTTATCAAACATAGGAGCAAACAGATCTTCCTGATCTTTCCTTTTGAAAGGTAATGGTTCAGCTGAAGATTCAGGGAAGTTCAAACGGTTGTGTGCGGGTTCCAAGCGGTCTTGCTCAGAAGCCATAACATTAAGCACGGGTCCGAAACTGAGTTGTTCCGAAGCCATTGTCATATCTGAAAAGAAAGAAGAGACAAACAGAGCACATGGATCCCCAAGGAAATTGGGTTCCAGATGTTAGAAGCGTGAAGTTGTTGTGTCAATTATCTTCTTGACACCCGAGCATATGATTTCTATGGTGTTCTTTCAAGCCTCAGGGATAGATGTTGTGGAATTCACATTCGTTTTGGTGCAACTGTCTAAAATCTTTCCAGTAGGAATCCACCTAAGACCAATCGTTTTGAAGACTCTACCCGTGGGAACCCACCTAAGGTTAGATCTAGGAGATGTTTTCCTTCTAGATGCAGTGGAATGAAATGTGGGAGCATCAGTTAGTTGAGAAAACCTATGTCCTATATTGATCCACTTTTTAGGTTTCTGATTCTTTTCTTATGGTTCAACGGGTTTGTTTGGTTTGATTGTCTTAGTCGATTGTGCCTTTGCACGTGAATTCACTTCATGAGGATGTTTTGGCACACAGACATTGCAACTTCTCTTAGATGCCAGCCAATTCTTATTCGTTTGTTGAGTGCTCCTAGGTATTGGTTTGCAACTATTAGAAGTGTTCTGTAAAACAGTGGAAGGCATCACACAGGGTTTTGGACCTAGAATTCCATCCTTTTGAAGTAGTGCCTTTTTCCTCGCCTTTTCTAGATCATAGTTCTTGTTCATGTCATTTATGCTATAAGACTCTTTACTTTTAATGCTCGCTTTTGACACTGTTTTTGAACTAATCCTAGATGAGCCAGGTATAAACACTTGTTGAGGTTTAGCAGAGACAGATGCATTTTTCTTAGGCCAAGAGTGTGGAGTTACTGGTTTTGTCAAATCATTTTTCTCAACAACTTGGGAGGCAAACCGAGATTTTGAATATTTAGGTCGTTCAGATTTAAATGCAGTTGGTTGTCTAACCACTGATTGTTTTCTGATAGGTTGTAGAGGCGGTTTCCCCAAGATTGATGGTTTTGCAAACTTAGTATCCATACTTTGGCCAGTCAATCTTCTTAACTTGTTTTGCAATGCAGCATATGCAAACACCTTTTCTTGAATTTGACCTTTTAACAACTCATTTTCCTTAACTAATGTATCCATACGTTTACTTTCTTCATTCAAAGATTTACCATTGTTGCCCAAAGTTAAAGATTCGTTTTGCAGTTTAAGTTCAAGTGAGATGCAATGTGCCTCTAGTTTTGAAAAATCCTTTTCAAACTGGGCAATGGTCTTTTTGAGACAAGAATTTTCAAACTCGAGAGTTTGGTTTGATGGTACATTTGTTTTGTTTTCATTTACTGGATCAGGCAAAGGTTGATCGTCAACATTCTGATCAATCCCTCCTTCATTTCTGAATTCAGGTTGTTCAGTAAGTTGGCAATCATGAGCAGATATACTATTATTGACAACTGGTTGTACCTCAGCCATTGGCTCTTTGTCGAATATGGGCTCTGTGTCATATATGGGTCTGACATCTGCATAATCAGCATCTGTATCATTCATTGATCTGCTGTTTTCATCCTTAGCCATTGGCTCTTCGTCAAATATGGGCTCTGTGTCATATGTATATCCGACATCTGCACAATCCGCATCTATATCATTCCTTGATTTGCTGCTATCATCCTGCTTTTCAGATTCTGTCCCATTGTTTTCAGTTACTATCCCACTGCTTTCTGTTTCTATCCCACTGCTTTCAGTAACACCCAAATTAGCTTCCAATGCTTTACCCGTATTAGCTTGCTCTTCTTGAATCTGCAACATCTTTTCTTTCACTCTTTTGTCAAATTTTCGTCTGTGAATTACTCTATTAACAATTGACTTCTCTATCGAATCCATTTGTTGGGTCAGCATGTCTTTGAAAGTTTTAACCTCGATTCTAGTGTATTCCAAAAAATACTTGCATATCATGACACTGTGAGAATCTGATGATAACCAGGAAACGCTGAACCGCTGAAATTGTTCCTTGAGCACTCTAAAGGCGGTCGTGGATTCACTCTCGTGAAATTCTTCTCTTTCAAGTTGCTTCTGCAGTAGATCCATATTGAGGAACATGGTTTTTGTGAACACCTCAACGTTTTCTCTAAAGAGTGATGGAAATACCCGTTTAAATCCATACTCGGTACGTGTTTCTGATAAGTCTTTGTTTGAGAGGACTTTAAGGTGTGAATGAAGTAATCTAAAACATTCCATGCATCTCTCTTTCGTTTCTCTCTCTTTTTCTTGCATTAATAGCTCTTGCGTATCGCTCTCTTGAGATCCTTGAGTAACAAGGTTTGATGGAGAAAAATTAGAGAAAGGTGACATCTGTTCATTAATTTGCGACCTTGATTGATGCATTTCTCTCCCCCTTAATTATTGCGATGAAATCGGAAGAATCAAACTAAAATGCGTAAAGTTGAAGTAAATTGTGAAACGAGGAACGATTAATCTTGAAGTAGCTTGTGGATGTAGGATCTTTAAAGGATAATAACGGTTGTTGTTGTAGATTAGATTTTTGAACGGTGAATAACTTGAAGAAACTCTGAGGATTTTACTCTAGAAACTCAGAGAATTCAATCGTTGAACCTCGGAGGATTTTACACTAGAAACTCGAAATATTCTTATGAACCTTGATAGATCTCACAAACTTGATTAATGAAAGTCGACAAAGTACGGATTCCTTTATGATCTCCAACGAACCAGAATAATCGCAACCCAAACTATAATCACTCCCGGATAACGAAGCTCGATCAAAATCGTGGTCCAAAATTATCTCAAAAATTTATCCCAAACAAAACAATTCAAGTCCAAATAATGTGTAAATTGACACCAAAAATCGTTCCTTGTAAATTTATCAGTCCAAACGAAATAATAATCAAGCCCAATCTTTGATATAAAATCTGAGCCCAAATTGATATCGACTTACAAATTCGTTCTTTGGTGCATTGACCGGCCCAACAAACCAAACGAAAAAATACCCTAATCTTTTGATATAAAAGACACTAACTACTTACACTCTCAAACCCTAATGTCTTTAACACTTTGCAACCACACAATAAACACAGTCAAACTCTTTCTCACTCTTAAACACGCAGCCTCAAAAAGATAAAAAGAAGGTGCTGGCTTCAAGCTTCTTGTACAAGTCACAGGTAGGTTTATTTCCTTGTGATGTGTTTATTCAGATCGAAACAAAGGAGGACATATACATTCTTGTATATGTTCCTACTTAAAGGTTTTGAAAAGATAAAAAGAAGCTTGTCTTCTTAACAAGAATCTATGATGATTATTATTTCGTTGTGAAAGATCTTTTGAATGGTCTTGGTTAGTACTTTGAGTACCACGAAATAACTAACTGAGATTCTATTAGCGTTCGATTTCGGTTTGAATTATCTTTGGATCTATGATGAGTTTAATCGAATGAAAGGGAGGAATGGAACAGTTTTGTTCTTGTTCTTTTCTTTATATTGCGAAAATAAATGAAGTTGATCTTCAAAAAGAAAAATCGATCTATGATGATGTTATTTTTTTATTTCGTGTTTTTGATCTTTTGAAGTCAAAATGACTTATGTTAAACACGAAAAATGAGAAAAGCTGAGATCTTTTTGAATTACTTCTTGCTTCAAAAGAGTAGATCGATGATGGTTAAGGTGACACAAAAAAAATAGTTAATGATTTGAATTAAAAGTGCACCTAACTGAGATCTTTTGTATTTGTTGGTTAGCATTCGATTTGTTTTCGGGTCTGTGATGTCATAGTCTTTTCATGAATTGATCTTGTTTTAGATCGATGGTTTGTTTTACCACACGGAAAAGATAGACTGAGATTTTAAGTAGTGTAGGATGAGAGTGGTTAAGGTTAGTTGTGATGTATCGTTGATGCGGTATTGTTTGCTATAGTTGATGAGGTTTAGGATTAGATCGATGATTTGTTTCTGTCTGTCTACTCTTCTTCTCTTCTGTTTCTTTTTTTCGACTGATATGAACCAAGGAGGATCTACAACGATCTGAGGTCATTTCTTTGCTGTGGTATATCAACTCTTGTTCGACTAGTTCTTGTTCGACTATCCTCGTTCGACTATTCTCGTTCGACTATCCTCGTTCGACTATTCTCGTTCGACTAACCTTGTTCACTATCCTCGTTCGACTATTCTCGTTCGACTATTCTCGTTCGACTATACTCGTTTGACTATTCTCGTTCGACTATTCTCGTTCGACTAACCTCGTTCGACTATACTCGTTCGATCAGGTAAACTTGTTGACTAAGTTCGTTCAATTAGGTAATCTCGTTCGATTAGAACTGCTCGTTTGATTAGGGTTGCTCGTTCGATTAGGGTTGCTTGTTCGATTAGGGTTGCTTGGTCGATTAAGGTTGCTCGTTCGATTAAGGTTGCTCGTTCGATTAAGGTTGCTCGTTCAATTAGGTTACTTCGTTCGATTAAGTAACTCGTTCGATCAAATTTGCTCGTTCGATCAAGTAAGTTCGTTCGATCAACAAGCTCGTTCGATCAATTGGAAGAGTAAGTCTAACTCGACTACCCTTTTGCTCGTTCGACTGAATGCTCCTTCGATGAAGTATCCTCCTTCGATCACCCTGCTCGTTCGACTAAAACACCTCGTTCGACTACCCTTTCTCGTTCGACTAAAATACCACGTTCGACTACCCAAGCTTGTTCGACTAAACCCCTCGTTCGACTGATGAACAGTATTAACTCGAATGAACAGTAACTAGTCTAACAATTCGGATTACTTAATTTTTTTTCTTAGATCTAACCTTCTAACAACCTAAATTACCCCTAGGCGAATGATACCACTTGATGTTTTATACTTTTATGAATTAAGCTACCACTAATTACCTACTAATTACCTACTAGATCTAGAGAGAGAAAGCTAGAGAGAGAAAGAGATGGAAGGGAGATGATTACACACACTTAATAATAAAACTTCTTAATTCATCAACCAACAACCCTTTCCCTAAGGAGGGAAGGGGTATTTATAGTTTTACATGGTAGAGGGCATGTAGCCCTAATTCTCTTAACTAATACATCATTAAACATAATAAAATAAATAAACGACACAGCCCATGGGCCTTCTACATGGGCTGGGCCTAATAACAAACCTAAAGGCCTAAGCAACCTTAATACAATATGATAAATACTTGAATAATACAAAACGTGTTCCCAACAGTGATGCTTGCAAAATTGGGAAACAAGTTCATAATAGCCATAAGGCTAAAAACATGGTGTCTACATCGAGGTGTCTAGAATTGTTACATATGGATTTGTTCGGTACATCCTCTATACAAAGTTACGGGGGAAACTTCTATACTTTGGTAATACACTAGTACAAAAATGGGATTTAGTCACACATGTTGTTTTTCGAACAGCCACACAGTCGCCTTTTTATGAGATTAAATGTACCAGAATAAAATAAACAGCCACACTTGATCCGACTTGTGTGACCATTTTGGAATTACATCCGAGGCTATAGCCACACATTTGAATATTTTCGTGACTATACGTATCTGGTAAATTTTTTTTGATTTTTTAGTCACTTATAATTTGGGACGTGTGACGGATACAAATAAGGTTGAAACATTAGTCACACTATATATATACATATGTGACAAATATATGTCACGCAATTGAAAAGTGTGACCAAAATCCATATATGGTCACACGAAGTAATTGTGTATGTGGCTAAATCATATGCTCAAGTTTGTCACACATTATTTAAGCGTGACTGCTAGTTTTTGTTGAAAATTTAGCCACATATGAATTTGAAATGTGTGACAACTGAAAAGTAAGTTTGAAGCATAGTCACGATATGCATTTAAAAGTGACAAATATATGTCACACACTTGAGATGTGTGACCAAATGTCATATATGGTCACACTAAACCATAGGCATACATGATTAAGTGTGACCAAAATTCGATACAAATAGTCACGTAAGTTAATATGTGTGTTTGCCTGCCAATTCCTAATGTGTATGGTCACATTTAATTGTAGCACAATCATGTGACTATAGGCAATAGTCAAATTTTGTCACACATTATTTAAGTGTAGTCACAATTCGATACATATGGTCACACATTTCTGATAACTTATGCAATAGTCAAAAATTTAAAAATATCAATGTTTTGGCTCCATTGTAAGCATTTATGTAAGCATATTTTGTCAGACTATACATTCTAGCAGTAATAACTATACATTCTAGCAGTAATAACTACACATGTTTATCTCATAAGCAGTAATAACTATACATGTTTAAGTCAAACTATACATTCTAGCAGTAATAACTATACATTCTATTTCTTGTCCTTGGGTCCTAGATACTCTTCCATCTTCCTGAGCAGTTCATATGCCATGTCATCATAATTAAGCTGAAGCTTGAGTATTTTCTTCCCACGCAACATCTGATGTAGAATGTCTTTGTGAAACTTTAAAGGGTAATCCTTTTCTACAAGCATGTAGATCACCAACTCATTCACAGTTAAAGCATGTACTCCACATCGTTGAAATTTTTTTCATTCTTTAACAGTATTGTGCGTTAGTCTTCTCCAACATTCATCTTCATGATTTGGTTCAAACATTACCTTCAAATAATTCCAGAATTCTCTATCATAAGCTTGTTCTGGTGTCTTATTACCAAATCTTTGTTTGAGTAATTTCCATAGAGCTATCATATCTCGTCTATCAAAATCATGAACCATGTGAAGAAAGCTTACAAACCTTCTAGAAGAACCATCATGCCTCTTAATATCGTAATAAACTGTTTCCTCATGAGATCTAGACTTATAATCAACAATGGGATGTTTGACAGTTAAAGGTTGTGCATCCAAGGCTTCTCCTACAGAGTCAACTTCAAGTTCAGTGTGAGCTTGCATTTGTTCTTTAGCAACAGCTTGCTCAGTTTGTTCTTGTTTTCTCTTTTTACTGCTCTCTATTTCCAATTGTTCACCTGCTCTCTTTGAACTGTCATTCAAGAAGAGTTCATTGTTTCTCTTGGCAATTGCATATAATTCTTCAATTCTTTTATCATCCAAGAATTTCAAATCCTTTAGTTTCCAACTGGCCACATTCTTCAAATACCTGCACATGAGTAGATGTATATGATGTACATATTGGGTGTTGTTGATATTAATATAAATTTACCTTTGCAAAAAAAAAAAAAAAAAAAAAAAAAAAAAAAAAAAAAAAAAAAACCTGCACATGAGATCTCTTCTTTGTTTTTGAGTGGGTGGCTTGTTCTTCTTAGCTGCATATCTTTGTTCTGCATACAACTTCTTTTTTGCATCAAAAAATTCTTTCAGCATCCTGGCTTTTTCATCTACTGAGTACTTATCTTGCTCTTGTTTATGTAGTTTCTTAGCAAGCTCAGAATCAGCTGCAACCTGAGCCCTTTCCTCATCCCATGAAGCTATTAACTCTGCATCTTTTTCTTCTTGTATTCTCCTTTGTTCCAAAATTGTCTGATGTTCTGCATCATACTTTTGTGATAATTTCATAGCAATTTCAGCATCAACTTTTAATTGCTCTTCTTTTGATAATGGTTTCTCCACAGGCTCTTCAGTAAGAATCCCTTTACCTTTGCCTTGTACCTGTGGAGTTGATTGTTTAGCTTTTGGAGAGGATGATGGCTCTTGTATCACAACACCTTTGGTTACTGGTTTTGCTGTCTTCAGCTCAGCAAGTACACTAACAGCAGTTGCAAAAACCTCTGGTGTAGCAGTACTAGCTTTTGTAGTACCAGCTGTAATTGGCTCACTAGCACTATCAGCATTTGTAACCTTGCCCAGACGATGATCAATCACCACTTGATTCCCTTGGTTATCCTCCCCTGAAACTTTGCCTTCATTCCCCCCCTGTTTGGGAGCATCCTTAGAAGCTTCAGAAGATTTAACCTTTTGTTTGGGAATTCTTGATCCTTTGACTCCTTCTAAATACCTAACCCTTCTCTTCAAAGCCTTTATCTCCCCACCTTGAGCTTTGATGACTCCATCTTGGGAAGAAGCTATTGCTCGCAGATCACCAATTTGTGCAGACAGCTTGGCACAGGTATCCTTCAATTCATTCAAAAGTTGCATACTATCCTCACCACTGTCCTGTGCTGCTGCTAAGCTAGACACAGTAGTGGCAGCCCTTGCCAACATGTCACTCTCCCCCCCAGTGACATCCTCATCTGCAACAGTTGGTATAGAACCACTAGCCTGAGGTAGCTCAGTGTTCTTGGTGTTAGTCCTACGTTTATAGGTCTGTTGTTGTTGTTCTGTGGGTGTGTGATGGGTACCAGCTGGGATTGCTGAACCTTCACCCATTTGGGTTTGGGCTAGTGCCAACATTGTTGGAAACAAAGGTGTCACTGTCCCTGCAAAAACTTTTCCAACCCTCCTCATATTAGCAAAAACCTTTTTGGTAAGGCAGGGAGTGGGATAAACATTTTTGTGACTTTTCTTTTTTTTAAATTGGTTGTCCAAAAAGAGTTGCAAAAACCTTGGATATAGAAAATATTTAGCCGAAGAACTTTCCAAGTTCTTAACTATACTATCAAAAATTAATTTCGAGAAATTAAATCGTTGAGTATTTTCAACCAAACAAATTATAGCAGAAGCTAAATTACTGCTAAATTCATTCCACGCAGTTGTCTTTGGACTTAGACACACTAAGACAGTATGAATTAAGAATTTCCACTGAGGAGAAAAATTACCTTTTTCAAACTTTAAAGCATCTGTATTTCTATCATAGCCCATCAGTGAAAGTTTTTCAAAGATTGTAGTATTTGGAAGATTCTCAACTTCGTTAGCATCATCTAGGGGAAGATCTCTTCGAATAGACGCCTCTGTAATGATAATCTCTGCCCATCTACAAGGGCATGGATTTGTGCTTCCCCATTAATAGTTTTGACCTTAGCAGACGACCAAAACTGGATAATGTTGGAAGTATATATAGTAGGTTTTACTGTTAATGCAAACTTAATATAGCTTGCATTAAGGAAATCAATGATCTCAGTAAAATCTACAGACTCGTTGGATTTTTCTAAAAAGGCAACATTATTATGAGGTTCGGTAAAAGTTAGGTTCGACATTATGATTTGATTTGGGGGTTTTGCAATATGACGATTAAAATTCGATTAGGGAGTGGAAGAGAGAGATTAATGTGTGCGTGAATGTGCTTGTGTGCCGCAATTTGGGAATTTTACCCTTTAAGTAAAAAGTGATACAAACTACCCTGCACTCCCAACCACTGCTAAAAGGATACCCAGCAGTACAACGTTTCGCTAGCAGTACAACAGTTTGCCTAGCAGTACAATAATAATAACTGCATTCAAATATCATAAACTTGTAATAATAACTGCATTCATTTATTAAACAAAGTCAAAATAAGTTTACATTTACATAGGCAAAATATATAAACAAAAGATACATTAAGACATATATATACTAGCTTGAATACTTTTGTAAACTTCAACTATTTGCTCTCTTGCTTCTTCTATTTTTTTGTTCCTCTCATCAATTTTCTTCTGATGCTCCTCAATGGCCTCTAAATCTTTCTTGTTCTTTTCTTCAAACATCTTTATACGCTTGTTGTAAATTTCTATCAATGCGTTTGGAGCAGCCATACTCGCCTTCCCTACATTTCTCCCAAATATGTTGGGATATGCCTAATTTTTTATATTCTTCAGGCATTGGAGGAGGAGAATCATCCCTTGGGCGTTTGTTTTTGTTTGAAGAAGGAGTTGAAGAGGATTCAGCCATTGAAATTTGAAATTTATTTTCTAATGAAAATATCAAAGGAGTTAATTATGAACGGTTTTCCATGTCCATAGGTATAAATAGGCTGCAGACGGTATACGAACGGTTCCCAATACTTTAGGCGGGAAGAGAGACCATCGAAATGCGCCAAAATTAAACAGATGGATAATAGGATTTGGTTTATGTTTGGTTTGGAACGACTAGTTTAGTTGATTTGGAAGTGTGTTTGGTGTTGGATTGACTAATTGACTTTTTGATTAGGGTAATTGATATTTTATATATTAATGATATTTTCTTTATTAAATTATTAATGATATTAAATAAGCTTATAGGGTTTGAAAATAGTTGAGTTAAAGGTGAGTTAAGGGTGAGTTATGATTGCGGGTATTTTTTTTTTAGTTAAAGGTGAAAAGGTTAAAGCTGACTTGGCAGTGTGTTTAAGATCTTATAGGATCCCAATCTTTACCATAGGATCTTAAGAACTAATATATTTGGATTTATTGGACTATTCGTTTTGTTGATGCAAATAATGTTCTAAAAACGTTATTTATATCTTTCGATTACTTCACGTTTTGAGGATGACAAAATGTGAACTCACGTTACGTTAAAATTAACGTTAACAAGTTTTTAATCGGAAGATCCCGTTTCTACGCAAATCACTCTTGAACAAAGTTACAACTTGGACTAGTGATCAAAGAAGTGAATTCATGTTTTGAAAATTCACAATTTAAATGGGACAAAACATTTTTTCAAAAATACACATGACAAATTATTTTTGAAATATTAAGAAATGTTTTAATGGAAAAATAAGTTTGAAAATCACAACAGCTATTTTTCCCCCCAAAATCAGCTCCAACCTTCCCCAAATAAGTTTTCACCAGAAAAGACAAAATTTGGAGCGTCCTAGTCTACCACGGCTCCACGGTACCGTTAAATTTAACGGAGCCGTGGGTCATTTAGTGGAGCCGTCCGTACCATTTTGAATTGTAACGTTCAGATTTTCTTTGCCTATAAATACCCACCTCTTTCACAGTTTTAGGCACCCTTCACACACAGAAAAATCCCTTAACTAAATCCTCTCACACCTTTCACTTCTAAGGGTCAATTAGATTAGTTTTCTTTGTTTCAAGAGTGATCCAATCATCCTTCAAGTGATCCTCTTCATACCTCTTCACTAGCAAGAGAAGAACACAAGTATCCAAGTTGATACAAGGTGTTGTCATCCCTCTTCATTGGCAAGAGAAGAACTCAAGTAATCAAGAAGATACTAGAGTTGTAGTTGATAGGTTTTTGTAACACTTGTTACAACCTTGTTGTATCTTAGCATACATCAAGTATATTTTCTTTTTGTGAGTGAGAGTGAAGATCAAGTGTGATCTATAGAGATAGTGAACATCTCTTGAAGCCATTGGTCTTGTGTGATTGATCAAGAAGATCAAGGGTCATTAGGTTAGTGTTAGTTGAGTAGAGTGAAGTGAGTGTTGATCATTGTGATCGTGTTGAGATCTTGGTGATCTCTTGAAGCCATTGGGCTTGTGTGTTTGGTCACGTGGACCTTGGTAGATTGGTGCTAGCTAAGATTAGCACTCGACATCTAGCTTAGTGTCGGAAATAGGATAAGCGACGTGTACGATTTTCTCCGCCTTAAGGGAGGTTGTTGACATAGTGCTTGAAACTCTTGAGTGTGGTACTCGGGGAGTGGAGTAGGGCGAAGAAGAGCTTCGTAGCCGAACCACTATAAATCCTCTGTCTCGGTTTGATCTTTCCAACTCTACTCTTTACTTTTATTTGTTATTATTATGTAGGTTAGTTTGTAGTTCATATTGGTGTTGTTTGATTACACATAGAGATCGAATCAAAGTTTCCAATAGCATACTTTTAAAACAAGATTTTTAAAAGAAGTTTTTAAACCGGTAAACTATTCAACCCCCCTTCTAGTTTCCCACAATTGGTATCAGGAGCCACGTCAGTCAAGTTTTTAAAGTATATTGTATTTTAAAGCTTGAACCGATCAATGGATTCCGACAAATATCTAGAAGGGCAATCTATGCAAAGACCACCACTTTTCGAAACCGATTGTTTTATTTATTGGAAAACAAGATTCGAAACGTATGTGAAATCAAAAGACATTGATCTTTGGCATGTTATTACCGAGGGTGACTTTCAACCTATTCAAAAGAATCCGGAAACTAAAAAGGATGAAATAGTTTCTTATGATAAACAAAGTGATGAACTTAAAAGGAAATTAGCCAAAAATAATGAGGCTAAAATGATGATTTATAATGCTTTGCCTAAAAAGGAATTTGAAAGAATTTTTATGTGTAATACGGCAAAAGACATTTGGAAAACTTTGTTAGTCACTCACCAAGGTAATAACCAAGTCAAAGAGAACAAGATAGATCTTCTTGTTCAACAATATGAACAATTCTCCATTTCGGAGGATGAGTCAATAAATAATGCTTTTGCTAGATTTAATACTATTATCACTAGTCTTAAAGCTCTTGATGAAGGTTATTCTAGTAAGAACTACGTTAGGAAGTTTCTTAGAGCTCTACATCCTAAATGGAGAGCAAAGGTCACCGCCATAGAAGAGTCAAAGGACTTGGCGGCATTGTCACTCGATGAACTTATAGGAAACTTGAAAGTTCACGAGATGATAATTAAGAAAGACTCCGAATTAGTTAAAGGCAAAGGAGAGAGAATTAGATCTCTAGCATTGAAAGCCAAGAAGGAGTCTAGTGATGAGGAATGTTCGAGTTCCGATAGTGAAGATGAGGAATATGTACTAGCGGTTAGGGATTTTAAAAAGTTCTTTAGGAAAAGAGGTAGGTTCGTTAGGCAACCTCGTGATGAGAAGAAGACATCACAAAAGAACCATGTTGAAAAGAAAGGGACAAGTGATAGGAAATGCTTTAGATGTGGAGATCCTAATCATCTCATAGGAGAGTGTCCCAAGCCACCGATATTCAACAACCAACGAGCTCTCATAGGAGGCGCCTGGAGTGATAGCGGTGATGATGAAGAAAAGAAGCCCAAGGACGAAACGTGTTTAATGGCTCATGCTTCAAATGAGGTACGTTACAACTATCCTGACTTCATAGATGATAATTCGTCAATAGATGATAACAAACTAAATGACGAACATAATAATCTATGCAAAATTGTCTCAAAAATGTTAAGTAGAAACAAATTACTAAAATCAAAATTGCATGAACTAGAAGTGAAAATGTTAGAGCTAAAGAGTCAAGTCAAAGAACTTGAAAGATGTAAACTAGTAGACATAGGATGTGAGTCATGCATGAATCTTAAAGTAGAAAATGAAAAACTCAAGGAAAACATAATTAGAATTACTAGCCTTGAAAAGAAAACAGAAAATGCCCTGACAGATAAAACTAATCAAGCAGAATCTGTTAAAATCTCAAACTCTGTCAAAAGTCCAGACGGCACCACTAAAGGTACCGACGGCTCCATTAAAGTTAATGGAACCGTGGTACCGTCCGAATCTGGAGACAGAACTGAGTCAAATTTCAAAAACAAATCAAGTCCTAAACCAACTCACATCGTTGTTAATGGTACAAAAGTCTCTATTGCTAGTATAGAGGAAGTTAAACGATTCTACAAACCTATGTCAAAACCCAAACCTAGATTTGTAAAATCTGATGCTAAGTCTAAGACTCCTCCACCTAGAAAAACAAACACTCCAAAACCTCGGTCAAGAACTTCTCTACCGAGACGTAACTTTAGAAGACAAAGCTTTCCAAGTGACTATCCCGTAACTTGGAATGACCGTCAACTACAAAGTTACTTGCCATGGGAAATTTGCCCACCATTTCAACATCCTAACCACATGCAAATGATGCATGGGATGTTCAATGCTAACCACTTTGGACCCTTGAGATATTGGGGACCAAATGTTTGAATGTTTATCTTATGCAATAGATATGCTTGGGAATCGACTTGGAGCCTTGATAAACTCAAATAGGTGCATTTTATTACCATCATTTATCCTATTAATTTGACTTGTTTTATTATATTATCTGTAAGAATTGATACTTAATCGTTTACTTTTGTAATTCTCAGGTAAAAACAAGCATTTGGTGAAACTTAGCGATTTTGGACTAATTATGGAGCAAAACAAGCAAGAAGTTAAGAGTCTACTGAAATGTGCAAGATCAAGACAAATCTGCTCCAGATGCGCCGCATCTCACTTATTACATAAGGCGCATCACTATCAAGATTTCACCAGATACGATCCAAGATACAAGAGGACATGCGCCGCATCTGATAATGGACATACGCCGCATCTTCTGGCGGTGTACGAATATTCCTGAATATATTAATCTTGGACCCCACGCGAAGTTAAGTCAATGCGCCGCATCTACTTACTAGATGCGCCGCATCTTACCCTCAGACAGAAACTATAAATACCCCAAGACCAGACGAATTTCGAGAGACATATAATATATACGAGACCGAAGTACATAAACCTTAGGACGAATTCAGTCAAGGCAGCAGCACAAGACACACCTTGAACGAAGATACAAGAGCTATAAGAAGGTCCTGCATGTATTTAATTCATTAAGTAGTTTTGTTTTATTGTGTTAGTAAACTTTAATTCATCAGGATTGGTGGCTTGTGTAATGTGACAACGGAAAGATTGCACTCCCTTAAAACTGCTTTCCCATTAATTAAAGTTTATATGTTGATGTCTTTGGTGACTTTTATTAGTGCATTGATAACCTCTGTGTCTAGCTGAGCGTTGATCGGGTCGCCATGCCTCTGCCCTCGCCTATTTATTAGATCGCCTATGCATTCTATCGTCTGTAGAAAAGTAGGAAGAAAGATAAATAGGATAGTCATAAGTAATCATTAAGGGTTTACTCGCCGATAAGATTAGAACCAACGAGAAAGGACTTAATCTCGGTGCGTTGTATCGAACTATACACTTTATATAAAACTAGCAATAAAACAAGTGACAAACTACTTATCCATCAGAACAGGTCTTCTTATTGTCTCGTGTATTTATCTGTGTACGTGTGTGCTACTTGCTGATTCGTGCCTATTGGTTTAGTTTATTATTTAATTGCAACCAATCGTGCCAGTCTCTCAGGCTGAAACCCCCTTGCGTTAGATTAGGTTGTATAGCTAACTTAATATATTAAAATACTGATTAGAATAACTAGATAATACGTTCCACTCTTAGTGATCGACACTCTACTTACCATTATATTCATACTGACCGGGTACACTGCTCGTTAAGTGTGTGTGTTATTGATAAGTCGGCTAAATATAAATTTAAAACTTGAGTAGGCATTAATACTGCTAAACCGCAACGACACATCGCACGCATCAAGTTTTTGGCGCCGTTGCCGGGGAGTGAATTGTTATTATCTGTTAATTTGATTAGTATTTTAATTAGGTTTTTAATTTTTAATCTAACCGCTAATTCTGTGTTGTATATTAGGTTAATTTGCATTCATTGTATTATTTTGCATATTTTCTGTTTTTGTGTTTTATTTGTTTGTTTTCTTTGTGTTTATTTTCGTTTGTGTTTTTATTTGTTTTTATTTTTCGTATTTTTTGTGTTCTGCTATCGTTGTACTGAGCTAAATCGAACGATACGGCGCATCTGATTTCTCAGATACGGCGTATTGCGTTTAATTTTTTATAAAATACAACGCGTTTAATTAATTCGATACGACGCATCTTTTCCCCAAGATACGGCGTATCTGTTTTTAAGGAAATTTTTTTTCTAAACGTTAACGCCATACGACGCATCTGCTTCAGCAGATACGGCGTATCTATTATTTTAATTAAAAACAGTTTTCGAATTATTAAACAGATACGGCGCATCGATCTCTGTCGATACGGCGTATCTTCTGAATCAAAAATCTTATATTTTGAAACGTAACGAAAATACGGCGCATTAACTTTTGTTAATACGACGCATTTAATTTTAAATAAATATCGATTTTTGATTATTAAAATCGATACGGCGCATTCTAATTTCTAAGCGGCGCATCTATTTTCTGAATAAAGTCTGATTTAATTTTAACGATTGTAAGATACGGCGTATCCAACTTTTTGGATACGGCGCATCATCTGCAGATATCAGCTATTTGTATTCTTATATCCGTTTCTGAATTCATTAATTTCTTTTATAGCGAACAAATCCTACTGATGATTTTACTTGTGATGACAGATTTTGCTATGGAAGATATGTCGAAGAACGGATATCTTGCTATGGAACTCTTGCTTTCGAACTCATCCATGGAAGTTTATGATAATGTCAACTTCAATGTACTCGAGATTGATACGGATTTATTCTCTTGGGAGACCCCTCTTGAAGCTGCTTTTAAGGAATTCATGCGTTTATGCAACATTGACAAAGGGGTATTCTCTTATGATGTATTTGTGAGGTACACTGGAGATGAATTGTTGCTCTTATGGCCTATCATTGAATCCAAAGGATTGACTTGGACTACTATCGAAGAAGATGATGGGAAATTCTATCTTGCATACATGGACTCAAGCAACAAAAGCTGTGGTGGAGGCAATACCCAAATCTCTTACATACCTTATTCCGAACAGTACTGGGGATTAAATGAGAACTATCTGGACGATGAAAGAATTTATGCTGTGGCGGAGTTACTATTTCATGGCAGGTTGGTAAGATTGATGGACCTCTCCCTCAATGATTGGCTTGAACTTAAATATGGTAGTCCGAAATTTGCCCCTGCGAATGAAGTCAAGCGGATTATGACTTCATGGTTGACATGGAGTTTTAGGGAGCAATTTAACGATTTCATGGAGATAAGGAGGAAAATGATGGGAAAAGCTTGCTTTGACGTTGACCATGATCCTAACAATGTTGATTTCTCAGATTGGTTGGCTAGTAAGTTCAATAACCATAAGAGCATGGATCGAGCTACTAAAGATGCGTTATGGGTATATTGGATGAGAGGTGAAGACGAAGAAGTAGAAAGCGACTATGGGTCGTCAATTCATGATTCAACGATCAATGAGGGCATTGAAGAATTATTCAGAATAGACATTGACGTGTTCGATTATGAGACACCCTTGTGCAAGCAATTCAAGGAATTTAATTACCTTCTTCAAGTCGACGATGATGTGCTAACTGGAGATCTACCAGGATTCAAGACCTATGATGATTTCAAAAACACCTGGTACTACGAATGGAATGACCAAATACCATGGGTTTGGGATAAACCATGGGAATTTGAGCACATTAATCACACCTGTACACCTTTCGTTTTCAAGGATGGGAGTAGTGTTTGGCCGACCTGTGATTATAAGAGTGACGGAACCTGTAATGGGGGAAGTATAATTGGGATGAAACGGGTTGGAAACGATGTAACCTTTGAAGACTATGAGTGGTATGATAATGTTGAAGACTGCCCACAAAAAGCGGAGGCTTTGCAAGAAAAGGGTAGAATTGAATACTTGAAAGGACTTAAGGGAACATCGAATACTACTTTCTGGGAATGGGTGCATGAACAATTTGATGATTACACGAAGCTTAGTCGACGGTTACAATGGGAATTGGAAAGAGAGTGGGAGGCAATTCAAGATGATGATAACAATAAGTCATTAATTGATGAACTTGATGACTATTTGATTAAAGATCCTTATTTTAAGTTTGTTGATAAAGACGAGGAAGAATTCACCAAAAGAAAGTGTCAACTACTTGGGATCCCTTATAATGAGCCACCCATGATTATTTCTGAAAAATTTAAAATCATCAAATACTCTTTGGGACCAGAGGAGGAATATGTTGCGACGAAGACCAAGAGTTATAGAAGATTAAGCCGAACGGAAGAAAACGTCGCAAAGCTATACGGGAACATCTTTCGGATGAAGGAAGAAGGATGGACCATGACAAGGACTAAATGATGAGCTGAACGTGAGTCTAACTTGAAGACTCTGGAATAAAGACAAGTGCTGACCGGGAGACAACCCGGAAATTTTTTATTATTCTGTTCTGAGTCGAGTCAGTCAGGCCGCAGAGGATACGGCGCATCTCAATCCTGAGATGCGGCGCATCTCCTGCAATGGTCATATCTTAATTTATTTTTTCTGCATTTTTACTTTCGACTTTAAAACTTTTTATCAGTTTATTTTAATGCGGCGCATCCCTGGTTAAGGATGCGACGCATCTTCTATTCTGATCCGTATTTATTCCAGGCTCGATACGGCGTATCTTCTTCCATAAGATACGGCGCATCGACTGACCTGATGATTTTCAGTTTTGATTTTTATGATTTATTTTTCCTAACTACTAATGTATTATGCAAGTTTGAACCTTTCTTAACTTAGGTGTGTTTTAAAGCCTTGGTGGTATTATAGATTCCTGCATTTCCTGTGGATACATTGATTATGAAGCTTAAACGTTCTCATCCACAAGAAAGATGATTTTTGCTCTTATACAAATGGAGGATCATACCGAGCAAATCTCAGGGGAGTTTTTCTGTTCTAATTCTTTTCCAGTTTTTAACCTTTTATACAAACAACGAGGACGTTGTTTAACTTAAGTGGGGGGATTGGAGAATTAGAACACTTAACACTTACTTGTCCTAAAATTTTCAAAATATGCTTAAAATGCGCTTAATATATAAAATTTTAAAATTTTTTAGCATGTTTTTGTTTAAAGTCTAAGTTGCATTGCTGCACACATGACGTTATTTTCAAAAATTGTGATTTTTCAAAACTCACAAATCTATGAGTGTGCCGGTGACTTGTAAACTTTAGAACTTGGCTTGTATACTATTCGAGACCACCATAATAAGTATTATTTATATAATTGGAATGACTTGTCTAAATTGGTAAATTTCTAGGATTACACCGAAATAGCCTATTATATGTTATGTGTTATTAACTAACTACACTGGTTAGTTAACCCGTAAAAACTCTTTTGTTACTCTCACTTTTAGAGTAAGATACCCCTAGAAAAACACTCAGAGCCATTCCTTTCGTTTCTTACACCTTTGTTTAAAATGTTTCGTTACACCCTTACACCTTAGCCTACCCTGTAGATTAAAATCCGTGGTTGGTTAATTGCTTTAGGCAAAGTGTGTTTCCTTACATTACCTGTGTTCGCGTGCGTAATTCATTATCTATGGTTAGGTCGGGAAATTGCACAATGCAATTGGAGTGAAAGTAAATATTGTATATCTTTGAGTTTATTTTTCGTGTGTTTACTACTTTCACTATTACCGTTATTTCTGAAGTCATGAAAAGTATGGAAAAATTATCCAGAATTATCATTATAGTGATGTGGTGAAATTTTACACATCTTTATTTATTAAAAAAAAAAAAAAAAAAAAAATAGAAAAGAAAAAGAAAAAGGAAAAGTTGGATGTTTGTTTAACCAACTTATGTAAAGTTTTGTATTAAGTGGTCGATATCACCACTAGTTGTTGTATATTATATCTATGGATTGAATGGGAGTTGGCAGTTATGGGAACACCAACTAAGGTTTATTCTTTGATTAAGATCTTGTTGAGTATAATTCGTGTCTACCTAAAAGCGTGTGTTTCAAGTGTTAAAGCGTGAGTTATTCTATGATATGAGTCTTATTCATGGGATGGTTGGGATAGTGATTAACCACACTTAGGATTTTAATTTATCTGTTTTGTTTATTTTTCATTTTACACCAATTTATATCCCAAATATTATCCATACCCTGTATTATTCTTTATCCATCCAAACCTTTGATTTATTGAGATTAGGGATTTGAGCAATCTTAAGTATCGTAGTCGTGGATTCGGCTATGTATTTATGATTTTGTCGCCCTTTTTGATATAATATTATTGGTAAAGATTACTTGGTCCTATCTTTAGCCTATTCGAGTTAAGGATTTGAGCAATTGCAAGTATCGTGTTCGTGGATTCGATCATGTATTTGTGATTTTGTCGCCTTTTCTGGAATTTGAGATCGATAGAGATTAAGGAGAATAATTAACCCTTAAACCTCAAAACCCTTTTTGCCGCTTTAGACTTGTTATTCCTTGGCTTTAGTGGGGGAGATGTGTATACTTGCCAAGCTTATGATAGAATATTCGTCACGACTGGACAGTTAAACGATTAGATTTGCTTTTATCAGAATATTTTACTTTACTTCTAATTCGTTAAGTGTTTGGTTGTGTGATTATGACAAAAATGAATACATGCTTAAATATAAAAATAAATCCTAATATTCTTTAGGATACATTTTCATAAGATTAATTCTAAGGTTTACTTGGGGACAAGTAAAGTTCAAGTGGGGGGATATTTGATGAACTCAAATAAGTACATTTTATTACCATCATTTATCCTATTAATTTGACTTGTTTTATTATATTATCTGTAAGAATTGATACTTAATCGTTTACTTTTGTAATTCTCAGGTAAAAACAAGCATTTGGTGAAACTTAGCGATTTTGGACTAATTATGGAGCAAAACAAGAAAGAAGTTAAGAGTCTACTGAAATGTACAAGATCAAGACAAATCTGCTCCAGATGCGCCGCATCTCACTTATTACATACGGCGCATCACTATCAAGATTTCACCAGATACGATCCAAGATACAAGAGGACATGCGCCGCATCTGATAATGGACATAGCCGCATCTTCTGGCGGTGTACGAATATTCTTGAATATATTAATCTTGGACCCCACGCGAAGTTAAGTCAATGCGCCGCATCTACTTACTAGATGCGCCGCATCTTACCCTCAGACAGAAACTATAAATACCCCAAGACCAGACGAATTTGAGAGACATATAATATATACGAGACCGAAGTACAGAAACCTTAGGACGAATTCAGTCAAGGCAGCAGCACAAGACACACCTTGAACGAAGATACAAGAGCTATAAGAAGGTCCTGCATGTATTTAATTCATTAAGTAGTTTTGTTTTATTGTGTTAGTAAACTTTAATTCATCAGGATTGGTGGCTTGTGTAATGTGACAACGGAAAGATTGCACTCCCTTAAAACTGCTTTCCCATTAATTAAAGTTTATATGTTGATGTCTTTGGTGACTTTTATTAGTGCATTGATAACCTCTGTGTCTAGCTGAGCGTTGATCGGGTCGCCATGCCTCTGCCCTCACCTATTTATTAGATCGCCTATGCATTCTATCGTCTGTAGAAAAGTAGGAAGAAAGATAAATAGGATAGTCATAAGTAATCATTAAGGGTTTACTCGCCGATAAGATTAGAACCAACGAGAAAGGACTTAATCTCGGTGCGTTGCATCGAACTATACACTTCATATAAAACTAGCAATAAAACAAGTGACAAACTACTTATCTATCAGGACAGGTCTTTTATTGTCTCGTGTATTTATCTGTGTACGTGTGTGCTACTTGCTGATTCGTGCCTATTGGTTTAGTTTATTATTTAATTGCAACCAATCGTGCCAGTCTCTCAGGCTGAAACCCCCTTGCGTTAGATTAGGTTGTATAGCTAACTTAATATATTAAAATACTGATTAGAATAACTAGATAATACGTTTCACTCTTAGTGATCGACACTCTACTTACCATTATATTCATACTGACCGGGTACACTGCTCGTTAAGTGTGTGTGTTATTGATAAGTCGGCTAAATATAAATTTAAAACTTGAGTAGGCATTAATACTGCTAAACCGCAACGACACATCGCACGCATCAAGCCTGATGAATGGGTAAAGGATAGTGGATGCACCAACCACATGACGGGCAACCGAAGTCTATTCTCATCATACAAGGCATACAACGGAGGTAATGTCACTTTCGGTAGCAAACTTAAGGGCAACATTATTGGCAAAGGTACGATCACTCATAACTCCCTCACTATTAGAAATGTTGAGAATGTAGATAACTTAGGATTTAATTTTCTTAGCATTAGTCAAATGGTAGATAATAAGTGTAGAGTTTTATTCTCTGAAGTGGGTAGTGAAATCATTAAGGATGGTAAAACCATAGGCAAAGGAGTTAGGAGAAATGGCCTATTTGTCATGAAAATAGGAAATAAGCCTCAGGATAGGATATGCTTAGCAACCATAGATGATAACTCCACTCTATGGCATAGGAGATTAGGTCATGCCAATATGCGTTTAATACAATCATTGGCATCTAAGGAACTAGTTAGAGATCTACCTAAGATTAAGTTTGATCAACACTTTTGTGACGCTTGTAAAGTAGGAAAACAAGCCCATTCTAGTCACAAAGCTAAGAATATAGTCTCAACCTCTAGATGCCTAGAACTCCTACATATGGACTTATTCGGTCCATCCGCCGTACGGAGCTACGGAGGAAACTACTGCACCTTAGTAATAGTTAGATGACTACTCTAGGTACACTTGGACTAGATTTCTTAAGAATAAGACTCAAGCCTTTGAGGAATTCGAGGTTTTTAGTAAGAAAGTCCAAAATCAACTAGGATGTACAATAGTTTCCATTAGGACGGATCATGGTAGGGAATTTGATAATGAAGTGCAATTCGGAGAATATTGTGATGCTAATGGTATTACTCACAATTTCTCAGCTCCACGCACTCCACAATCAAATGGGGTAGTAGAGCGGAAAAATCGTACTCTACAAGAAATGAGTAGAACGATGTTGAATGAACAATCAATTCCGCAAAAGTTTTGGTGTAATGCGGTGGACACCTCAACTTACATACTTAATAGGATTTTAATTAGGCCTATCTTAGGAAAAACCCCATTTGAAATCATGAAAGGTAGAAAACCTACTCTTGATTACTTTAGAGATATTGGAAGCAAGTGCTTCATACTAAACACTAAAGATTACCTCACCAAGTTTGACCCAAAGTCTTACGAAGGTGTCTTCCTAGGATACTCCCAAAATAGTAAAGCTTACATTGTCCAAAATAAGGAAACAATGAAAGTCGAAGAGTCACTCAACGTGACATTCGATGAAAGCCCTCCTCCAACTAAGACATCACCCTTGGTGGATGATGACTTAGATGAGGAACAAGCCATTGAGGTTAATGGCAAGAAAACCTTAGATGATGACATTGAGGATGAAATAGTTGAAGTTGACGAAATTGTCAATGTTAAGGAATCCAAGAACCATCCTATTGAAAATGTCATAGGAAACCTAAACCAAAGAACCCTTAGGTCACAAGCACAAAACAAAAGTAATTTCTTTTGTTTTATATCTACTGTAGAACCTAAGAATGTTGGTGAAGCGATTAAGGATGAAAGTTGGACACTTGCCATGCAAGAAGAACTTAATCAATTCACCGCCAACCAAGTTTGGGAGTTAGTACCTCCTCCTAGGAATCAAACCATCATAGGAATCTAAGTGGGTGTTTAGGAATAAACTCGACGAAAATGGCGTCGTGACTAGGAATAAGGCAAGGTTGGTAGCACAAGGCTATAACCAACAAGAAGGAATAGATTATGATGAAACCTATGCACCTGTAGCTAGATTAGAATCCATTAGAATACTCCTTGCCTATGCATGTGCCTTAGACTTTAAATTGTACCAAATGGACGTGAAAAGTGCATTCCTTAATGGTTATATCAACGAGGAGGTATATGTTGCTCAACCTCCGGGATTCGTTGATTTCGAATATCCGAATCATGTTTATAAACACAAGAAAGCACTCTATGGTCTTAAGCAAGCTCCCAAAGCTTGGTATGATAGACTGAAAGCATTCTTGATTGAACATGAATATACCATGGGAGTGGTAGACAACACGCTTTTCACAAAGAAACGAGATTCACATCTCATCATTGTTCAAATATATGTTGATGACATTATATTTGGCTCAACTTGTCCAGAACTGTGCAATGATTTCTCTAAAATCATGCATGACGAGTTTGAGATGAGCATGATGGGCGAATTAAATTTCTTCCTTGGTCTACAAATTAAGCAAATGGAAGATGGTATCTTCTTTAATCAATCTAAGTATAGTAAGGAAATGCTTAAGAAGTTTAGTTTAGAAGAGTCTAAGCCCATGAAAACTCCCATGTCCACGGAAATAAAACTCACGAAGGATGAAGAAGGTGAGTCCGTGGATAACACTAAGTATAGAGGTATGATAGGTAGTTTACTATACCTCACGGCAAGTAGGCCCGACATCATGTTTAGTGTCTGCCTTTGTGGTCGCTTCCAAGAGGATCCCAAAACCTCTCACCTTGAAGCGGTTAAGCGTATCTTCCGATACATTAAAGGCACTATACACTTAGGATTATTTTATCCCAAGGGGACCGGTATAGAAACTGTTGTCTATGCCGACTCTGATCATGCGGGAGATTACGTGGATCGAAAAAGCACGAGTGGCGTTTGTACCTTCATGGGTTGTTGTCTAACTTCTTGGTTCTCCAAGAAACAAACGGATCTTGCTATCTCCACTACCGAAGCCGAGTACGTAAGCGCCGGAAAGGCATGTCAGCAAGCACTATGGATGAAACAAGCCCTTAACGATTATAGCATATACTTAGATGATGTTCCCATTATGTGCGACAATAAAGGTGCTATAGACTTGAGCAAAAACCCTGTCCAACACTCCCGTACTAAACACATTGAAATTCGCCACCACTTCCTTCGCGATAATGTTCAGAAAGGAAACATTTCCATTGAGAAAGTTCCTTCTCAAGACAACATCGCTGACATACTAACCAAACCTCTCAAACGAGAATCCTTTAACTACCTCCGTCTAGGTCTAGGAATGATGGAACATATTCCATAAATCTCATGACTCTTGAAGTCATCCCGTGTATCTCGTCTAGTCAAGTTTAGGAACCCCTAGTCATAAGAATTTGTTAGGTACAAATTCTTTCCTTGTGTCATAAGATCTCACTAAAATAGCGAGACTTAGTCGTCAAAAATCAAAATGGGACAGAAAACAGTCCCAGCAGATCACGGCTCCACTAAATGTGGCACGGCACCGTTAAATTTAACGGTACCATGGAACCGTGCATCTGGAACATTTCGTATTTCAGTCCCCTTTTCCCACATTACTCATTCAAAACCCTCACAACCTCAGCAATTGCTGTCATAACCTAACCTCACAACCCAAAACTCAATTACACCTCTTCAAGATCATATTCAAGACATTGATTTCAAGATCCTCAATCATTTTACCCTTTTCAACATAATTTGTAAGTTTTTCTCATTCTAATTTATTTCTAATTTTGAGTCTAGGGTTTGTTCATTGATGAAAATTGAATTGGGGATTTTCACCTTTTTCTAGGAATGTTTCAAAATTAGAAGTCATCAACACTAAAACACCCCAATTCCATCAATTTTAAAATCTCACAAAATTAGGATCATGAAATTATTCTTTCATGCATTGTTGATGCAAACTAAAAACACTTTCTCATGCATTCATGATCTCACAAATATTATTCGAATTACATAATCAATATGTACTTTTCGACATATTTGTTTGAGCTAAAGTAAAATCAGGAGTGTTTGGGTAATCTCATTATTTTTCTTTTGAGTCGAGATTACCGCACCTCCACATAGTCTGCATATAGGCACACACTAGGCAGGTGTTGTATGCAACTGGTTTTTATTCTGAATTTCTTTTTACAATTTTCTTATAGGACACAAAAATGTCTCATGAATATGATTTTGATCATCTCCTAACCGATACCTATACACCCGAAATCTCACGTGAACCCACTACACCCGGTAACCACATTCGTGCCTATGTCAATCTTGAAACCCGTCGGTTTCATGAAGGCCGTGTCGTTGATCCATCCCTAGTTTACCACCGGGATATCAACACTTCCTTTAGAACTATAGGATTCGATTGTCTACTCCACATTAACGAGTACATTTGTCCTCGCTTTGTGTTGGAGTTCTTCCGACAAGTTGAACTCGTACGTAACGAGGATCAATCCTTGTCACTTTGGTTTTGGGTCAAAAACTTCAAATACGTTCTAACTCTTGAGCAATTTGCTCAAATCCTTAGTATACCCAATCATGGGCAATGTGCCTATACTGAAGATTGGTGTCTTGAGTCTCTCTTTCACTATCGTGAGGAGAATAGTCCGTATTGTTCATACATACCCTCTCCAACCGAACTAACCAAAATCATCCGTACTCACCCTCACCCACATCCAACGAAAATTCGTTTGGAAGAAGTGCGTCATGAACTACTTTCTTGGGCAGTCATCCTGCGAGAAAATGTTCTAAGTCTCACAGGAAATCGTGAGCAACTCCCGGCGTGTTGTGCTCATATGATTTACTGTCTCTTAACCCAACAACCTTACAATCTTGCTTACTTCTTCGCTAAGCGAATTGTACATCTCAATGGTAACAAGAATAAATTGATACCTTATGGGATGTTCGTAACCCGTCTCTATCATCACCTCATAAACTTTCACCCTTACCTTCATGGTCCTCAATACTCCCTATTCACACCTGTCATGAAACCCATAACCGAGTCATATGTCTCAACCATTCTCACTTCCGAACTCACCACCCACTATGCACCCTTTGATGATCCTATTCATGAAAATGAGACAAATACTCAAGACGAGAGTGTGACAAGAAGGGGGAATGCTCAAGTCATAAGTAGTTAGGGAGAGATTTATATCTCTCACTAGGGTTTATTAATAATAGATAAAATTAGGAATTAATGCTCAAACTATCTTGCATGATTACATAAATGTTCTATTTGACATTTGGATGATACCTTTTCTTGTTCTTTGTGCTTGCATGCTTATGATTCTTTAAGTATAATGCATGATCATCTTTATGTGCTAGATGTAGCATTGTATGGATATATTAGGAAAATAAGTACCTAGTGAGTTGAGGCACTCTTATTTCCAGGAATTAGTTCCCTAGAAAATTCCCCCTAGCTGCCCAAAACTAGCCTGCAAGGAAAAGTTCGTGCCAACAGTGTCACGGCACCACTAAATAGGGACGGCACCGTTAAATTTAACGGTACCGTAGGGTATTTAACGGAACCGTGACCCTGTATAACGGATTTTTCCTAATGCTCCTATTTCCCTATCACCCTAACCTCAAACCTGCAAACCTTGCACCCTCACATTCACCCTAGGATTCCCCTCCTACACCATAGGATCAACTTTAATTCAAATTTCACCCAACTTGCCTATATAAGGACTCACCCTTGCAAGCTTATCTTGCACTTCACCTTCAACCTCACATCACACAAACACCATGTCCTCCACACATGGTTCAACCTCTCAAATCTCCAAGAAACCTAGGATAACCGTAAAACCACCCTCAAAACCACTCTTTGTGGATCTCACAAGAGATGATGAAGCTATGACACCACCTTCCCAAGCCACTCCATACTCACCATCACCACCTTATGCACCATCTAAAACATCATCTACCTACACAACATCTTCATCATCCTATTATACCACATCATCAATGGAATACACACCATCTCCCTTCACCCCATTGGACAATGCCATGCCAATTTCACCTCCAGCAACCCTACCACAATCACCAACTCCTATCATGACACAATCCAACCAACCACATCCCTTGGAGTTACATAATGCTAATTGCCTATGTTGTCTCTACAACCGTAATCTCATCTACTTCTTAAGAGACGAGATTCATTTCATGTTCTACTTTATAGAACATCTCTTGACACCTCCACCACCTCAAATGGGGCCCCAATCTCCACCACCTCCTAACTAAAACAACTAAACACTTGCTTGTTTAGTCCTCCACAATAAACTCTTAGGACCCCTCTTGGAAATGAAGCTTGTCTCTAGTCATTAGGAATTTAGGCTTCTTGTTATCTTTCTTAGTGCTTTCTATGTAGTCATACATTACTATGACACTTACTTGTTTTATGAATGAATGCTTCTATGTGGAGGTTTTTCTTTTTAAGGGATTGGTTATTTGTCATAAATGTGCTACTTGTTAGATATTGTATATTTGTCGTCTAACTTTGTTTCTAGCACGATCCATTGCTCGATTCCTTTGTGTTCTCCAAATGAGGGGGAGTACACATCAAGGGGGAGCCTTAACCACCTTTTTGATTTGACAAAAAGGGGGAGAAATGGGAGTAAACTCATTAAAAACTTGTTAAAATTAATTTTAACCTAAAATGAGTTTATATTTTGTCATCATCAAAAAGGGGGAGATTGTTGATGCAAATAATGTTCTAAAAACGTTATTTATATCTTTCGATTACTTCACGTTTTGAGGATGACAAAATGTGAACTCACGTTACGTTAAAATTAACGTTAACAAGTTTTTAATCGGAAGATCCCGTTTCTACGCAAATCACTCTTGAACAAAGTTACAACTTGGACTAGTGATCAAAGAAGTGAATTCATGTTTTGAAAATTCACAATTTAAATGGGACAAAACATTTTTTCAAAAATACACATGACAAATTATTTTTGAAATATTAAGAAATGTTTTAATGGAAAAATAAGTTTGAAAATCACAACAGCTATTTTTCCCCCCAAAATCAGCTCCAACCTTCCCCAAATAAGTTTTCACCAGAAAAGACAAAATTTGGAGCGTCCTAGTCTACCACGGCTCCACGGTACCGTTAAATTTAACGGAGCCGTGGGTCATTGATGCGTGGTTTTGCAACCTTACAATAGGTTTTACCTCTCGAGGGATCTCAAGAGGCTTACAACCCCACCAGGCAGTGTACCTGACCGATGTAGTATAGTGTAGTGGTAAGTACGGGGGATTGATCGTTCTCCACAGGGAATAGTGTTCGTTAGGTATGAAAAACTACTCTAATAGGTCTAGGGGTGAGAGAAGATTCTTTTTATGTTTTTATAATTTTATGAAAGCAAGTAAAATCTCGGGTTTGAAAGAGTGGGCGGAATTAGTTGCTAGTCAACTAACCCAAATAACTACGAATGCAAATAAAATAAAATAACGAAAATGAAAAGGTGGTAAAACTTATGTGGGGAGAAATGTGTTTACTTAGATTTCCTTACTCCCTAACTATCTTTTACCGGTTGATTAGTGTGTATTAATTGCGTGGATGACGGGTGTATTCCTTAATACCATTAGTGGGGTGGCGTACGTACTTCCCCAACTCTATGAACTCCTACTTCACTCCTATGTCGAGCCGGCTAGGAAGCTCCTAACATGGGATCACTAGAATTCGCTCATGCATTAAATACAACCATAAAAACTTTTAGTACGCATTGGTTCATGTTTCTTAAGACGTTCAAGCAAGTTACCGAATAGGAGGTTAGCCAGTTTTCTTAAGCCTAACATAGATAAACAATCATCCAATACAATTTAAAAACACACTAATAATCAATAATCAATAGTTAGGTTTCATTAGATCTAAGCAAACACAAGAAAACCTAGCCTAGCATGTTAAACAAAAGACAAGAACAAGATAGAATCAAACAACACATAGACATATTAATGATTAATTGATAACTTATCTTCAATGTAACATGGAAGATCTCAAGGCAAAAAGCCTTGAAAAAGCTGCTAAAATCGTCTTAGGGTTTTTTCACACAAAAAAGTTCCACACAAGTTCCACACTAATGAAAAAAAATTGCAAAACTATATATAGACTTTCAGATCTGACGGCGTCACGTTATGGAGTGTGACGCCGTCACCTCGCCGCTTTTAGGGTTCCCGGATGGCCTTCTTGACGCCGTCCCTCTTTAGCTCTCCAAAATCCGTTCTGGCTTATCAAGGCTTGATGCCGTCATAATTAGGCGTGACGCCGTCCCGCTTTAACTTATACCGTGACGACCTTGATCACTCCAAAGGGTGACGCCGTCAGAATTCCCATGCAAATTTCTCTGGCTTATCATGAGTAATTTTCATATCCACCACTTTTGCCAAGCCATGACGCCGTCAAGAACAAATCCTGACGCTGTCAAAGGTACTTTCCAGCACAATTTTGAGACTTTGCCGTTTTCTTCACTTTTATGCTCCAAAAACGTCCAAAATGCTTCCTTTTCCAGATTTCTTCTCCAAAGTACCTAAAATGACAAAAGGAACGATTTAGGGCAATATTTGATCAAATAAATACGATTTAGGGCTTAAATGACCCCTTAAAAGCGGTACACTTTTCGCTTCATCAAATACCCTTACACTTGAGATTTGCTTGTCCTCAAGCAAATGCGCTTTTATTCTAATCAAAATACAAGTTAGGGGTCATTTAATGCTAACATAAAAGTAATTACAACAAATATTCGTTCCACTTTAATCATAATAAGCACGGAGATTACAAACTAGCACCTCACAAGTAGTGTTTAGATACTCACATCTCTCAAGTGTCATCAAAATAAATCTCATAAATGAAAACGGATAATATCTCTCACTACCTGTCATAGCAAATAGATTACCATAGGCTTGAGCAAGGATCAAAAACCTCCTCCACTAGGCGTAAGCACCTAAGATAAACTATCAAAGAGGGCTTTTAAACGGGTTATAACGTTAGGTGGAGGGATATGATAAACACGGATTTGTTGGATAAGGGATATTTTACTGGTGGCGAGTTAAAGATCTTGATTAATTACATGTACTATACAATGTTGCTAAGCCAAGACTCGACTCGATTTAAGCTAATGAAAGAAAATAACAAAAACATAAAATAAACATAAAATATAAACGGGATGGTAGTCCGTATGTTTTTTCTATTTTTCTTTTTCTCATTTTTTTTTGTATTTTTCTTGATTTTTCGATTTTTTTTTTTTTTTTTTTTTTTTTTTTTTTTTTTTTTTTCATACACTCTTGCCCTACCATCCAAAATAATACATCATAGGGGCGTTGCATTCCCCTTACACTTGAACTTTTACATAACTTTACAAATAACTATTCTAATGACTCGAATTAAGATAATTAAAACACTTGGAGTACTTTTAAAAATATTTAGCACATATGGGGGTAATAAATGATGTTCTTCCCCATTACTCCATTACACTAGTACTTTTACCCATGAGTCCCAATCGTCCCAAAACAATATGTACAAGGATATGACTCGACTTAGCAACCATGTAATCAATTAGATAATTCACTTGGGATTTAAATAAATGTTGTCACAATAATGCACTAAAAATGAGTACATACAAGGTAGGCTAAGGCGATTTGGGTGTACATTTAAGTGGGGTGTAACAAATTCTTCCTTTAAGTAAAATGCTTAAAGTAGAAACGAAAAGATAGGCTCTGAGGGGTGTACTAGGGGTATCGTGTACTAAAAATGAGTACAACGCAAAGGGTGTGGGAGAATTACTTGACCAATGTAGCCAAAGTAATTATAACAAAAACACAGGTGTAAAACAATGGGTTAATCCTAATGCCTCTTATCATGTAGTAAATCTAACTACACGAATGTAGTCTCACTTGTGGCCTCGGAATGGTCCTAACGCAAGTTCTAGAATCTAAGTGCTACCGGTACACACATCATAGCATAAATGCTTTTCCTACCAATTCTAGGGGTGAACCTCACATATTTGGGGGTGGAAAATTTTTTAGTTGTACGGTTTTTGTGCTAGTCATATAACTCCTATCCGTGAGACGCTCATTAAGATCAAAGTTTCACTCCTAAATGTTGTAAAAAATTTTAAATTTGGCACTAAAATTACTCTAACAGGTATTTATCTCAGTTTTATTACACATCTACTATTAAACAAACAAAAATCAAGTGCAATAGCATTCTCTAATCGTACTTTTACCCCCCCTTACACTTAAGATGAACATTGTCCCCAATGTTCAAATAACAAGATGTAAAAGTAAAAAGGTAAAAGAATGAAATCAAATACTCCCCTGATTCGCTCGGTGGATAATGAGGTAACATGGTTAAATCTTCTTCCAAGGTAATGTTGAAGCTCCATGACTAATGCATCGCCATAAGCTTGAACCAAAAAACATTTCCTTGTCCAAATATAACCTGTTAAACCTGAGAAAACAAACATGAAAACCTGCATAACATCGGCGGGATAAATTCTATATATAAGGATATAATGCTTGTGGAATGATTATTTCGCAGATTCCTGGAGATTATAAGTTAGAGATTTAATAAAAACTTTTTATGAAAACAAAACTTTCAAAAATTTTCAGAAAATTAAACCTGACGCCGTCAAGTTGTAAATCCTGACGCCGTCAGAATGATCTGACAGAATTCTCATGTTAAGTTTCCGAAAAATTTTGGAAAAACCTATACCTTACTTCCTGGAATTCCTGCAAAACATCATTATGACTCGATACAAGCATTTGACTCAAACAAATACTAATATGTATGTTAATTTATTATTATTACGATTCATGTTCATTTGTGTTCTAATAAACCGATTTAGATTTCCCTTACACTTAACTTTTGCAAAATACCTTTATATGTAGTTAAGACGAAGTTAAAAACAAGATAAAGCATTTTCACAATTTAGTTTTGAACATGAATCAATAATAATAAAATTTAAACATGCATACGGAAACAAATAAAAACAAACAAACAAATAAATAAACACACAAAGCAAATAAAACTTGGGTTGCCTCCCAAGAAGCGCTTTTCTTTATTAACGAGTCTTGTGCTAGACTCAAAGTCACCGTACATTACGTGACTCCATCATTGGTCACGGTTCCTAGGCCATTCTCTTTTCCGGTTTTATATTCCGGTCCTAATTTCAAACAATCCTTGTAGAAACCGGATATCCTTCCCATAACATATTCTACTCCTTTATTTCTATCCTCATCATTCCTATAGTAGACCGCTTGCTTAAGCTCCTTCTCAACATTTGACAGGTGTTGGAATTGTTCTATCTTATATGGCATTTGGTAGTTTACCTCATCGGTCTCATCCTTAAATCTAACTATCCCTAAGGAAGGCTCATAAGTCATTCTAGAGACCTCAACAAATGGTTTTCCAAAAACCACTTGAGTTAAGGATGCATCGACTATTGGGCGGATATCTTTTACAATTACAAAGTCGGTGACATAGGTGAAGTTTCCTACATAAACCGGTAATCCTTTAACTCTTCCCGTGAAGTTACTCATCCAACCCTTGTCAGGGAACATCCTATACCCAAGTTGATTTTTCATTATCAAGTTGTAGTGTGCTCTAGTCATGATGTTTATGGGTGATCTAAGGTCGATGTAGGCTTTCCACACATGCAAATGTCCGATGTTGCATGGTATGTTGAGATTAGAAGGGTCGCCTATTTCTATGATTGGTCTACCTAGGAAGTATGGTGTCTCGGGGTCATCGAATAAGTTTGTACGATATGCGCGCTCTTCCTTAGTGTGTAGCCTATTGAAGCAGTCCTCATCATCATCTACTTCTTCAATCTCACTTTTCCTAACTTCCTTATCAACCTCGACTTTCTCAACCTCATCCTCAGGTTCACTATTATCCTCATTCCTATCAATTGGTTTGATAGTGACAACGTTGACGAAGTGGACGTGTTTGGATGAAGAGGGGTCTTTTACTTGGGGTCCGCTATTTGTGTTCCTAGCGTCCTTATGTGGAGGTGATAGCACTTGGTTATTGAGGGCTTTCAATAATTGTCAATTTTATTTGTCATCTCCGTTTGTTGTTGATTGAATTCGGATTCGAATCTGGCTATCCGAGCTTCTTGAGATGCCATAAAATTGGACATCAATCCTTCAAGATTATTGGTACTACCATAATTGTGGGAAGGATTGTTATTGAAAGTACGGTTCGAGTTGGAACCGCTTGATTGGAAACGATTAGGTGGGTTGGAAGAATTGGTTTGTTGTGCGTTTTGGTTTTGCTTCCACCTAAGGTTCGGGTGATTTTTCCATGAGGGGTTGTATGTATCACCGTAGGGGTTTGGCTCGGGTTTGAAAGTGTACCACTTATCTCCCGCTCCGTCGGTACGCGAGGATGCGTAGTCCGCAAAAGCTTGTTCGAGGAGTTCCATGCAATCACGAGTGTCGTGGGGACCACTACATAATTCACACGAAGAAGTGATTTTGTTCACTTGGCTTGAAGGTTTAGGAGCCTCGTAGGATTTCATAAGAAACTTGACTTGGTCTTCAAGTTCTATGATCCTACGGTCGGAAGTGCTTGAATTGTTCGAAGGCAAAGATATTGCCTTGACCGTTTTATTCAAATCACGGGGATCACTCCAACTTTCGTTGTCATAAAGAGCAAGGTCTTCTAGGAGAGCCCATGATTGTTCCGCACTTAGATCACGTAGCTTACCACTGACCGCTTGGTCAATGGTTTGCCTCGTGGAGAGATTGATATGGTCATAGAAGATTTGGACTTGGAGCCAAAGTTCTATGCCATGGTGAGGGACTTTTTGGAGTAAGTCCTTGAATCGAGTCCATGCCTCGTAGAGGGTTTTGCCTTGACGTTGTTGGAACATCAAGATATCATTCCTTAGCTTGGTAGTTCTTCCCGGTGGGAAAAACTGAGCAAGGAAACGAGTGGTGAGATCATCCCAAGAGGTGATGGAACCTGCGGGTTGACGCTCTAGCCATTGACTAGCTTGGTCCCGCAAAGAGAATTGGAAGAGACGCAGTCGGGTCGTCTCTCGAGTGGCAACATCAAGGTCTATAGAATCAACGATTTTGAGAAAGTCCTTGAGATGTTGATTAGGATCTTCAGAACGAAGTCCATGGAATGCGCATCCACTTTGCACCAACCGGATGGTGTCGGATCGCAAGGGAGTGACATTGGCTCCTTGAGTGAGCTCAATGGTGTTTCGATAGCCATGGTGGCTAGGACGGGAGTACTTTCCTAAAGTACGGGCTCTAGGGAGTGGTGGTTGTTGTGGTGGGTTGTTGGGATCGAGGATATTACCACCTTCCATGATGTCGGATGGTAATGGTTACGAACAAAGAAACGAAGAAAAAAAAAGATAGACTAAAGAAAACCTAGAAAAATAAAATAAAAATCTCACTAGAAAGGAATCTAGTGAGTAGACCTATAAAATAAAAATTCAACCTAAACAATAACTATTCCCCGGCAGCGGCTCCAAAAACTTGATGCGTGGTTTTGCAACCTTACAACAGGTTTTACCTCTCGAGGGATCTCAAGAGGCTTACAACCCCACCAGGCAGTGTACCTGACCGATGTAGTATAGTGTAGTGGTAAGTACGGGGATTGATCGTTCTCCACAGGGAATAGTATTCGTTAGGTAAGAAAAACTACTCTAATAGGTCTAGGGGTGAGAGAAGATTCTTTTTATGTTTTTATAATTTTATGAAAGCAAGTAAAATCTCGGGTTTGAAAGAGTGGGCGGAATTAGTTGCTAGTCAACTAACCCAAATAACTACGAATGCAAATAAAATAAAATAACGAAAATGAAAAGGTGGTAAAACTTATGTGGAGAGAAATGTGTTTACTTAGATTTCCTTACTCCCTAACTATCTTTTACCGGTTGATTAGTGTGTATTAATTGCGTGGATGACGGGTGTATTCCTTAATACCATTCGTGGGGTGGCGTACGTACTTCCCCAACTCTATGAACTCCTACTTCACTCCTATGTCGAGCCGGCTTGGAAGCTCCTAACATGGGATCACTAGAATTCGCTCATGCATTAAATACAACCATAAAAACCTTTAGTACACATTGGTTCATGTTTCTTAAGACGTTCAAGCAAGTTACCGAATAGGAGGTTAGCCAGTTTTCTTAAGCCTAACATAGATGAACAATCATCCAATACAATTAATAACACACTAATAACCAACAATCAATAGCTAGGTTTCATTAGATCTAAGCAAACACAAGATAAATCTAGCCTAGCATGTTAAACAAAAGACAAGAACAAGATAGAATCAAACAACACATAGACATATTGAATGATTAATTGATAACTTATCTTCAATGTAACATGGAAGATCTCAAGGCAAAAAGCCTTGAAAAAGCTGCTAAAATCGTCTTAGGGTTTTTCACACACAAAGTTCCACACAAGTTCCGCACTAATGACAAAAAATTGCAAAACTATATATAGACTTTCAGATCTGACGGCGTCACGTTATAGAGTGTGACGCCGTCACCTCGCCGCTTTTAGGGTTCCCGGATGGCCTTCTTGACGCCGTCCCTCTTTAGCTCTCCAAAATCCGTTCTGGCTTATCAAGGCTTGACGCCGTCATAATTAGGCGTGACGCCGTCCCGCTTTAACTTATACCGTGACGACCTTGATCACTCCAAAGGGTGACGCCGTCAGAATTCCCATGCAAATTTCTTTGGCTTATCATGAGTAATTTTCATATCCACCACTTTTGCCAAGCCATGACGCCGTCAAGAACAAATCCTGACGCCGTCAAAGGTACTTTCCAGCACAATTTTGAGACTTTGCCATTTTCTTCACTTTTATGCTCCAAAAACGTCCAAAATGCTTCCTTTTCCAGATTTCTTCTCCAAAGTACCTAAAATGACAAAAGGAACGATTTAGGGCAATATTTGATCAAATAAATACGATTTAGGGCTTAAATGACCCCTTAAAAGCGGTACACTTTTCGCTTCATCAGTCATTTAGTGGAGCCGTCCGTACCATTTTGAATTGTAACGTTCAGATTTTCTTTGCCTATAAATACCCACCTCTTTCACAGTTTTAGGCACCCTTCACACACAGAAAAATCCCTTAACTAAATCCTCTCACACCTTTCACTTCTAAGGGTCAATTAGATTAGTTTTCTTTGTTTCAAGAGTGATCCAATCATCCTTCAAGTGATCCTCTTCATACCTCTTCACTAGCAAGAGAAGAACACAAGTATCCAAGTTGATACAAGGTGTTGTCATCCCTCTTAATTTGCAAGAGAAGAACTCAAGTAATCAAGAAGATACTAGAGTTGTAGTTGATAGGTTTTTGTAACACTTGTTACAACCTTGTTGTATCTTAGCATACATCAAGTATATTTTCTTTTTGTGAGTGAGAGTGAAGATCAAGTATGATCTATAGAGATAGTGAACATCTCTTGAAGCCATTGGGCTTGTGTGATTGATCAAGAAGATCAAGGGTCATTAGGTTAGTGTTAGTTGAGTAGAGTGAAGTGAGTGTTGATCATTGTGATCGTGTTGAGATCTTGGTGATCTCTTGAAGCCATTGGGCTTGTGTGTTTGGTCACGTGGACCTTGGTAGATTGGTGCTAGCTAAGATTAGCACTCGACATCTAGCTTAGTGTCGGAAATAGGATAAGCGACGTGTACGGTTTTCTCCGCCTTAAGGGAGGTTGTTGACATAGTGCTTGAAACTCTCGACTGTGGTACTCGGGGAGTGGAGTAGGGCGAAGAAGAGCTTCGTAGTCGAACCACTATAAATCCTCTGTCTCGGTTTGATCTTTTCAACTCTACTCTTTACTTTTATTTGTTATTATTACGTAGGTTAGTTTGTAGTTCATATTGGTGTTGTTTGATTACACATAGAGATCGAATCAAAGTTTCCAATAGCATACTTTTAAAACAAGATTTTTAAAAGAAGTTTTTAAACCGGTAAACTATTCAACCCCCCTTCTAGTTTCCCACACGTTTGGTTATTGTTTGAACCGCAAACTAAAAAAGTATGGAATGTATTTTGTAGAATTAAAAAAAAAAACATGTTAATACTCTTTAAATGACATTATACCCGTAGACTATTCGAGACATGCTACCCGTAGACTAACATATTTGGATTTATTGGACTATTCGTTTGGTTATTGTTTGAGTTACGGATTGGTTTAGCTTTAAGGGTTTAGGGTTTAGGGTTTTTAGGGTTTGTAAAAAATTGTAATGTTTTATTTGCCTCTTTGATATGGTATGTAATGTTTTATAAAAAATTGTAACGTTTTCTAAAGTATCAAATAGAAATACATTAAACATCAAATAGAAATAATACATTAAACGTCAAATAGAAATTACATTAAACTACGATACGAAAATTAAAACCAAACTACAAATGAAAATACGATAAGGAAATTAAAAAGAAACTACGAATGAAGACTTGCATATCTTTCAAGTTGTTCCATTTCCAGGAAGACTTGCATATCTTGGTCCATTTGTCTGAGTTGGTCCTTTGTCAAACCAAACGGATTTGGGTCTTGGTCGACAACCGGTGGATTGTGCACCGGTTCATTTTCCATTGGATTGTTAAAATAGACTCCAACGGCTAACGAATTAACCAGCAGAGGTGCAAAAGGCTATCCTCACCCGATTACGCAATGAACAAGAAAAAGAACTCAAATTGATTAACAATTTTCTAGGTGAGATAACTCGTATTATGCTACAGATGCATAATCGTGCTCCAGATGTCGAAAGGTTGCGTGAGTTGCCTCAAGACCATCCAGCTATCAGGGTCGGTCTAGTAAACTCTATTAAGAAATGATGAAACAGGGTTGAAAGGTTGCTTGAGTTATTGTTAGACCACCAGGTATTATGAGATTGCCATTCCTCTTCATTCGGACCTCACAGGTGCCACATCACCACAACTAACAACCCCTCCTTATCATAACACACCACAACTTACTCATTTGGGCCCCACCACTATCTATTTTTTTTTTCAAATACCCAAATAAACTAAATTAATTTCATTCAAATAAAAACACATTAGATCAAATTTTAACACACTAATTTATAAAGTTACGATACGAAAAAAAACGATACGGGAATTAAAAATAACGATACAACAAATACTAATACGATACGAAATTTTATATAGAGTTGTAGTTGTCGATGAGATCCGACTTCTCCTCCCAAAATTTGACTTTGGGAAACTGCCACCCAAATTTCAGCTAGCAGCTTCTCTTCCTCTTTAGACAAACGATTATTCATTTCAGATTTGTTGAACACCCAAGAACGGTATGGTATTTATAACCGTTTGAACTTTTAAATTCAAAATTCGAATTTAATTAACGAGCGGGATATTCAAAACATAAAATTTGAAATTAAAATTCAAACTGGAGGGCGGGATATATTTCAAAATTCAAATTCAAATTGGAGGGCGGGATATATTTCAAATTTCAAACTTTCAAATTTGCTAATTCTTGTCCACTATAAATAGCATGGCCTCTGAAACAAATGTCACACACAAACACATTCAACATCCAAACTTTTCAAATTCAAGATCCAAACATCTCAAATTCAACATGTCTTCCAGAAAAGATTTCGGGCAACAATTTCCAAGCCCACCTCGCCAAAGGGATTTCGGGCAACAATTTCCAAGCCCACCTCGCTAAAATGAAGAATTCCATACTCCACCCGAGCATATCTTTCCGGTTTTCCAACCGGAAAATTTTCCGGTGAATAATCAACCGGAAAATGAACCGGTGCACAATCCACCGGTTGCCAACCAAGACCCAAATCCATTTGGGTTAACTGAGGAACAACTTCACCAAATGGACCAAGATATGCAAGTCTTACTGGAAATGGAAGCACTTGAAATAGAAGAGGAAGCTGCTCGTTTGGAGCGGCAAGCTAGGGAGGATGAAGAACGTAGGCAAAGGTGGGAGTTTGGGTTTTTCACACCTTCCGAATCCTCTGAAGATGGTTACCCAGACTCAGATGATACATTTCATTAGTCTGTGGTTGTTTATGTTAATCGTATGTTGTTTATGTTAATCGTTCGTTGTTTACGTTAATCGTTTGTTGTTTTTTCAAGTGGCTGTTTAATGTAGGTTCAATTTGATGTTTAATGTATTCTACTTGATGTTTAATGTAGTTTCAATTTGCAAGATCTTCAACATTACAAGTTTTAAAATAAACTTTACATTTCTAATTACAAATAATATCTATTTTACCACGGCGAGGCTCCACCTCAGCCACGGCGAGCCACGATTTTTACCACACCGGTTAGGTGTGTTAAAGCTGAGTTAAGGGTGAGTGTGTTAAAGCAGACATGACAGTGTGTTAAAGTTTAAAGCTGAGTTATTGTTGGGAGTGGTTAGAGTATTTTCTTTTATTTTGTCAGTGGATTTTAGCATGACTTAATCTTAATACCGCTAATTTTGTCCATATAATATTCAACTACGGATAACTGATACCCACGGGGAAACCCGAAAAAACCGATGGATAATATTAATCGGGTATCCGGTGGGATATGGGGTGGGTACGGGTATATTATAAATGGGTTCGGTTACGGGTACACTAAAACCCGCCCCGAACCCGAACCGTTGCCATCCCTATTTACCGGCTATAGCTGGATTTCACCACCACGTCATCACCATTAGCCTTTTTTTTTTTTTTTACAAATCTTGCCACGTCAGCTATAGTTAAACCAAACCACAAATTCAATATTCAACCGGCAATTAATCCCTTTACCCTATCATTTGTAAACACACACAATAATCAATAAACCCTAATCAACACACACATTCTTCTGGCAAACACAAGCACGCAAACAATGAATCCAAATAACAACAAAGGTATGTTTTTAAATGTTTTCACATATCAGTTGATGATTGATTGTACAATAATTCATATCAGGCTTTTGATCTATAAATGGTGATGTTAGTGGTTGTTACCGATCGATTCTATTCTAAAATGGGGTTGTTTTGTATTTTATAATGGTTGTTATGCTATGTCTAATTAAGTGTTTTGTGTCTGAGTATTTTTTGTTGCCTGTTTGTGAGTACACTGAGAGGTCTAAATCAATGAGAGCATTGGAATGTGCCTAGTTTGTGATTGGCCAGTAATGAGAGTACCTAGCAGACTTGTTTGTGCTTGGCCACCAATGAGAGGTCCAAATGCAGCCTATTAGAGTACACTGACATGTCCATTGAGACTACAAATACAGTATTTTGAACTGTTTGTGAGTACCCTGAGAGGTCCAATTGAGACTTCAATTGCAGCCTAGTTGGCCACCAATGATACTTGAAATGCAGCCTAGTTTGTGCAACATTGCTTCATTGTTTGGGATACCACAAAAGAGGACCAAAATTTTAGAACACAGTAAAATGGATTCTTCTTCAATGGTAAGCCATCAAAAGGTTTTTCTTTGATTGTGATATAGTTTAACATTTGAATCAATAAAACTGATCTAACAGTTGTTATTTGTAGATGTCATACAAATTTCTTCTGATTCAAGCAGTTCAGAATCAAATGACGGTGCTCTCAACATCCTTCCTGGCCTCCTTGCTTGGTATTATCCAGAGCAACATTCTGATGCAAGTACTGATACTTGGAAAGTGGAACATATCCAAGCCATTGAACCTCCAGAGGAACTCCCATCTCAAGCTCCTATCCTGGCTCTCCCTGTGCAAGTTCAAATACCAGTTGAAAAGGCACACAAAAAGAAATTTACTCAGGATATTGTCTTGGGAATGCCGTGTAAGAAGAATCCTATAGGTTTTGGAGCATCTTCTAGCAGCCATGGGAAAGGCAAAACTAAGATGGTTTAGGGGTTTAGGATATACATTAACAGCTTTTGTGTTTTGTAAATGGTATTTGGTTCAATTCTGACATTTAATTTGGATATTGATTTTCCCTTATGTATGTACTGTATTATGTTTTAAATATTCTCCTTTCTGTATTCCCCAGCAACTTGCTGGTTTTTGTTTTCAATAGAGTATTACTTACTTAATAAAAAGTCTTCAATGTTCAAAAAAAAAAATTGTAGCAATTTGTGTTTTGTAAATGTAATTAGTAAGGGTACAATAACTGGTAATTATGTAAGTATTTTGGTTTGTTAAAAGGGTAGTAGTTTGTACTGTTGATGTGATGGTTGCACAGTATGGTACATTTGCGATTATTAAGATAATGATATAAAACATTTAGAGCCAAAATTTTGATTTATTCAAGATTATGCTTTAATTAATAGGTTCAAAGACAAAATTTTCAAATAATTCAAATGTAAATTTCAAATTACAACTTGGAGGCAAATTTTTGGATCGAAATTTTTTGAATCACAACGATTCATATTCTTGGTGTATAGCCTCTTTTCTCTCCTTAAAAAAAAGACTGCAAAGAAAAAACAAAAATCAAATCTTCTATCACCATTACTCTCCAAGCTAAGCCATAATCATTTTCTTTTACGTTATGTTGCTCAAGAGTCATGGATATTGAACCCATTGCTGATAATCAAAGTTTGCTTCCTCTTGATCATGATGTTGTAGTTGATGATAACGTCTTACAATATGAATCCGAACACTATTCTAATGATGAAGATATAGATGCGACTGGAACCAACCAAGCAGAGATACTAGCTAAGAGGGGCTCAACCAGGCTAGTAAAGTTTCGCGCGAAGCATGACAAACCTGGTGCAATAAAGCTCAAGGTAACCTTCGATGCATTCGGTAGGGTATCAGGGGCAAACAGAGCAGTGTTTGTGATTTTTTTAGGAGATGTGGCTCGTGAGCAGATAGGTGTGAAGATTCTACACAGGAAGAAGGTGAATAAACAATCAAGAGATAAACTATGAGATGAAATCACGGTACATATATACTATTTTGTAACCCAGTACTACATAAGTTTATGTATGCAGTTACATTATATGCAACTAATTAACAACATTGTGTTAATCTTTGCAGAAATTTTTTGATGTTGACTTGAAATACAGAAAATTGATAATGATTCGTCTTGGTAAAATGCTAAGGAATTACAGAAGGAAGCTCAAATTCAACTACATTTTGCCCAACCTAAATACACCTTCCAAACTGACTGAAGTCTCGGACTTGTATAGTACAATAATGAAATCACAAGACTGGGTCGAGTATGTTAAATACACGACCACCGAAGCATACAAGGTTTTAATTAGTCATCTTTATTTAAGTGTATATGTCATTTTATAATTTTCAGTTTGCAGCATTACCGCATCTAAACGCCTTATGATTTTGTGTTTTTAGGAGAAATCTGAGAAAGGTAAAATGGCGCGTTCCCAAAATATTTATCAGCATAAAATGGGACGAGGTGGATATGCTTATGTCAAAGAGAAAATGGTAAGATTACACAATGTTTGTTTTACAAATTGCCCATGAGAAATGAATCTGTTTACATTGCCCAATTTACACATTTGCTTTAATACCCTCATATTTTCGTTTATCTTGGTTTAACTTTACATGTGTATGCATTTGATGTTTATTAGATCCAAAATAAAGAGATTGAAGCGGATGAAGAACCCCCGCGTGATGTAATGTGGGTGAAAGGAAGGGTAAACAAAGACGGCGAATACCCAAATGATGATATTAAATCAAAGGGAGATCAACTTGTAAGTTTGACTGCTAATTCTATTATTATGCTTACATAGCAGCAGCATTAACTGTGTACTAGCAGTAATAGCTTGTATACCAGCAGTAACTGTGTACTAGCATATTTTTCATTGAAGTTCATGAGCAAAACTAACTCCAGCTGAGCAGCATTGACACAAATATGAGCAGCAGTTACTCTAACAGCATCAAGAAGACTTTTAATCCCAACATTTCCTATATTTTTTGTGCAGAAAGAAGCTGATGAAAATATCAAGGAAGGAACCTCGAGTGTTGATGATGGCACTGATGCCATGACAGTTGTATTTGGTAAGGAAAAGGGCGGTTATGCCAGAGGAGTGGGAGGTGGAGTAACATACAAAGAGTATTTTGGCCTTCCTCGAAGAAAACAAGAAGTCGATGAAAAACTTGCGTTACTTCAAACTAAACTGGATAATGAGAGACACGAGCGTGAAGAAAAAGATAAATTGGTCAAGAAATTGTCCGCCGAGATGACCGAAAAAGATGTGCAGGTCAAGAAATTATCCGGTGAGGTGGAACACACAAATAAAGTGCTTGCTCAAATTATGAAACAGTTGAATGATCAAGGGATGAATATAAGTTTGCCATCTGAACCATCGCCAATAGCCTCAGTTGTAAGCCATTTTTTATGTTGTTAACAATTTCATTTTCTAATGCTAACACCACTGATGCTAATGATACCAGGCATTGAACATAAACTGATGAGTGACTGTATTTCTTAATTTATATTGCAGGTGACTCCAATGGCTGCCATTGACAATATAGAGAGCAGCGCTAATGAGGTGGACGGCACTCAGACAAGTGATGTTGTAAGTGCTAAAGATGCGGGAATTGAGGAGAAGTCCAATGGCCTTGAAACTTCTAAAAAGGTAACGGAAACAATGGTAATTAAGTATTGTAATAAAACATCCCCCTTTGATTTTTGAATTTTACATACATGATCGACTAATGTACCTTGTTTTATATATACGTATAGGAACCTGCTAAAACTCTCATGCCTAAGCATAACCTTAAGTCACGACGAAACGGGTCTCCAGATTCCCAATCGCTACAAAATGTGTCGTCTCCAACACAACCACTGCCAACAGTATGTATTTCAACATGTTTCTTGTTACTCTTTTGTTTAAATAATGTAACGTGTTTTATATATATATACATATAGGAACTTGCTAAAACTGTCGGACCCAAGACAAAGCAAAAGAAGCGAAAAAACGGGTCTCCGGATTCCCAATCGCAACAAGATGTGTCTCCAACACAAGCACTGCCAACAGTATGTATTTCAACATGTTTCTTGTTATTCTTTTGTTTAAATAATTTCTGATATATACATGCAAAAATTCTTTTTTTGTAGACATTTAAGTGCAAACTGTGGATTATAAAGCAAACAAATATTGTTGCTTTGGGTACCGTATACCAGTCTCTTGGAAAGCAATTGCTGCATAACCGACCACTCCCAAGTGATTGCTACAAAGTGTCAATTGATGAATCGTTAGTTGATGCAGCATGCATACCGGACGTAGCACATAATGGGTTAAAAACAGTTAAGAAAGTCGAAGGTAGTTTCGTTGCATGGCCAAAGGATCAAGTTATTTTTGAAGAGGAGGTATATTATTTTTCCCTCCCATCTCACTTGCATCGACCCAAAAACCAAAAACCACACATCAATTGTCCCTTGTTTGCTGCCAAGAAAGAAGAAGAAGGAGTTAAAGCTTTGGTGATTCATAGCTTCTTGGAGGTTTGTTGGTGTTTTGAATCGTGATCCTTGTTCTCTCTTTTGATCCTCTTTTTATCGACCTAAGGTAATCTAAATCCCTTTTTTTCACAATCGACACACATATATATGATTAGAATAATATTATAAACATGCTATACTAATCATCATAATCATGTATGTGTTGACTTCTTGTTGTTTCCTCCATTCGAATTAGTCATCATGCAAGCCCTAGAAATCCGTTTAAAAACCCTATTCGAATCAGAATTGATACAAGCCCTAATGTTGTCATTAAAATCAGTAATAAGAACATAAATTAGACATTAATTACATGTTGGAAACCCTAGAATTAATTGTGGGTCGATTTGGATTTTAAAGGGTTTAGGGTTTTGTTATGATTTTATGTGAGCGGGCTGTCCAGAAAATGCGTCGTCTTGCAAAGGTCTAATTTAAAGGTGCCAACGTGTTTTTGTATGATTCTTAAGTCTAAAATTAAGTTTAAGTTTCCTACTTTCTGAATATATAAATTTCATGGTTATTGGAGGTCGGAAAAGCAGTTTCTTGAATTTTAGAAGATTAAGTGTCAAAACTGAATTTCGGGTCAAGAAATTCAGTCAGATTTTTTATTTACAAACTATTAGGTCTGGGAAGCCTCAATTTTGGCAGGGGAATAGCTAATATGTCTATTAGTCACTGGAATTTTTTTGGATTTTTCCAAAGTGTTTTGATATGCCTTTTGAATGCATACTTTCTGGGTGTTTCAGCAGTTATTTTTCTGGACAGTAGTGTAAAGAGTGATTTTTATTGTGTACTTGTACTAATGAATAAAATCTGAAAAAATTCTAGAAAATACTTAAGATATGTTTGTATCACTGGTAAAAATTATAGAATTAAATGAGCTTGTTTGCGGTGCTTCAAAAATTATAAGATTCAGACCTGAGTTATATAAGAATCCTGAATCATTAAATAAAACACTTATAAACCTAATATTGGTGTATTGGACTGCTTGGTGTCATATTTTCCACCCCTCATGTCGACCTAATGATAATCTAAACAAGCCCTAAAATCTGTCTTAAATGATCATTAAATGAGGCGTGTGCAATCAGAAAACCTAGGTTGATTTGTGTAATTATTTTACAGATATGTGAAATCGGATAAATGGTTAGGGTTTGGTATGGGTTTGTGAAGGTGCGTTGCTAATATGATTATGGATATATGTTAATATGATGTTTAATTCAGGTCTTGTGAATTTTGTGAACTCGTGTGCGTTTGAATAATTAAAACATGTTATATGATGGCCCAAAATGGATTTTTGGAATGGGCAGTTTTGAAAACCGAATTTGTGTGCATTACAACTTGAAATTCATAAGTGATTAATACTGGTTCTTTACTTGTAAACTTAGTTTAAGGTCTCAATTAAGTTTTCCAAATGGTTTGGGGTGATTTAGAGTTGGTTGGGTTGTCTTTTTGAATTTTATGGAATCATATGTCAAACCTGAGTTTTGGGAACGTAAAATCAGTCAACTTCTACGATTTTTCATTTCAAATCTATAAATAGTTGAGAGCTCTCCTTTTACAGGTAGTATATTTCACATGTTTAGTAACTTCTGAAATTTTAGTAGATTTTTCTGAAGTATTTAAATGGGTTTGATAAATGTAAACTTTAGGGGTATTTCTGCAGTTCACTTTCTGGACATGTTTGGGTAAATGATTTTTGAAATGGTATTTTCACTTGGTAATAAATTCTAGGAAAATTCATGTAAGCTCACAAGACATATATTACATGTGTAAATTTTTATAGCTTCTTAGTAAGAGTCTTAGTGTGGTTTTAAAATTCGTAAAATGGAGGCAAAAGTATACTAAAATCAGAAAATTTGTTAAAGAACTTAGGTCTTTGTGAAATAATACCAATTGATGTGGCTTGAACCCTAAAGTGTACTTAATTGATAATTATGATCTTATTGATCATATATTAACCTAAAATAGGTAATCGAACCCTAATCACATTAATGAACCACTATAAGTATTTATGAATCAGTTATGACAATTAATGGACTTATAAAATGGACTCCTAAGTATTATATGAACCCTAATTCGTGTAGATCCGTTGAAGAAGGTGTGACGTTGTTTCCTTGTGATCACTGTTCCGTTTGCTTTCATTTCATTTACTAAGGTACAGATATTCTACCCTTTCTCAGTAAGGGTTTCGCCTTAACTCTTCGATCCTTGACGTTATTTCATTTGTTCTGATATTCGTTGTTGATTCCGTTTGATATGATTCCATTTGATATTATTCCTTATGATATGATATTCAGTTCTATGTCATTTAATATGGCCTTCATTTCAGTTAATATTCTTTTGTTTAAATATACTATAATTAATTTGTTATGATGTGATATCTTGTTTATTCTATTACCCGAGCTAACTAGTCATGGAGGTACCATGGCCATGTCATTGAGGCACCAATGGCATGACACTATCTGTGGCGGTGTGATTGGCCCACGGCGTTCCCCTATGATGTGTATATTATTATTGAGCTCGTGCACTTAATTGCCATTTTGGTACGCCAATATATTTATCTGAGTACAGGTGTATGGTGGTGTACATAACTTTGTTTTGCAGGGAGCGTATGGATGCATCCTAGGTTTGTTTTGTGATATGATTATGTTATGGCTTTGTAGTGAATGGTGGTGTGTGTCATACACCCCATGTCACTTTTGGGAGGTCATGTCTCCATTTGTTATGTTATGATAGATTATTTTGTGATTAAGCAGGTGGCTGCTTTGTGAGCTCGTGGATAATTTCTTATGATTCGTTGACTTCATTTCCTTTCTCTTATTTTATTATTCATTTGATCTCATGACCTATGATATCTTGTTCGGCAGATTCTTTTTTATTTCATTTTATATACTTATTTATATTCAGTTCATTATTCATTTATATCCGTTCACTGGGCTTTTTAAGCTCAGCCGCATTTTCTTTTCCCTACGGCAGGTATTCAAGCTGGATGCTGGGATTTGAGTGATGAGAGTAGGCGCTTTTAGAGGACCAACCCAACCTTAGTTTCCCTATCTCTTGGAAATAGTTTATGACTTATGTCTTAGTTATTTTATTTCATTTTAGAGTTGGATTTGATTGTATTTCTTTGGAAGTCATTTTGTTTCATGACTTGTATTTATTTATTTAAGTCTTCCGCTTGCGTTTATTATTTTCTGATTGACACCATAACGTGACATTTTGACCCTTGTCGGGTTGGGGTGTTACATTGGGTGAGTCACATCAGTTTCTAAAATGGACTTTCGTTAGGTTGCCCATCTAACTAATTAGCTTATGCGAATCTTCATTAAGGGTTATTCTTTTCTTACTCTTTTCTAACGGCTTTCTCTATTAATAAGATTCTTTAACCCGATCTAACCATTTAAACCTAAGTAGAATGATAACTAGTTCACAAGGTAGAATGTGATTACAAATATAAAATACAATAGTAAAACAAATACCTATAGTTATCTCTTACTAATCATTTTCTTTTCACATAATTAAACCAAAATTATAGGTTTGTTTGTTTAAGACAAATAATATGACTAAACATAATACTCACCACTTGTATAAAGCTACCTACGTAGTCTCGACTCCCAACATACAATCAAATCATGACACCGTTAGATGGCACCATGATAGCTGCTGCCCCAATATTCGTGTCCAAAATTTCTATGTAAAAAATAACAACAGAAGAGGTAGAAAGACTCGCCTTTTTGACATATAAGCTCACAACGTATTTCTAAAGCTGTCTCCGTTCTGGAGCCAACACACATAAACTTTGATATAACTTGTTCCAACAGTAGCTCTCACGCCAGCTGTTAGGATCGTTACATGCCTTAACATGCCAAATGTATACGCCCGTATAGGTTCCACTATAAAAATTGTTTTTGTAGTATCGTGAATAACCGATCAAGCTAGCTTAGATGCATGTGGTTGTTTCTTACGTTTTCCAATACGAGATTGGATTTACAACCCAACAATTTCATCCTTTTACATTGAACACCTCATAATGAACTAATTTTATATTAGTCAGACTCCTACTTTCTTGTTAACAATGTTTTGCCGGCCCATATCATTTTGACTTTGCGTTGGTCTACCATTCTTCCTTCTTGCCTCTCAAACGACATAAAATGTTCAAATTCTTAATGATTCTTTGACTTTGTTCAGTTGTGCAGATAGACAAATTCTTTTTTCTTGTATATCTTCGAATATTATTACCCACTTCTTCAATATTGATCCTGGAACGGATTATTACTTTTGGAAAGGTGTTGCATAATTTTTTTATTATCACAAGTACAAAAGTGGCGCCATAAAAAACATTTGGTCAAAAAATTTTATCAAATTAAATTTGCACCATAAATAATGAAAATAACACAAAAATGTTAACGGAGGTTGCATATACAAAAAAGAGACACTTTTCATAAAAAAATTATACTACAGGACCTAAAATTGAGTTTAGCATTTGTCACACCTGACAACCAAGTGGTATGTCCATGATTGTGATCCAAAATTGAGTGTAACCCGTGTCACATCTAACAACCAACAAATTATATTATTACAACACTTTAAAAATAAATAAATAAATAAAAAATCACAATGTTTTGACAAATTTGCAGTTTTGACAAATTTCGATTATAATGAACACAATGTGCTAATTTTCCTATTTTCAATAATAGTGTATTTTATTTATTTATTTATTTTTTTTTTGTATATGCAACCTTCGTTAATATTTTTTTGTTATTTTCATTCTTTATGGTGCAAATTTAATTTGACAAAATTTTTTTTTTGACCAAATGTTTTTTATAGTGCCACTTTAGTACTTGTGATAATAAAAAAATTATGCAACACCTTTCCAAAAGTAATAATATGTTCCATGATCAATATTGAAGAAGTTGGTAATAACCTTCGAAGACATACAAGAAAAAAATTGTCGAAAAAAGTAAGGAACAAATGTCACTAGCTAAATCTCACATCCAATTTCCTCCGTTAAAAACTAACGGTAGTATGACATGTGAAATTCATGTGACTGTATTAATTAGGTCTACGGTAGTATATGAACCAAATAACCAAATATGAGGTACTATAAGGTACCAATAATATTTAAGGTAGTAGGAGTTCCACTTGATCAAATTCGGGGTAGTAAAAGGCATTTTGGCCATAAATGTATGGTATTCACATCAATGATTTATAAGACATAATTCAGTATAATGAACAACGAATAATTAATTAAACATGCTATGATTCAACATGAAGTGGAGAAGGTGAATTTCTGCAAATCGGACATGTCCCATTCATCTTAAGCCACTCGTCGATACACTCTGCATGGAAGCAATGTAGACACTTGGGTATGCACCGCACCATCTCCATGACATGGTACTCCGATAAGCATATAGGACACAGTGCATCATCGTGTCCTGGGAGACGTTTACTCTCACCTAGAATGGCTTTTTTATAGGACTCAATGGTCTCTTGGTCAAGACCAACGATTCTTGTTGGTACAATATAATCATGTCTTCCAGGTTTACAGTTGTAGTGTTAAAGTTGGTGATTCTCCTATTGCTTATGAGTTGGTCCTGTCTATCTTTCATGTACATGAAACATGCTATTGCAATCGAGGCCACCGAGGCTGGTAAAGCCATTGCAAATGCAATGATTCTAAATATCCCGGCACCTTTCGGTTCACCTGAAAATCAGAAACTATCTAACATTATTTATATACCTTACCTGTGAGTCAAACATTATTAGGATCCTTTTTCAAAGAGAAAACGGAGCCAAAAAGAGTAAATATCTTACCGCCATTGAAGAAACACTTTGTCCCCTGTGTCGATCTATTTGCAAAACCACAAGAAACACCATCTGCCTCACACCTTCTACAATCAGGTGTACCCCATGTGAGAGTTATATCTTCATCGAGTTGTGATGTAACAACATTTTGATCTTGTTGATCCATCATTGGGATCATTGCAACTCCATCCACACGAAAATCGGACCGGTTACTAGTCATTGACGTCAAAACTCTTTCTGAACCAATTGCTATAACCAAAGAGGACGAATTACTAAGACAGCCAATGGGTGTGAAACCATCCAAACTTGTACCACTGGGACACCTCAAAAGAGTGTATTCTTTAATATAAGAAGCTGAAAAAGGAGAATTCGATAAGTCTAGCTTCGAAAGCCTAGCTGGTAGGCAATTCAAGGGGTCGTAAATTCGCATAGCTTGAGAGCGATAGTCGATGCTCCTGACCCCAAAGTCACCAGACGTTGGGAGGTCTATAAGCATCGTACTACGATAAACACAACGTAGATCAAATCCCGGATACCCACAGTTTTTGGATTGTTGGTCGATCAAACGAAAAGGGAATCGGATGTTGATCCTGAAGCTTTGCCCACAGTAAGAAATTGGGCAATCAGCTGATGCAGTTGATAGAATAAGAGAAATTATGAGGTAATAAAATAGAAATAATGCGTAGGCGTCCATGGATATTAAGTTGTTAGATAGATATTGATCATGATCTAAGAGTCTTGATGATGAAGGAAGAAAATGTGGATGGTATGAAAATCATTTGTGAATATTCTAATGTCAAATACTTGTCGGTCGTCAGTCGTGACTGATTGTTTGCAGGTAACCTGTTTGTTAAATATATATGGAATTAAAGTCAACGACAATTTTTGTTTTTCATTTGTTTCTTTTTCGTAACATCTTCAGTTCGTAACATCTTCACTTCTCCAGTTAGAGCTAAGGTTATAAATAGCGCGAGACGTGGCGTGACAACATTATCAAGTCTCACAGCTTAGCTGTTAAGGCGAATTTTTTCAATTTTTAAGGCGTGACATAAAACGGCACAAAATATGAAAATATTTATATATTTCTATCATATTTCATATATATCGAGTTTACAAAAAGCGTTGTACATAATAAATAAGGTCAAGAAACTATCCTTACAGGTAATATTAATCATTTAAAAAAAAAAAAAAAATTAATCATTAAAAAAAAAATAAAAAAAAATCGAAGTTGAATAAAAAAACTTGTCACGCTTCACGCCTTAGCGCGCTTCATCGTACTTTTTCCCGCCCCATGTCACGCCACGTCTAAAGTCGACGCTTTGGTCTATTTCATAATGTAGAGGTCATGCCTCACGCCTAGGGGTGAAAATGAGCCGAGTCGCTCGTGAAAAGTTCGGGATCGGATCGGTAAAAAGCTCGAACGAGCCGAGCCTAAATGAGCTCGAGCCTAAGTTGCAGCTCGTTTATTAATCGAGCTCGATCCCCCGAGCTTTACATACAAAGCTCGTTTGAGCTCGCGAGCCCAAACGAAATTATGATATTTTAAGTATTAAATATATATACGAGCAAAGCTCGAGCTTATTAACGAGCTCAATGAAGATATATTAAGAGCCGAGCTCGAGATCGAGCCAAGCTTTTACTTTTCATGGCCAAATCGTATAAACGAGCCGAGCTCGAATCGAGCCCGGGCCTATATACTATACCATGAGCCGAGCTTGAGCTTAAAATTTAAGCTCGTGCTCGAGCCTTTTAAAACTTAAACGAGCTGAGCTCGAGCTCTAGCAGGCTCGGGCTAGGCTTGGCTCGTTTCCACCCCTACTAGTCACGCATTAGCGGCGCCTAGGCACCGCTATGCCGCGCCTTTTAGATCCATGGTTAGAGCCCAATAATCCACGAGATTTGAGCCATGATCACACAAACAAAAATGAGGTAAAGTCTTCCCTTTTATTGAGAAAGTTGGTGCGGTCATATTAAGGAAGTTTTTTACTAGCATGGAATTGAACTTGAGATTTGTTACGCTCTTATAATGATAGTCACGAGCCTTTTATCACTAGTTCGTCCCTAAGTAGTTTTGTTGCAATAATATATGTGAATTTTGATGTCGTTGTTTAATCCACCCTATGGTACTTTTGACGCTTTCGGAATGAGTCTACCATCACCTTCAAAAGGACTGAGAAAGATTTTACCTCCACATTCTTAAGCAATATACTTTTCTTTTGGAATTTCAAATAGGTTTTGAAAAGTGTATTTCCCTAATCCATGTCAATTTAAGTAAGACCATAAGGGAAAGTAATTCGAAAGACTCAAAACAAGGCCATGATTCGTCGATAATAGAATAAGGTTTAACCGCAATACATAAAAGCAATGACAAAAAGATAAACTTTTCAACGTATAATTCTTATTTGAATGGATCAAAGAATTACAAAGTGTCTTGCGAATAAATACTTAACTGAATGACAATATGGTTTTGCTCTATGATCATGCAAATTCAAACAAAGGTTAGAGTTTGCATGTGAACTCTGAGTCTCCGAACTATCAAGGACAATGACAAGTTCAATTAAGAGTAAATGCTCTTATTTAATGTGATATTAAATGTGAATGAGAAGACAAACGAGGATGTCACATGAAGGTTGTTGAGTCTGTAGGGAATTCATATTGATTAAACCATCAATACCACGAGTACGCAGTGGATGGATATATATTTATTGTTATAAATTAAAACATATAATTAAAACACATAATAAATACTAACCTCGAATCTATTGAAAAATAGATAACCACAAAGTCTTTATCTTGATCACAAACACTTAAATAGATCCCGTATCACCACGAAACCTTAATCAACTATAGTGAGTTGATCTCTATCGAAAACTCACACTACATGTCTAACGAGAGCGTTAGGATGCTAGTGCTTAACCCCCGGGCTTACGAACTAAACACGAATGCTAGTCGTAGATGAGAAACGAAATCAACTCCCTTCTAGGGGTGTTGGTCGATCATAGAGAGCAAGAAAGGAAATCAAAGAATGCTTTGATTTGAAGGTGTGAATAAATGAAGACCTAAAGGCCTCCTTTTATACTAATTACCTAGCTTAGGGAATAAACTACCTTTCCTCTTGCCTTAGCCCATAATGGCCGGCCATACAAGGGTGATATGGGCCCCCATTTTGGTTTTGGTCCTTGTGAAATTAACTTTGTACAATACAAGCTAATTTTGGACTTTAACGACCGTTAATCATTACACTAACGGACTAACAACCGTTATCTTTATTTCGTGGATTATATTAATTATAATTAATAGTATACATTAAACATATTAATTATATTTAATAAACGCTCTCTAAATGTATACGTGTGTGCCCCGATAGGCTCACGTAATTTCTAGCCGTATAATTATTGATTTACGAGCGCATAACCGACAGAGACATGTCAAGCATTTACTGGTGAAGTACATCATCCATTAGATGCTTCTATTCCTTGAAACACATCAACCTTTCTTTTTAGGAACACTGATGATAACTGTCACTCTCTTTCACCAACTCGTACTCGTCTTTGACTTTCTTGAGGATACAATTTATCCTACTCATTTGCTTTCTTGAAAAGTCTTGCCTAAATATCTAAGATATATTTTGAGCTAAGCTCTGTTGGATGGATCAGAGAGGTGATAAGATCATCAGGGCATTGTCGATCCTAACAGAAACTGTTGTCCTTTGGTTTCTCGTTCTTATACATACTATATGTCTATTACATGAACCTTGCTAAGGTTGCTTGTTGATTTCTGTATCAACAAGTCTTCTTATACTTAGTCTAATTTATGTCTAAATATAGTAAGAGACCATTGGGCATTGAATTGGCCCAACAATCTCCTTCTATTTGAATATAAATTATACTAAGGTTAAATTATTGTAACTGAGCATACAACTTCTTCTTACTAATAATACTACATAACAAAATATGAAGTTTTATTTAAACGGATTACAAAGATACATTACATCAACCGAAATACTCTAAATTCTTTACTTTTCTTTTTGTCTCTACACATTCATCCCCGCTCATAATAGAAATGCTTAACCTAGATGAGAACTCCTTAGCAATCTAATAAAAATGCAGTTTGATCAGTTGAGTTGTAGAAGCAAGATGAAACTCATCTTCTCTATGAAAGCACAGTTGATTGTATGGGTTGAGAAAGAATAGTTCAGATTGATGTTAATGAATTACATGAGCACCCTCCCCATCTACTCCCTCTGGTGGCTTTATGTGCCTTTCGCCACCAGGCACTGTTGGTTCCTTTGTGACAAAGAGTTGTTCAAAGTTGATCTTCTTTCTCTTTGTTGATCCTCTCTGAGTAGGTTTCTTCTTCTCTGGTTTAGGGAGATCAAGTTTGAGTATTTCACGTAGAAGAGGAATGTTCAATTTAGCAGCTGAGCTTTTTACCCGTTTGAACTTCAATGCAATATTACCAAGTAGTTGAGGAGTTTCTTTGTGCCTTTGATGCCTAGCTGTATCATGAATCTCTATCCATTCCAAGAAACCAAGTTTTCTTAGAGTAAAGTTTGTGTGAGTTTCAAAGTTCATGACTTCATGGTTTCTAGTAATGGTCACGGTAGCCTGCTTGTTCTTCTTAACTTTAAAGAAAATTACATTGATCGTTTAAGGGTGCACTCTGAAGGATACACACCTCATGTACTCAGCTCTCTACCCGGCATTGAACTTCTCAATAACCTTTTGTTGGGTAGCTATATGAGAGAGTTTGACAACATCCAGTGCTTTAGCATCAACCTCTTCTGCATCTATTTTATCAGCTAGCCTTTTTTTCTTCTTGAAGTATCGACTTGATTTCCTTTGTAGAGTGGTAAACAGGTTAACCCTTGTCTGTGTAGATTGGAATAAGTAGAGTTAGTTTATTTGATCTACACTGATCCAAGTAGGGAATGAGATCTTTCATTGTTGTTCATCAGTGGCTATCCCTTTCCCTTTATCAATGTTCTTTGAAGATGGACTTTCGGAAAGAGATAGATGCTCCGTCTCAAGTCTTTCGTCAGAATGGTCTGTTTGAAAGAGTTATTCGACAAATTTCTCAAAAGTTTGTTCAGGGTGTACTGGGTTGATTGGATTAGGCATTGGGATGTTAACTTTGATCTTTGTAAGTTCTAGATCTTGTATAGCGATCATTGCTAACTAATGCCTCCCCTTAGATGTTGAAGAGGGTTCATTAGTGCAAGGGGAAGCATCAACTGTAACACCCCAAACCCGACAAGGGTAGCGATGTCACATCATGGTGTCAATCAGAACATAATATACGCAAGCGGAAGACTTTTATTAAAAATAAGGTTACATAAATTCAAAATGAAACTAAGGACATAATAAGTCTAAATAATAATGATTATCAAACTAGAATACAAATCTAAATGGAAGATAACTCCAAATCTAATCCAAACACAAGTGGGTAACTATCGTCAGGGTGGTCCACTAAAAGCTCCTACTCTCATCACTCAAATTCCAGCATCCCGCTTGAATACCTACCGCAGGGAAAAGAAAATGCGGCTGAGCTTAAAAAGCCCAGTGAACAGATATAAAATAATAAACTGAACATGAATAAGTACACAAAATGAAGTCAAAGGAATCTGCTGAACAAGAAATCATATGTCATAAGAGTCAAATGAATAATGAGTTAAAATGATGATAAGGAAATCAAGGAATCATAAGGAAATGCCCACGAGCTCAAAACAAGTGTCTAAGCATGATACATGAATAGACCAAATAATCATATCATATATTATATCCTGTCATATCAAATGGAGTAGCGATCTACCAAAAGTGACATGGGGTGTATGGCACACACAAACCATTCACTACTAAGCCATATCATAATCATATCACAAAACATACCTAGGATGCATCCATACGCTCCCTGCAAAACAAAGTTATGTACACCACCATACACCTGTACTATGACAAATATATTGGCGTACCAAAATGGCAATTAAGTGCACGAGCTCAATAATAATATACACATCACAAGGGAACGCAGTGGACTAATCACACCGCCACAGATAGTGTCATGCCATTGGTGCCTCAATGACATGGCCATGGTACCTCCATGACTAGTTAGCTCGGGAAACAACACAAACATAATGAAATAATTATAATATGTCCAAACAAAGATATGTCTAACTAAACTGAATATCATATCAAAATGGGATAGCAAAACAATTATCTGTACAAATAATTTATGTGACCGCGAGAAATCTATTAAACATCGTTTTCATAAAAGTAATCTTTTAAAAGTAGTTTTCATAAAAGTCACCAAACCGTCATATAAAAATGGTGTCGCATCGTGTTCATAGCAATCATTTTAAAATATTTTTTCTCAAAACATCATCCAGATATATATTTAAGAAAGGTTTTCACACGAAGTTATAATATTAAATGGGTTACAAAGTATCAAAGGATTCTAATACGAATATTGAAGTTACAAGCGAGAACGAAAAATCAACCATATCAAACAGAATAACCAAACGAATATCAAATGAATCATAACTCAGAATAGAAAATATCAAGGAATCAAAATCATGGGATACCCTTACTGAAAAAGGGTGGAATATCAGTACCTTAGCAAACGGAATGAGAGCAGCGAGAAAAGTGATCACTAGGAAACAACGTCACGCCTCCTTTAACGAATCTACACGGATTAGGGATCATTTAATACTTGTGTGTTCATTTAATGTCATAACGGATCTTAGTACTTATTGTCATTTAATAACATGTTTACGGTGTCTCATGTGATTCTGGTTCATATTCTTATGATTTTTAGAACACCTCAAACAAGCTCCTGTGGTTCTATAATTTTTACCAGAGACACCGATATATGTTTAATACTTCCCATAATTTGTACAGATTTTATCTCCTAGTGCAAGTATCCAAACAAAAATCGTTTTTCAAACCTGTTCTAGAATGTGACCTGATGGTATACCCAAAAAGTTTGTATTTTAAAAACATATCAAGACCCTTCAGAAAAATCTAAAAAAATTCCAGTAACTAATAGACACATTAGTTATTCTCCTGAAAAAATTGGGGCTTCCCAAACCTTATAGTTTGTAAATGAAAAATCATAAAACTGACTGAATTTCTAGACCTGAAATTCAGTTTTGACACTTAATCTTCTAAAATTCAAGAAACTGCTTTACCGACCTCCAATAAACACGAAATTTATATATTCAGAAAGCGGGAAACTTAAACTTAATTTTAGACACAAGAATAATACAAAAACACGTTGGCATCATCAAATTAGACCCCTTTGAATCTGACACAAATTTTGGACAGCATGTTCACATAAAATCACACCCAAACCCTAACCCTTTAAACCATAATTGACCCATAATTAATTTATAGGGTTTCCATTATCACATATACCATATTAAATGTGTAATTAAGTGATTACATACCAGTTTTAAAGACATGGTTAGGGCTGGAACAAGAGGAAGACAAGGGGAACAAGATCAGAACACCACAACCGATTGAACAACAAATTGGAGATCCTTAATCAACAAGGAACCAATCACCTAAGCAGCAACAACCTTCAACCTTGATAGCCTTGGAAAGAAACTAGTCGCCTGAAGTTCTTTTGCTTGTGTTTCTGATTTGTAAAAGTCGTATAAGAGAATGGGAGGGATATATACGGCTTACACAAAATAAGGCAAAGCGTGTAAAGAGTTTGGGAATACCGAATTTTTTGTGCTAGGATAATAAGGCATGACATCTTCTAATTAGGGAATGTGATATGTGATAATTATCCTCTTGTAACAAACGATTCCAAGGAAAATGGGGCTAGGGAATTCGGTTTAGGGATAACACTTAAGATAATATTTTAGTTTAGGTAACTTTAGGATATAATTATTTAGTTTAGGATTTATTTTGTTAATATGCATTGTAATTGTATAACCTATAGTTTCTAAATGACATATAGTTAATTTCATACTTAGGATAAAATTCAAAATGGTGCATAATTGATGGTTCAAATTTTTAGGGTTTTACATCAACAAATGGGGAAGTCTTTTCTCTGATTGAAAGTGTAGTCTTTAGATCCTTCTCCCCCTCAGCAAAAACTCCATATTTTGTTGTTGACAGAAGAACTGAAGCCTCTTGTAGCTTCTCAATGAGAGCCTTCATAACATAAAAGGTGGTGTCTACCTTTTCATGAGGACTATTAAGAGTTGTTGGTTCCATAATTAGCTCTTATTGTAAGGCGTTGATTGTGCAATAAATCACACTACCAGGCTTATCGATGGTGATCGAAGGTATAGGTGAGTCTGGTGACTGCCAACCTATTGGTAACCTCAAAATAAGACAAACCGAAACACTATGTTAAGTGAAACGCATGGGTTGGGCCTGCAAATCACCTCCGGCGTGAGGGTAAGTATGCGATAATGATTATTTTGAGTGCCAAAGTATTGAATGAGAGTGTTGAGAACTTAATCAAACCTGAATCTCTACCATGCTATTTATAGTAGAATGAAATAGGCCATGATAGGCTTCTACACTAAAACCGGATATCATGGGAGTGTCCCATGATTTTAGGGAACCTTTAGGTGTTGTGTCCCACGTCCCCTATCTTAACGGGGATGCCTTGACTAGGTGATGATTGTAGGTTGACTTGGTCATAAATGACCTATGTGACAATATTTGTGTTAGTCTTCTTTTGGTATATTCCCATGGTGGTAATCATTGTTTTTGAATGATTTACGCCTGATGAGGCGAAAAGTGTACCGCTTTTAAGGGGTCATTTAAGCCCGAAATCGTATTTATTTGATCAAATATTGCCCTAAATCGTTCCTTTTGTCATTTTAGGTACTTTTGAGGAGAAATCTGGAAAAGGAGGCATTTTGGACGTTTTTGGAGCATAAAAGTGAAGAAAACGGCAAAGTCTCAAAATTGTGCTGAAAGTCACCTTTGACGGCGTCAACATTAACTCCAGACGGCGTCATGCCTTGGCAAGAAAAGTTGGATGTGAAATTTACTCATGACGGGCCAGTGAGTTTGCATGAGAATTCTGACGGCGTCACGCTTTAACTAAATCAAGGGCGTCACGGCTTAAATCAAAGAGGGACGGCGTCACGTTATAGGTCCGACGGCGTCAAGCCTTGATAAGCCAGAATGGATTTTTGAAGAGCTAAAGAGGGACGGCGTCAAGAAGGTCACCCGGGAACCCTAAAAGCGGCGAGGTGACGGCGTCACAATGCATAAGGTGACGCCGTCAGATGTCAAAGTCTATATATAGTTTTCTAATTTTTTGTCATAAAGGAGAGCTTAGTGTGTGGAATTTTGGGATAAAACCCTAAGACGATTTTAGCTACTTTTTCAGGGCTTCTTGCCTTGAGATCTTCCATGTTTCATTGAAAGATAAGTTATCAATTAATCATTCAATATGTCTATGTGTTGTTTGATTCTATCTTATGCTTGTCTTTTGTTTAACATGTTAGGCTAATTTTATCTTGTGTTTGCTTAGATCTAATGAAACCTAGCTATTGATTATTGGTTGTTAGTGTGTTGTTAGTTGTATTGGATGATTGTTTATCTATGTTAGGCTTAAGAAAACTGGCTAACTTCCTATTCGGTAACTTGCTTGAACGTCTTAAGAAACATGAACCAAACGCGTACTAAAGGTTTTTATGGTTGTATTTAATGCACAAGCGAATTCTAGTGATCCCATGTTAGGAGCTTCCTAGCCGGCTCGACATAGGAGTGAAGTAGGAGCTTGTAGAGTTTGGGGAAGTAAGTACGCCACCCCACGAATGGTATTAAGGAATACACCCGTCATCCACGCGACTAATACACACTAATTAACCGGTAAAAGATAGTTAGGGAGTAAGGAAATCTAAGTAAACACATTTCTCCACACATAAGTTTCTCACCACTTTTCATTTTTGTTATTTTATTTTATTTGCATTTGTAGTAATTTGGGTTAGTTGACTAGCAACTAATTCCGCCCACTCCTTCAAAACCCGAGATTTTACTTGCTTTCATAAAATATAAAAACATAAAAAAGAATCTTCCTCAACCCTTAGACCTAATTAGAGTAGCCTTTCACACCTAACGAACACTATTCCCTGTGGAGAACGATCAATCCCCCGTACTTACCACTACACTATACTACATCGGTCAGGTACACTGCCTGGTGGGGTTGTAAGCCTCTTGAGATCCCTTGAGAGGTAAAACCTGTTGTAAGGTTGCAAAACCCACGCATCAAGTTTTTGGCGCCGCTGCCGGGGAATAGTTATTGTTTAGGTTGAATTTTTATTTCTATTAGGTCTACTCACTAGATTCCTTTCTAGTGAGATTTTTATTTTATTTTTCTAGGTTTCTTTAGTCTATCTATTTTCTTCGTGTCTTTGTTCGTAACCATTACCGTCCGACATCATGGAAGATGGTAATATCCTTAACCCCCACAACCCACCACCACAACAACCACCACCACCTCCTAGAGCCCGTACTTTAGGAGAGTATTCCCGTCCTAGCCACCACGGCTATCGAAACACCATTGAGCTCACTCAAGGAGCCAATATCACACCCTTGCGATCCGACACCATCCGGTTGGTGCAAAGCGGATGCGCATTCCATGGACTTCGTTCTGAAGATCCTAATCAACATCTCAAGGACTTTCTTAAAATCGTTGATTCTATAGACCTTGATGTTGCCACTCGAGAGACGACCCGATTGCGTCTCTTCCAATTCTCTCTGCGGGACCAAGCTAGTCAGTGGCTAGAACGTCAACCCGCAGGATCCATCACCTCTTGGGATGATCTCACCACTCGTTTCCTTGCTCAGTTTTTCCCACCGGGAAGAACTACCAAGCTAAGGAATGATATCTTGATGTTCCAACAACGTCAAGGCGAAACTCTCTACGAGGCATGGACTCGATTCAAGGACTTACTCCAAAAAGTCCCTCACCATGGCATAGAACTTTGGCTCCAAGTCCAAATCTTCTATGATCATATCAATCTCTCCACGAGGCAAACCATTGACCAATCGGCCGGTGGCAAGCTACGTGATCTAAGTGCGGAACAATCATGGGCTCTCCTAGAGGATCTTGCTCTTTATGACAACGAAAGTTGGAGTGATCCCCGTGATTTGAATAAAACGGTCAAGGCAATATCTTTGCCTTCGAACAATTCAAGCACTTCTGACCGTAGGATCATAGAACTTGAAGACCAAGTCAAGTTTCTCATGAAATCCTACGAGGCTCCTAAACCTTCAAGCCAAGTGAACAAAATCACTTCTTCATGTGAATTATGTAGTGGTCCCCACAACACTCGTGATTGCATGGAACTCCCCGAACAAGCTTTTGTGGACTACGCATCCTCGCGTACCGACGGAGCGGGAGACAAGTGGTACACTTTCAAACCCGAGCCAAACCATTATGGTGATTCATACAACCCCTCATGGAAAAATCACCCGAACCTTAGGTGGAAACAAAACCAAAACTCTCAACAAACCAATTCTTCCAACCCACCTAATCGTTTCCAATCAAGCGGTTCCTACTCGAACCGTACTTTCAACAACAATCCTTCCGGCAATGGTAGTACCGATAACTTTGAAGGATTGATGTCTCAATTTATGGCATCTCAAGAAGCTCGTTTAGCCAAGTTTGAAGCCGATTTCAAACAAAAACAAAGCGAGATGACCGATAAGATTGACACCTTGTTGAAAGCCCTCAATGACCGAGAAATGGGAGCACTCCCTAGCAACACGGTCAAGAACCCGAAACTGAACGTCAACGCTATTTCATCGGTTTCGTCCCCTAGTTCTTGTCCACAATATTATTCGGTCAATTCCATGAGCACGTGTTTCAAACAAACCCAAATCATTCCAAATGACCAAGAAGTTATGACATCCAAATTGGTCAACAACATAGTTGAAACACCTCCCACTCAAAACCTTGACGATGAATTCAAGGAGCTCCACCTTGAAAGTCCGGTTGTTGATGAGAAGAAGCTCAAGTTAGGCGAAAAAGGGACCGCCTTTGTTCAAAACAAACTACCTAAGAAGTTAGATGATCCGGGCTTATTTGTTCTACCTTGCAAGGTCGGTAATTCGGAGGCTTATGACACATTAGCCGATCTTGGATCAAGCCTTAACCTACTTCCGTTACCTCTCTACACCTCTCTAAAACTTGGAAAACTTGAAGAAACCGAGGTGATAATAGGCTTAGCGGATGGAAGTGTTGCTTACCCGGTTGGAGTAGTTAAGGACGTGTTAGTACACATTGGAAAGCTAACCATTTTAGCCGATTTCCACGTCCTTGATATGGTTAGCGACCCTACATGCCCCTTGTTGATAGGTAGAGGATTTTTGGCGACCGCTAGTGCTATGATTGATTGTAAGGAATCTAAGATAGCGGTAGGAGAAGGAGATACTTGGTCAGTCTATGATGTTAAGAAACACGCCTATGATACTAGTGAGGAACCGACACCCCATTGGTTAGAATTAAATAGGAGACCATCTAGATATGGACCTTGGATTGATAGAGACTTCATAGGACCCCAACGCCCATTTTACCTAGAAGAGGACTTTGTTAACCGAACGCATTCGGTAGAGCAACTCTTGGCTAGGGACACCGAATTGGATCCATTTGAAGACCCTCTAGTTTTTAGAAGGATGATTGATTTCCTAGGAGTTTTGCCAATTAACCTAGGATTGAATAAGTGGATTTGTGAGGAAGATGATCATAAGTGGAATTGGGATAAACCACCCAATGATGGAGATGGGTCATGGCATATCAAGATGACATTGTATGACCCGGATGGAGAGAAGTTTGAAAAGACATATCGTACTGAGCGGACCAATAGGAAACTTCAATCCAAGCTTAACCCTAAAGACGTCCTTGATGACGAGCTTACTTACATAGGGTAGCGTGACTTTGAGTCTAGCTACAAGACTCGTTAATAAAGAAAAGCGCTTCTTGGGAGGCAACCCAATCTTTATTTGCTTTATTTGCTTTGTGTGTTTATTTATTTGTTTGTTTGATTTTATTTGTTTCCGTGTGTGTGTTTAATTTTTATTATTATTGATTCATGTTCAAAAACTAATTTGTGAAAATGCTTTATTTTGTTTTTAACTTCGTCTTAACTACATATAAAGGTATTTTGCAAAAGATAAGTGTAAGGGAAATCTAAATCGGTTTATTAGAACACATATGAACATGAATCGTAATAATAATAAATTAACATACATATTCGTATGTGTTTGAGTCAAATGCTTGTATCGAGTCATAATGATGTTTTGCAGGATTTCCAGGAAGTAAGGTAAAGGTTTTTCCAGAAATTTTCCGGAAACTTAAAACGAAAATTTTTGTCAGGTCATTTCTGACGGCGTCAGGGGTTATAACCTGACGGCGTCAGATTTAATTTCCAGAAATTTTTGAAAATTTTGTTTTCATAAAAAGTTTTTATTAAAATCTCCAACTTATAATCTCCAGGAATCTGCAAAGTTATCATTCCACAAGCATTATATCCTTATATATAGATTTTATCCCGCCGATGTTATGCAGGTTTTCGTGTTTGTTTTCTCAGGTTCAACAGGTTATTTTGGACAAGGAAATGTTTTGAATCAAGCTTATGGCGATGCATTAGTCATGAAGCTTCAACATTCTCTTTGGAGGAAGATTTAACCGTGTAATTTCATTATCCAACGAGCGAATCAGGGGAGTATTTGATTTCATTCTTTTACTTTTTCTTTTACATCTTGTTATTTGAACATTAGGGACAATGTTCATCTTAAGTGTAAGGGGAGGGTAAAAGTACGATTTTAGAGAATACAATTGCGTTTGATTTTTGTTTATTTAATAGTAGATGTGTAATAAAACTGAGAGAAATACTTGTTAAGGTAATTTTAGTGCCAAATTTAAATTTTTTTACAACATATAGGAGTGAAACTTTGATCTTAATGAGCGTCTCACGGATAGGAGTTATATGACTAGCACAAAAACCGTACCACTAAAAAATTTTCCACCCCCAAATATGTGAGGTTCGCCCCTAGAATTGGTAGGAAAAGCATTTATGCTATGATGTGTGTACCGGTAGCACTTAGATTCTAGAACTTGCGTTAGGACCATTCCGAGGCCACAAGTGAGACTACATTCGTGTAGTTAGATTTACTACATGATAAGAGGCATTAGGATTAACCCATGTTTTACACCTGTGTTTTTGTTATAATTACATTGACTACATTGGTCAAGTAATTCTCCCACACCCTTTGCGTTGTACTCATTTTTAGTACACGATACCCCTAGTACACCCCTCAGAGCCTATCTTTTCGTTTCGACCTTTAAGCATTTTACTTAAAGGAAGAATTTGTTACACCCCACTTAAATGTACACCCAAATCGCCTTAGCCTACCTTGTATGCACTCATCTTTAGTGCATTATTGTGACAACATTTGTTTAAACCCAAGTTAATTATCTAGTTGATTACATGGTTGCTAAGTCGAGTCATATCCTTGTACATATTGTTTTGGGATGATTGGGACTCATGGGTAAAGTACTAGTGTAATGGAGTAATGGGGAAGAACATCATTTATTACCCCCATATGTGCTAAATGTTTTAAAAAGTACTCCAAGTTTTTCAATTATCTTAATTCGAGTCATTAGAATAGTTATTTGTAAAGTTATGTAAAAGTTCAAGTGTAAGGGGATGCAATGCCCCTATGATGTATTATTTTGGATGGTAGGGTAAAAGTGTATGTCAAAAAAAAAAAAAAAAAAAAAAAAAAAATCGAAAAAATCAAGAAAAATACAAAAAAAAAAAAAAAATGAGAAAAAGAAAAATAGAAAAAACATACGGACTACCATCCCGTTTCATTTTATGTTTATTTTATGTTTATGTTTTGTTATTTTCTTTCATTAGCTTAAGATCGAGTCTAGTCTTGGCTTAGCAACCTTGTATAGTACATGTAATTGATCAAGATCTTTAACTCGCCACCAGTAAAATATCCCGTATCCAACCAAACCGTGTTTTCCTTTTCCCTACACCTAACGTTATAACCCATTTGAAAGCCCTCTTTGATAGTTTATCTTAGGTGCTTACGCCTAGTGGAGGAGGTTTTCGATCCTTTCCCAAGCCTATGGTAATCTATTTGCTATGACAGGTAGTGAGAGATATTTTCCGTTTTCATTTATGAGATTTATTTTGATGACACTTGAGAGATGTGAGTATCTAAACACTACTTGTGAGGTGCTAGTATGTAATCTCCGTGCTTATTATGATTGAAGTGGAACGATTATTTGTTGTAATTACTTTTATGTTTGCATTAAATGACCCCTAATTTGTATTTTGATTAGAATAAAAGCGCATTTGCTTGAGGACAAGCAAATCTCAAGTGTAAGGGTATTTGATGAGGCGAAAAGTGTACCGCTTTTAAGGGGTCATTTAAGCCCGAAATCGTATTTATTTGATCAAATATTGCCCTAAATCGTTCCTTTTGTCATTTTAGGTACTTTTGAGGAGAAATCTGGAAAAGGAGGCATTTTGGACGTTTTTGGAGCATAAAAGTGAAGAAAACGGCAAAGTCTCAAAATTGTGCTGAAAGTCACCTTTGACGGCGTCAACATTAACTCCAGACGGCGTCATGCCTTGGCAAGAAAAGTTGGATGTGAAATTTACTCATGACGGGCCAGTGAGTTTGCATGAGAATTCTGACGGCGTCACGCTTTAACTAAATCAAGGGCGTCACGGCTTAAATCAAAGAGGGACGGCGTCACGTTATAGGTCCGACGGCGTCAAGCCTTGATAAGCCAGAATGGATTTTTGAAGAGCTAAAGAGGGACGGCGTCAAGAAGGTCACCCGGGAACCCTAAAAGCGGCGAGGTGACGGCGTCACAATGCATAAGGTGACGCCGTCAGATGTCAAAGTCTATATATAGTTTTCTAATTTTTTGTCATAAAGGAGAGCTTAGTGTGTGGAATTTTGGGATAAAACCCTAAGACGATTTTAGCTACTTTTTCAGGGCTTCTTGCCTTGAGATCTTCCATGTTTCATTGAAAGATAAGTTATCAATTAATCATTCAATATGTCTATGTGTTGTTTGATTCTATCTTATGCTTGTCTTTTGTTTAACATGTTAGGCTAATTTTATCTTGTGTTTGCTTAGATCTAATGAAACCTAGCTATTGATTATTGGTTGTTAGTGTGTTGTTAGTTGTATTGGATGATTGTTTATCTATGTTAGGCTTAAGAAAACTGGCTAACTTCCTATTCGGTAACTTGCTTGAACGTCTTAAGAAACATGAACCAAACGCGTACTAAAGGTTTTTATGGTTGTATTTAATGCACAAGCGAATTCTAGTGATCCCATGTTAGGAGCTTCCTAGCCGGCTCGACATAGGAGTGAAGTAGGAGCTTGTAGAGTTTGGGGAAGTAAGTACGCCACCCCACGAATGGTATTAAGGAATACACCCGTCATCCACGCGACTAATACACACTAATTAACCGGTAAAAGATAGTTAGGGAGTAAGGAAATCTAAGTAAACACATTTCTCCACACATAAGTTTCTCACCACTTTTCATTTTTGTTATTTTATTTTATTTGCATTTGTAGTAATTTGGGTTAGTTGACTAGCAACTAATTCCGCCCACTCCTTCAAAACCCGAGATTTTACTTGCTTTCATAAAATATAAAAACATAAAAAAGAATCTTCCTCAACCCTTAGACCTAATTAGAGTAGCCTTTCACACCTAACGAACACTATTCCCTGTGGAGAACGATCAATCCCCCGTACTTACCACTACACTATACTACATCGGTCAGGTACACTGCCTGGTGGGGTTGTAAGCCTCTTGAGATCCCTTGAGAGGTAAAACCTGTTGTAAGGTTGCAAAACCCACGCATCAACGCCAAAAGAGATTTCGCGAAGGTCTTCGAAGACACTAGGAATGTAGTATCCGAGATGAGTTCGAAGAGGTGGTCTTCAAGCTGCTTGCGTAAATTGTCTTTGTTCTTCTTTTTGTTCTTTGAGCTTTCCCATGAAAAACCCTTCGAATGTTTGTCAGAACTTTCCCTCTGTTCGGCCGGAGCTGCATTTGTGGCCACCTCTTTGGCATGGATCCACGCGTATGTTTTATCCATGAAAGCTTCGTACATGGTGGGAAGTCGTGTAGAGAGGAACTCCATAAGGCTTCGTGTCCGTAAACCATGCACAAAACTAGAGATACGTTGGTCTTCATGTAACCCCAATATTTGTAGAGTATCACCAGTATATTTGGTAACAAAGGCTCTGGTACTTTATCCTTCCCTTTGTTTGATGTTGTGTATAGCCAAGTGTGTAACACCCCCAAAATCTGGCATTGCGAAAGCATTCGGGTCATGGGATAATCACAACACAAGGTAACAAAGAACGGAATACATACTCCATTTTAAATTCATTCAATCAAGAAGATATTGTTTACAACATAGTTTAAGTTAATAAAGTGAGGCCTACAAATTTTGTTGTCCCAGATAAAAACAAGTAATAGTTTTAAAGCCACAGTATTCGGACAGTAGTCTATGACCCTTGCCCTGCCACCACCTTGTCATGTAAGTCAGCTTAAACACCTGAGAAAAATATGTTAAAAGTCAACAAAAAGCTGGTGAGTTCATAGGTTTATCAATAAGTAGTAAATCAGCAGTTGGACCATGAATTTAGCATATGAACTTTACAACCCATGTAATGCAATATAAAAATACAGTCTATTACGTTAGCACTAAGTTCATGCAACCAAAGCATAACAGCGTGCATGCTCTAGAAGCATGTTAAATATCAAGGCCCGACAAGTGTTTATCCCAGACACTTGTGGTTTTCGACATGGTATACGTTCGTTTGCCTATCCGGTCAACCCGAATGGGGACGTTACTCTCAATAGATCTATTTGTAACATTCGCGCTTCCCAGCAGGAGTTGACGGTTCATGAGTTGGGCATAGTGGGACATAACAGGGCTTAGGCTAATCCACGTAACAACATAGACAACAGTTTGGTCCATAAAATAGTTTTGCATGTTTCTCACCCCAATAGTAAAGCAAGTTTAAATAGTGTGGGGCTATAAACTCACCCTGGTAAATAGCAGTCAGATCACAAAATAGTTCAGACAGTGTTCAGCACCAACACGCGACCTAGATTAGTAAGGTTTGTTTTAGTTCACAGTTCAAATTCAAGAACTTCAGGAGTTTTAAAGAGTTTATGTTGTTGTTGCTGGTGTGACAGCATTTAAGTTGGAACAATGTTTTAACATTTGTAGGTATTGGCTCATGGGAAGTGTACAAGTGTACATTATAAAAAGATTAAGAAGAGTAAGCTTACGGATTGACAGAAATAGGAAGGCTACGTACGGAAGGCAATTTCTATCGCATGTCAAACATTGACGACATATGAAAATATTGTCGTTAAGTGAGTGTATATATATTACCAAGTTTGTACATGAGTAAGTGTGTGTATATGTATATACATACGTATCGTTTTTGTATAGGAATGTTACATTTGAAAAGTTCTCATCAATATTATTGATAAGTTAATAATTCGTGTATATGAGACCTTGGGTAATAAGTAATCCTCGTGTTAACAAGATTGTAAACTTGTGTTTGAAAAATATTCGTTTCATAATCTAACGACTTATATAAGTTTTGATAAAACATTTCGAGTTATATGCCAATAAAACAACGAACTAGTTTATATTTCAAATTTTAGTGTTTCAACTTGTTTATATATATCGATAGATATGAAAATATGTTTTTCATTGTATGTGCTCAACAATCAAAATGATTTGTAAATTAAAGCGTTTGTTATAAAACTCACGTTGAGTTTCTAATTATTCCGTGTGATACTAATATATATATATATATATATATATATATATATATATATATATATATATATATATATATATATATAGAATTGAGATCAAATGAGAACTTTCTTAAAGTTGTAAAAATGAGAACCAACCAAAATCTCACAAATGACACTCAACTTAAAAGAAAATAAAAAAAATAATTAATTACAACTAAAATTGTTAAAGATTTGATGGGTTTTCTTATGAAAATTGACGTAAACTAAGTGATACACTTTGATTCAACGTGTAATGTGTATCAAGGTTTAGTATTGTGTATCAAGTTTTTAGTGGTTGTTGTGTATTAGGTGTATCAATTTATATATAAGAAATTAGTTTTTCGAGATTTCAATGTATATGTATCGAAAATTTAATTGTGTATCAGTAATCTGCTTCTCATGTATAAGTTGGTTATTAGTCGATTTAATGTTAACTTGTATTAATATATAATATTTTGGTGCATCTTTGCTAAAATGGTTATGTATCAATGTTTTAATGGTATTTTAGAATAGTTCTCATTTTTACAACTTTAAAAAAGTTCTCACATTAACCTTTCCCTATATATATATATATATATATATATATATATAATATATATATATATATATATATATATATATATATATATATATATATATATATATATCGAGCTATTACATCTTTATGACATGTAACGAAACAAAATACTAGTCGCGTTGTTTTAAAGTATAAGGTGGTAATGATTTTAACAACCACTTGAACGGTGACAATCACAACTCGTGTATTCGGGACGGTTTATTTCAAGGTCACTATAATATTAAAGGTTGTGACAGATTGGGCTGTGGCCCAAGCTTAAATAAAAAAAATAGACTAAGTTTATTCACCCATTATGGGCTGTAACAGTAAAGGCCAGTGGCCTGTGTCTTTCTTTGGCTACATGGGCTTCGGCCCAAGTTGATTATTTAAGATTCAATGAAACTTGGCCTGGTGAACTTGTAATAGACACAAGATTTCCTTGTGGGTTTTAAGAATTCTCGGCCCACATAGGATGACCCAAAAAAAATCTAGTATGCGACATCTTTGGAAAATCAACACATGAGTTCACAATCAGTTTTTGTTGAGCAGTTGGGTGAGGAAAAGGTTCGAACCCTGAACCCGACCAAGACATGATTTACAAGGGATTTGGTCTCATGTGTGAGTCCTTTGTGAGTCGGGTGGAGTGAGCACCCAATGCGTGTCATTTACGACACATTGGTGGACACAAACCAAAGGAAAAGAGTGAGCCAACCGAGCTTCGAGATGAACTTTGTGGCCATAACACATGGTCTCTCGGTTCGATAGTACAACCATATAAACTAGGACCGTTTTCACACGAGCTCGAGGGTCCTAGACCCATGTCTCGAGACAACAACCAACGCGGTACAGGCTCAAATAATGTCTCGAAAGTAACACGACTGGATTTACAAATTCAAGCACTCGAGTTACAACCATGAGTTGAGTACAACACAACTCTAGTATTCGAGTACAAGGTTTACTAATTCGAATCAAAATTCAGATTTTGAACACCAATCTCACTCTATTCAAACCACATTACAAACACCTTGTGATCATGTTATTCGACTAGAAATTCGACTGACCAAAACTCTTGACGCAAACACAACCATTCGAGTAACAACATGAGTGTAAACACAGGACGAACACCAAATAGACGAGGTGTGAGCTCAGTGCTAACACGCTGATTTGAACACGACTTAACCACAATGATTTTAGCTCGACTCAAGCATCCATTTTCTTCCTATCCTAGACCTTATTTAACCACTTCACTGCTTATGGTTCGACTTAGAAAGATTAACAAGACTTGAACATCAATTCAGTTAACACCACTTCTGTTTAAGGTTCGATTACAAGAATTTTACAAGACCTCAAACACAACTTATTTAACGACAACACATCATGATCTTGAGCCAATATTGGTTCTTAATTCGTGCTCTAATTGTTCCTAGTTTCAAAATCTTTTTAGCCACACCACAACAATACATCATCGACATAATCCTTACCCACATAATTCATATCAACAACAAGAAAAATATATATACGATTCGAGAACAACAAATGAATAACAACAACAATGAGAGGGATTTAACCTTACAAAGAAGGATAAGAGGTCGATTACAGGAGACAAACAACAATCCAATCCAATTTCCAAGCACTCTACACACCCCTTCTTCTTCTTGAGCCTTTCGATTGAGATATACGATTTGTGGTGAGATGGGATTGTGTTGCTTCCACTGGAAATCGGTGGTTCATAAAGGATAATTGTGGCTAGCCTTTGGCTCTCTTTTGATCTTCCAAGGATATGATTTTGCCATTTTTAGCTACCTTCCCTCTCCATTCTTCGATCTCAAGACAGTTTGACTCATATGAAGCGTATTTAAGAATCGAAAAAACCCTGGGGAGGTACGAAAAGCACTAGATGCCATGTATAGATGGCGATGGGAGATGGTGATGGTGATGTTCATGGGTTTTATCACCAGGAAAGAGGTCAAACATAGGGTTGGACTGTTGTGGATGGGAAGATCGAAAAGAAAGAAGGAACAGATAAAGAAGATAAAGTATCACGTGGGTGGGTGGGTGAGTGTATTATAGGTTTTAATTGTATTGTGTATACCCCGTGTTCTGTTGAGCTGAGGTAAAATCGTGGTACCTCGGTTTCACGTAAACGTGAAAAACATAAATCTGGAGCCGTTTTTATAAAACTGACATAAAATAAGTTTATTGACTCCGTTAATGAATTATAAAGTTTAACCATTACTAATGTGGTGTCGGTACGCGTGTGGTGTCGGTTTTCAGGAAAAACAAGATAACCTCTCGTTTTTGTTACGTTGGTGTCTGTAACTGTCAGAAAGTGATAAATTCACTTTTACTGATAAATTCAAATAGTTTTGGTAAGTTATTGTACACTACTGCGTGCGGGTTTGCTTCCCGTAATAGTTATGCAAACACATAAATGTTTAGTCCAATAGTTGTGTAATAATAAATTAACATTTATTATTAAAATATTAGTAGGAAAATTACCATTTGTCACATCCTCCCCGCCTTAGAAGGAAAACCGTCCTCGGTTTTCACTTGGAGTTACCCAATGAATTTGAGAAAAGGTGTGGGTATTTACGCTTGATCTCATCCTCACGTTCCCACGTGTATTCGGGACCTCTTCGAGAGTTCCAACGAACTTTAACAATAGGAATGCAGCTTTACTTAAGCCGTTTGATTTCCCGATCCATTTATGTGACAGGTTCTTCGATGAAATTCTGTCTCTCGTCCACCTGGATTTCCTCCAGAGGAATGGCAAGCGTTTCATTTGAGAGACATTTCTTCAGGTTGCTCACATGAAACACATTGTGTATAGAGCTGAGTTCTGATGGTAGCTCGAGTCGGTATGCTACCGGCCTGATTATGGTGATAATTTTGAAAGGTCCAATGTAGCGGGGATTTAATTTCCCACGTTTTCCACAAAGAATCACGCCTTTACATGGCGAGACTTTTAACATGACGCGATCACCAACTTGGAACTCAAGTGGTTTTCGTCTCTTGTCTGCATAGCTTTTTTGACGGTCTCGAGCCGCTTGCATTCGGCTCTTGATTTGCACAATCTTTTCAGTGGTCTCTCGTACTAGTTCGGGACCAGTGAGCTGGCTTTCTCCGACTTCAGCCCAGCATATAGGTGATCTGCACTTTCGACCATAAAGTGCTTCATAGGGTGCAGCTTTGATGCTTGTGTGATAGCTGTTATTGTAGGAAAACTCAGCTAATGGCAGATGCCTATCCCAGCCATTTCCAAAGTCTATCACACATGCTCGTAGCATGTTCTCTAAGGTTTGAATGGTTCTTTCGCTTTGACCATCTGTTTGAGGATGGTATGCGGTGCTCATATCGAGATCGGTTCCCAAAGCATCTTGCAATGATCTCTAGAAATTTGACGTGAAACGACTGTCTCTGTCGAAGATGATAGAAATTGGGACTCCATGTCGTGCAACTATTTCCTTCACGTATAACCGTGCAAGTTTATCCATGCTATCATTTTCTTTGATCGGTAGGAAGTGGGCGGACTTGGTGAGACGATCAACGATTACCCAAATGGTGTCGTAACCGCTAGACGTCCTTGGCAGTTTGGTAATGAAGTTCATCGTTATGCGTTCCTATTTCCATTCGGGAATTTCGGGTTGTACAAGTAAACCCGATGGTCGCTGATGTTCAGCTTTGACCTTTGAGCATGTTAAACATTGACTGACATATGTTGCAATGTCAGCCTTCATATTGGGCCACCAGTAGAGTTTCTTCAGATCGAGATACATTTTGTCGGCTCCCGGGTGGATGGAGTATTTAGATTTATAGGACTCGTGCATGATAAAGTCACGTATCCCTCCACAGAGTGGGACCCAACTTCTATTTTTGAAACATAATGTTCCGTCAGCTCTCTTTACGAATCCGTTTTCATTTTCAGGCATCCCATGAATTTTCTCGTTAGGTCTGTTTTCTTCCCTGAGTACCTCGGCCTGAGCCTCAAGGATTTTCGATGGGAGTGGTGAGACTATTGTCATACCCAATGATCGTACTCTAAGGGGTTTTAGTCGTTCTTATCGGCTAAGAGCATCTGCTACTACGTTTGCTTTGCCTAGATGGTATCGAATTTCACAATAATAATCGCTGAGCAATTCTAACCAACGGCGTTGTCTCATATTAAGCTCCTTTTGGTTAAGGATATGTTGCAGACTTTTGTGGTCAGTGTAAATAATACACTTAGTACCATAGAGGTAATGTCTCTAGATCCTGAGTGCAAACACTACTGATCCCAATTCCAAATCGTGCTTAGTATAGTTTTTCTCATGCGTTTTTAGTTGTCGAGAGGCATAGGCTATCACCTTCTCTTGTTGCATCAAGACAGCTCCTAGCCCTTTGTGCGAGGCATCGCAGTAGACCACAAAGTCTTCACTGCCTTCAGGCAGGGCTAAGATAGGTGCGCTGCACAACTTGTCCTTCAAAAGTTGAAAAGCTTTTTCCGCTTATCTCCCCATTCGAACCTTACGTTCTTTTGAGTTAATTTGGTCAAGGGCTTAGCAATCTTCAAAAATCCTTCGATAAACCTCCTGTAGTACCCTGTAAGTCCTAAGAATTGGCGTATTTCAGTGGGTGTTGTGGGTGTCGCCCAATCCTTTATCGACTCGATCTTTGCAGGATCTACATGTATGCCTTGACTGTCGATCACGTGTCCTAGAAATTGAACAGTTGGAATCCAAAATTCGCACTTCGAGAATTTTGCGTACAATTCTTCTTTCTTTAATAGCTGTAAAATTAGTGTGAGGTGTTCCTCGTATTCCTCCTCGCTCTTAGAGTATATTAGAATGTCGTCGATAAAGACAATCACGAATTTGTCCAGATATGGCTTGCACACCATATTCATAAGATCCATGAATACTGCTGATGCGTTGGTTAAGCTAAATGGCATAACCTGGAACTCGTAGTGACCGTAACGAGTTCTGAATGCTGTTTTCGGGATATCTTCCTCCCGAACCCTAAGTTGATGGTATCCGGATCTCAGATCGATTTTGGAGTAAACACATGAACCCTGAAGTTGATCAAATAGATCATTAATTCTCGGGAGTGGATAACGGTTCTTGATGGTTATTTTGTTTAGTTCACGGTAATCTATGCACATTCTGAAAGATCCATCTTTCTTTTGGACAAAGAGAACTGGAACTCCCCAAGGAGAAGAACTCGGTCTGATGAATCCTTTCTCCGAGAGTTCTGATAATTGATTCGACAGTTCTTGCAGTTCAGTCGGAGCTAACCGATAAGGTGCTCGTGCCACGGGTGTGGCACCAGGTATTAAGTTGAATCAAAATTTGACTTGTCAGTTTGGCGGGAGTCCAGGTAAATCTTCAGGGAAGACTTCTGGAAAATCTCTCACGATTGGAACATCCTCCAAACGTTTTTCCTCCTGCTCCTTTTCTCCCCTTTTAGAGACTTGTGCTAGGAAGAGAAGACATCATTTCTCAAGGCATTTCTGAGCCTTAGCGCAAGAGATAAAGTTTAGTCTCGAGGCGTTTCTTCGACCTCTTTTGTCGCCTTCGACGTTTAGAACCTCGTTCCCATAAGGCACTCGAACAATTTTCTCATCGCAAAGAATGGAGGCATGATATTTCAACAATCCGTCCATGCCGATAATGACGTCAAAACTACCCAATTCTACTGGCATAAGATCGATGTTGGATGGGTGGTTTAACAGATTTAAAGTACAACCTCTTACGATAGTGTCTACCTTTTCTACGTTCCCATTAGCTAACTCCACATTGTATACGTTATCTAAGGTGGTCAGGGCGATACCAAGTAGTGTACTAAATGCAGTAGAAATAAAACTCCTATCTGCCCCTGGTATGTGCTTATTCACATACCTTTTCTTGACCAAAACCGGACCCAAATAGACCAAAAACTAACCAATTATGCCAAATATTTCGTGTTTTTGTGTTTATGATTGTGCAGGAGCGGATATCGAGAAAAAAAGGACAAAAAATCACGAAAAACCCAGGAAAACGAGCACGAGATTTGGAAAAGGTCAAAAGCCGGAGCCGGGGAGGAAATTATGGTCAAATAGTCAACCAAGGTCCTCCAATTATCAAAGTTTGACAAGTTCAGCCCTTGGATTTATTTTGGAAGAATGGCAGAAAAGGTCCTTGGAAATTGTCAAATTCCTTTCACTAAAATCCTTATACCACAAAAACATTTCACAAACCACTATCCAGATTTTATAAACACAAAATCAAACCCAACTCATACATTAAACCAGCCCAGCCCAGCTTTCCTTAAATTCTTTACACGAGCCCATTTTTTTTATCCCAAACCCATGAACCGTTTAATACCCAACCAAGATCCGGTAAACTAAACTAAATAACCAGTCAATCCCCTAAAAAAAAACCTGCGCTCAAATTCCATCCCCAATTTCTACTGTGGACGAACCCTAGATTTACCGTACCCTCAATTACCTCACCCCATCAATAATTACCCAATCATTAGACTATCTAGAAGGTCTGACAACTGCCAGGGACACGTGGGAGCTGCTGATTGGTGGAGCCACCTCATCAAATGATCATACGGCTGGAATTGATGCGTAGGGAGCAAGCCTCGTGATCAATGGATGAGATTGATGCTGAGAGTCCCCAGAAGCTTCTGAATATGGCTATAAATAGCCTCCTCATTCACACAGAGAGAGTTAGCTAGTTAGATAATTTTAGGTTAGAAGTTAGGGTAAATTAGGAGTAGCCTTAATTAGATTAGTTTAATTTCTGCTTATTGTGGCTTATTGTAGCAAGCTTTTTGTTAATTTACTTTTCAGTATTACATTTGTACTCGAATTCAAGTTTAAATGAAAGTCAATTTTTAGTCAAACCTAGCTTATTGCTTTTTCTTACTGCTTATTTTAAAGTTACTCTAACTTATTTGATGCTAAATATAGTTAGTTCTATATCTGTTTTTAAACTCTCAACTGAATTTGGTGTAAACCCCTTTGAAAGTCAAAAACAGTTAATCAATAAGGGTTGTTTGGTTTCATGATCAAAATGGGTCAATTCTAATCTATTTCTGTTCATATGATGGTTAGTAAACCTTGATTTGTCTTGAAGTTACTTACATTAGCTATTAGAAGTCTTGGTTTAGCTGTTTTAAAGTGATGAGCATATTCTAGTGAATTGTGTTTTAGTCTAGGTAGTTGCTATTAGAAGATAACTTACAGTTAAGCTAAGAAGATTGTGCCCTTTTATTGTTTTTCTTAATGCTCAAATTCAGTAGTTATAGTATTTGGTACAAGTTCTTTAAGTTTTTAAAAGGTTAAGCGCAATCAAGAATCTGCTGCATTAGAAATTTGTGTGCAGACCTGCACAAATAAGCTGCTGATCTCAGCCTGTTCCTTGTCACTTATCTGCTTATCTAATTGATTCTAGTACATGATTTTTTGATCTAGATGTAGCCTGTAGTTTGGGATTTTAGGATCTGAGTTTGGAGTCCACTCAGGAGCTTATTAGATTGCTGAATTTCAATCTACAAATCAGCCACTCAAATTACTCTTATCCTGCTACAGCTTTTGGCATCTGATCTAGGAGGTAATTAAGCTAGCAATTGTTGATGACTTTTGGTGCTTTTGTGATTTTTAGGTATTCAGTAGTACTAGCTTCATTTTGCCCCCATTAGGTTTCAGTTTACAGCTTATTAGACTACTTAAAAATCAGTCCAAAGTAGGTGCTTAAGTCAAGTGATTATATCATAAGTTGTGACCTGTTCAGCAGCTTATTTGATTCTTCTTTGAGCATATTTGAACTTAGTCAATTGATTTAAGCTTATTCAAGTCCTTTGAACTATATCTGTGCTTTTGGGAATTTTTTGTTCACTTTAGCTTATTTTTGTGCTTATTGCAACTGCTTATTTCAACTGTTCTGCTTATTAGGATTTAATCAGTTTCTAAATTTATTTTTCTTAGATTAGAAATTTAATTTTAGATTTACTCAAAAAATTTCAGATTTTTCCTAGTTGTTTTAATATTTTTAAATCATTTAAATTGTTTTAATTAGTTTTTAATTCATAAAAAATTCATAAAAAGTCAAAAAAATATTTTTCTTTTTCCAAAAATTTTCTTTTATCAGTTTTAATATAGGAAAATTATTTTATAATTTTAGGACTTAAAATTTTAGAATTTCACTTTTATTTACGTTTTATAATTCGTCGCGTAACGTTTTTAAAATTCAAAATTTTCGTTTTTAGGTTCGTATGCTTAGCTACCATTAGCTTAATTAGTTGATTTCTTTTATAATTTCATTATTCGTAGTATAAAATCACCAATCAATCACTCTTTTTCACACACATTCACTTCACATATTCGACACCAAAACAAAAACTCGAATTCGACCTTCGTTGGGACACGACCCGGGGAAAACGCATCCGTTGCCTTTTCCTTTGGAAACTTAAAAATATCACATCAGCCCCCGTATCAAACAATATGGATGCGTAGCGGTTATTTAAAAGGAACGTACCCGTTACGACATTCGGGTCATCTTGGGCTTCCACTTTACCCACTGCATAGACCCTTCCGCGGGCTCCTCCATCATTGCCACGATTTCCCTTATGTATTGCAGCTACTTGATTTCCTCCAACAACTTGGTTCCTTGGCTCACGGCACTCATTTTTATAGTGCCCCTTTTTCCCGCACCCAAAACAAGTCACATTGGCTTTCGGGTTCTGCTCCTGTGCTGTCTGTGCCGTTGCGAGAATTCTTGACCTACAGTCTCTGGCCATATGCCCAACCTTCTGACAGTTGCGGCATTTCATGGTGCACAGTCCGCTGTAGTGTAGTTTACAGCGATTGCACAGCGGGTGCTTCCCGGCATAACCCTTTCTCTCAGCTGGTCCAGTTGTATACCCTTTCTTCTCTGTCAATCCTGCAACATAGACCTTAGCAACATCTTGTTTCTTTTTTGGGTGATAGTTGCTATTGTTGCGGGAATGATCATCCCATTTACGCTTATTGGTCACAACCGATTTAGCTGAGTCCTCGATTACCTGATCCATTAACTTGTTGGCTACTTCCATGGTTTCATGGAGGTCAACAGCCTTGTAAGTTGTAACATTACCCTTGATAGATTGGGGTAATCCGCCAATGTATCTCTCCAGTAGGCGGGTTTCAGTTTGGACCATATCGGGACATAACAAAGCAAGCTCCTGAAAACGTTGATTATACACAGCCATATTGGTACCTTGTACCTTGAGGTTCCAAAATTCAACCTCCAACTTCTTCACCTCATTGCGAGGGCAATATTTCTTGAGAACCATCTGTTTGAAGCTTTCCTATGACACTGCATAAGCAGTGTCATAGCTAGCTGATTTCAAGTAATTGTTCCACCAGGTTAAAGCTGCATCCAGAAAAGTAAACGATGCAAACTTAACCCTGTCATCTTCCAGACAACCACAAATTCGGAATACCGTTTCCAATCTTTCGATCCATCGAACCAGAACAACTGCCCCTTCAGTACCTCCAAAACCTCCAGTCATTATCTTCTGGAAGTCTTGATAAGTACAGCCAAGAGTGTTGTTGTTTGTGGGTCTCGAATTCCCAACATCAGTGTCGAGTTGTTTGCTGCAGCCAGTGCTGCTGCTACCCGTTCTTCTACCAGCTGATCGAGCATGGCTCGGTTCACAGGTGGAGCTATTGCAGTAGCCCTAGCTGGGCCTGGATTAGTTGGTTGTGCACGAGCGGTTCTGTTTGTTCTATTCGGAGGCATTTTGCTGTATCAGAAAGATAAAGACAATTGAGATTTTGAGAGTTTGTTATCGCACAAGTGTATAATCATAGGTAGAGTATATGAGTAAGATCAATCATAAGGAAGATGGTACAATGGAGTAATCAATCAAGCTTGTCATAGATTAGGATAGATTCGTGTTCAAAAAATTACAAGCTCAAATACACAAGAAAATAATTCAAGTTTCGAATACAGACTAAGAACTACAACTGCCACTAACTGACGACTACTCAGTTTAGTGGGAATACATCATAACTGCTAAGAGAAACTAAGACTGGTCTCTGGTCCTGTCCAGGTGTCAAAATCTGAAAGCAAACTCCCCAAGCTGTGCCTCAATCTCAACAAGACGGGTCCTCAATGCTAGGTTCTCCCTGTAGTGAGCTCGATTAGCCCTCTACAATGCTGCAACCAGGGCCTCGAGGATTAACATCCTCCCATGCATTACCTGCACTGTCTCTTGGGCTACAACCTGCGTCTGCTCGAGTCTACTTGATCTGTTACCCAAGTCAAGGATATCTCGACTGTTAGAGTGTGTCCTAGCATAGAGTCTGATAAAGTCATCATTGTACCACTCAAAACGAGCTGGATATAACTCATCAAATAGGTCAGAGTGGAGGCCTAGTATGTCATTCTGTAGATCTAGCTAGGTCTGAATCTGTGAGATGACATCGGTCTTTGTGGCAGCTGGCGATGCCACTGGAAGTGGGGAATCTGGAGGCACAAAAGAATGTGAAGAAAGCACATGATCTGGGCTGATCGCATGAGGTAGCTCTGCACCGTCGTCTTTCTCATCCTGAGCTCTCATCGAGCCCTCTCCAGTATCACAAGTGCTAGGTAAATCCTCTAGTATTATGCTAATTCGGGGCACAACTGCCCTCTGCTCTATATCCAAATCAGCATCAATCCCTGTACCCTTAGCAGGAGTACTGTCACCTAATGTCTGTCCAGCAATCACCTACTTGGTCTGCTCATCCACCCTCTCTAGCACCACTGTCGAGTAAGAGTCAGTGGCCCTTCTAAGCCTCTGGCGTGGAGGTGAGTGGGTAGGTGAATGTGATGATATGACGGGTGGTGATGATGCTGAGGTAGTAGGAGTGCCCATGTAGGTGCATAGGGACCTATAATGGGATGGGGTTAACTGAAGAGTGTGAGCGGAGCTTTGGGTTCCCTCCGTAGTGTGAGATGATAGTCTGGTGGATGGGTGTATGATTATGCGTGTAGTACGGAGAGGAATAGTAGGACCAATTTGAGTGACTGGTGTGGTATGATCATGTGAGGCAGGCTGTGTGGTAGTATCAGTAGTAGGGATAAGATGGATGGGAGCATGATCGGTAGTAGATGTAGGCAGTGCGGAGGTGAGTATAGGCTCAGTGAGATCGGGGTCTGGTGCATTAAAAGCCTGTAGCACCTGCATATATGGGTCGTCTGAGTCTGGCGAGATCGAAGGAATGTGATGTGAAGACATAGTCTGTGACAAAAATGGTATATATGTGTAAGTATATCGAAAATACTCGTAATAAATAGTGTAAGTTATGTATGTATAAGTATACATATAATACTTATAGTACATGTAGCTGAGCAAAAATCAACAGATAGTAACAAGCAGCTTAGATAAGTAATCAACAAATAAATAGTAACCAAGGCAGGCAGGCAAGTGGCGGTCATAGGGACTTGTTTTTGTAAAAAAACCTGTTATAGTTTAGGATTTATATGTACCTAGTTCTATATAACCTGGGCTCTGATACCAATCTGTAACACCAACAAAATCTGGCATTGCGGAAGCATTCGGGTCATGGGGTGCTACTAAATTGATAATCACAACATAAGGTAACAAAGAACGGAATACATACTCCGTTTTAAATTCATTTAATCAAGAAGATATTGTTTACAACATAGTTCAAGTTAATAAAGTGAGGCCCACAAATTTTGTTGTCGCAGACAAAAACAAGTCATAGTTTTAAAGCCACAGTATTCGGACAGTAGTCTATGACCCCTGCCCTGGCACCACCTTGTCATATCAGTCAGCTTAAACACCTGAGAAAAACATGCTAAAAGTCAGCAAAAAGCTGGTGAGTTCATAGGTTTATCAATAAGTAGTAAATCAGCAGTTGGACCATGAATTTAGCATATGAACATTACAACCCATGTAATGCCATATAAAAATACAATCTATTACGTTAGCACTAAGTTCATGCAACCAAAGCTATAACAGCGTGCATGCTCTAGAAGTATGTTAAATATCAAGGCCCGACAAGTGTTTATCCCAGACACTTGTGGTTTTCGACATGATATACGTTCGTTTGCGTATTCGGTCAACCCGAACGGGACATTACTCCCAATAGATCTATTTATAACATTCGCGCTTCCCAGCAGGAATTGACGGTTCATGAGTTGGGCATAGTGGAACATAACAGGGCTTAGGCTAATCCACGTAACAGCATAGACAACAGTTTGGTCCATAAAATAGTTTTGCATGTTTCTCACCCCAATAGTAAAACAAGTTTAAATAGTGTGGGGATATAAACCCACCTTGGTAAATAGCAGTCAGATCACAAAATAGTTCAGACAGTGTTCAGCACCAACACGCGACCTAGATTAGTAAGGTTTGTTTTAGTTCACAGTTCAAATTCAAGAACTTCAGGAGTTTTAAAGAGTTTATGTTGTTGTTGCTGGTGTGGTAGCATTTAAGTTGGAACAATGTTTTAACATTTGTAGGTATTGGCTCATGGGAAGTGTACAAGTGTACATTAGAAAAAGATTAAGACGAGTAAGCTTCCGGATTGACAAAAATTGGAAGGCTACGTACGGAAGGCAATTGCTATCGCATGTCAAACATTGACGACATATGGAAACGTTGTCATTAAGTGAGTGTATATGTATTACCAAGTGTGTACCTGAGTAAGTGTGTGTATATGTATATACATACGTATTGTTTTTGTATAGGAATGTTACATTTGAAAAGTTCTCATCATCGTTATTGATAAGTTAATAATTCGTGTATATGAGCTCTTGGGTAATAAGTAATCCTCGTGTTAACAAGATTGTAAACTTGTGTTTGAAAAATAACCGTTTCATAATCTAACGACTTATATAAGTTTCAACTTGTTAATATATATCGATAGATATCAAAATATGTTTTTCATTGTATGTGCTCAACAATCAAAATGATTTATAAATTAAAGTGTTGTTATAAAACTCATGTTGAGTTTCTAATTATTCCGTGTGATACTAATATATATACATATATCGAGCTATTACATATTTATGACATGTAACGAAACAAAATACTAGTCGAGTTGTTTTAAAGTATAAGGTGGTAATGATTTTAACAACCACTTGAACGGTGACGATCACAACTCGTGTATGCGGGACGGATTATTTCAAGGTCGCTATAATATTAAAGCTTGTGACGGATTGGGGTGTGGCCCAAGCTTAAATAAAAAAAATGGACTAAGTTTATTCACCCATTATGGGCTGTAACAGTAAAGGCCAGTAGCCTGTGTCTTTCTTTGGCTACATGGGCTTCAACCCAATTTGATTATTTATGATTCAATGAAACTTGGCCTGGTGAACTTGTAATAGACAAAAGATTCCTTGTGGGTTTTAAGAATTCTCGGTCCACATAGGATGACCAAAAAAAAATCCAGTATGCGACATCTTTGGAAAATCAACACATGAGTTCACAATCAGTTTTTGTTGAGCAGTTGGGTGAGGAAAAGGTTTGAACCCTGAACCCGACCAAGACATGATTTACAAGGGATTTGGTCTCATGTGTGAGTCCTTTGTGAGTCGGGTGGAGTGAGCACCCAATGGGTGTCATTTACGACACATTGGTCGACGCAAACCAAAGGAAAAGAGTGAGCCAACCGAGCTTCGAGATGAACTTTGTGGCCATAACACATGGTCTCTCGGTTCGACAATACAACCATATAAACTAGGACCTTTTTCATGCGAGCTCGAGGGTTCTAGACCCATGTCTCGAGACAACAACCAATGCGGTACAGGCTCAAATACAGAAATTACAACCATGAGTTGAGTACAACACAACTCTAGTATTCGAGTACAAGGTTTACTAATTCGAATCAAAATTCAGATTTTGAGCACCAATCTCACTCTATTCAAACCACATTACAAACACCTTGTGAGCATGTTATTCGACTAGAAATTCGACTGACCAAAACTCTTAACGCAAACACAACCATTCGAGTAACAACATGAGTGTAAACACAGGACGAACACCAAATAGACGAGGTGTGAGCTCAATGCTAACACGCTGATTTGAACACGACTTAACCACAATGATTTTAGCTCGACTCAAGCATCCATTTTCTTCCTATCCTAGACCTTATTTAACCACTTCACTGCTTATGGTTCGACTTAGAAAGATTAACAAGACTTGAACATCAATTCAGTTAACACCACTTCTGTTTAAGGTTCGATTACAAGAATTTTACAAGACCTCAAACACAACTTATTTAACGACAACACATCATGATCTTGAGCCAATATTGGTTCTTAATTCGTTTTCTAATTGTTCCTAGTTTCAAAATCTTTTTAGCCACACCACAACAATACATCATCGACATAATCCTTAACTATACGATTCGAGAACAACAAATGAATAACAACAACAATGAGAGGTATTTAACCTTACAAAGAAGGATAAGAGGTCGATTACAGGAGACAAACAACAACCCAATCCGATTTCCAAGCACTCCACACACCCCTTCTTCTTCTTGAGCCTTTCGATTGAGATATACGATTTGTGGTGAGATGGGATTGTGTGGTTGCTTCCACTGGAAATTGGTGGTTCATAAAGGAAAATTGTGGCAAGCCTTTGGCTCTCTTTTGATCTTCCAAGGATAGGATTTCGCCATTTTTAGCTACCTTCCCTCTCCATTCTTCGATCTCAAGACAGTTTGACTCATATGGAGCGGATTTAAGAATCGAAAAAACCCTGGGGAGGTACAAAAAGCACTAGATGCCATGTATAGATGGCGATGGGAGATGGTGTTGGTGATGTTCCTGGGTTTTATCACCAGGAAATAAGTCAAACATAGGGTTGGACTGTTGTGGATGGGAAGATCGAAAAGAAAGAAGGAACAGATAAAGAACAGTATCACGTGGGTAGGTGGGTAGTGTAATATAGGTTTTAATTGTATTGTGTATACCCTGTGTTCTGTTGAGCTGAGGTAAAATCGTGGTACCTCGGTTTCACGTAAATGTGAAAAACATAAATCTGGAGCCGTTTTTATAAAACTGACATAAAATAAGTTTATTGACTCCGTTAACGAATTATAAAGTTTAACCATTACTAATGTGGTGTCGGTACGCGTGTGGTGTCGGTTTTCAGGAAAAACAAGTTTGTTAAGATCCAACGAACAAAAGCGGTTTATTGAGCCCATTGGCTCCGAATAGGAACCATTGTTACCGTAAGAGTTATACAATTGGATAAAGTGGATAGCGCGGATAGGGAGCATAAGCTTGGGTATAATTGGGCTAGTTGCAATGAGGCACTATCGAAGCATACATAGGGAAGTGTTGTATTATGATTAATTATTCAGAGGTGAATTGGGGGGATAACTGGGATGGGTTGCGTTTAGAGGATATGCTCCATATGCAGGGTTTCTTCCCATAGGTGGTTGTTGTTGGAGTGTGCTCGTGTCATAATAAATAATTATATGACTAGATATATGTGAGCCTATAGGGTCACACACTTATACACAGAGACATCATTTTATAGATTCTATTTATCGTATTTACAATATATAAATGACTACGTAACTCGGGATCTATAACGGGCCATTAAATACTAACTTAGACTTAGCATTTTTGGAGTGGACCAACAATGGGCAAGCCCATTATGGGCCCACAATATGACTGGCCTAAGGGGAGGGCATGGAAGGGATTATGGAGCTTTTCTTGGGTGCTAAGTTTAACATGTAAATGATAAGATCAATCACATTAAATCATATCAATTACATATTATTACTTACCACATTATAGGAGAAGATCTCTCCCCCTCTCCCTCTCATCTCACGGCAAACAATACAACCCTCTCTAGGGTTTTTATTTATCCATCCCTCTTTGCATAATTCTATTGAAGGTGTTGCAAGGATCGTGGTTACAAGGTCAAGAATAACATCAAATTGGTGATCAAGGACGTGTAGTGTGTTTCAAACATAGAAGGGATCGACCTTATTGATCTCTTGGGGTTTCTCATTCCATCTTGTGGATATTGGTGTGTTGGTGAATCCGTGATCACGCTACAAAGGTATAAATTGTTATATTTATTTATTTGATTGATCATATGGCTATATGGATCCGTCTCTAGGTGATGTTTCCGCTGCGTTCATTTAGTTTAATATGTTTTTCATATTCAACATCACCTATAGTGGTATCACGAGCCATCATATGTGCCATATGATTATCGGGTATGCATAAAAATGGCTAAACGGGTGTTTTTTTGATGATTTATGAAACCATAATTAAAACAGCCCCTAGGGCTCCATTTTCTCACAAATGGTCGACCCTTATAGCCATTTGTTATGCATATGTTAATTGGTATACTTGTCGGGTACGCGTAAAATGGCCTAAAATGCACTATTTTGATCGATTTGTGAAACGATTTCAAAATAGCCCCTATAGCTTAATTTTCTGTGGTAAAATGATAATTAGAAGGTCCTAATATCAGTGGGTTTTGAACCTAAGGCCATTTGACACGAGTACCAAACGGGGTTTTTAATTCTTGTTAATTAATTTCTTCGTTTCGTTGGCTAAATATTTAATTCTTGTTATTAATTTTTGTATCCATGGCAAATACATGCATGTTTGTCCATGGAGTTAGCCAACACCTTGTTTTGTTCATAATATTATTTTATTATTATGTGTATATGCAAAGCCGATGAAAACCTAGACCACTTGTGCCGTGTGTTGTTGTGATTTGTCGTTAATTTCTTGTTTTGGGGTTTGCCATTGTTTTGGCTTTTATGTAATGAATTTCATTTTGGTTTTTGCCATTGTTTGGGCACTTTTACAGTAGATAGGAAGTAGATTAGTTGTATTTTACTTCATATATAATGTAACCGAAGCTTGGAATGGAATGGCAAAAGAGTGAAAGACATAAACGCGAAGAATGGCTACTAGAACATGCTGCAGTAAAACGTAGTTTCCTGGCGATTGCTAAGGAGATATGGGCTGAAATTTTTTGTACAGGTACACAAGACATGGGCCTACAACTTTGCAAGTTGGACCTAAGAGTGGGGAAGACTCCTTCCAGGCATTTTGGGCCTCCCAATACAGAAATTCTGGGCTGACAGAATCACTATTTCATGTGCATAATGGGCCTCTACTTGCTCTTGATTGTCATGGAGCAAGTGGGAGCCCTCCGTGTGGTTGTGTAGGCTTGTCCCTAGTTGACCCTTGGTTCTCGTGATGGCTCACGAGACCGAGCATAGGATTTTCATTGGTTGAGGCTTTGCATATTGTGGTTGTGTGTTTGTTTATTTGCTTTTTATATATGCTATGACTGTATGTAAATTGCAAATTGTTTTCTAAAAACAAGAAATGAAACACAAACCATTTTTCGAACTAAGTCTTATGATTTAGTTTAATTAAGTTTAAATATGGATTTAAAACTTAAAATCATTGTCTTACTAATAACACTTAAACTAGTTATGCATGTTATTTCTTTTATGTATTGTCCAAACTTATTTATAATCCACGTAGGATATATATTAGTCATGAAAATGGACAACTCGACACACATAAATTAAAACAATGATTAGACTTAAGTTAAGAAAAGTTTTTAACTTGTGCTACGAAGAATGAATGCATGCTTCTTTCGTACACCTTTTTGATTCACATCAAAATATTTTACTCGTCACAAATTTAAGTCATGTCGTCCAATCGTTTGAGAACACTTGCAATTACCTTTTGCCTATGCGTGGGACCTAGGTTGAATTCTAACCCAAGGTGACTATTCTCTATGCATGGGACCTAGATATATTCTCACACGTTCTCAAATTGGATGACTTAATCGAGTTAAGCGGTGAGACCTTGACTCGAGGCAAAGATGTGACTAAACATGCCCACATGACACTAGTTGTTTGACACTAGATGCCATGAGTCCCATAAGGATCTAAGAGTTGTACGTGTAATACAATTGGTGATCGTCACCTACCAATTGAATCTACTATTGCTAGCAGATCAACTGATGTGATAGTAGAAGCACAATGTGGATCTTAGCCTTTTTGTAAAATTAATTGTTTCAAATTGTAAACATGGGGTAGTTAAATTACAAAAGGATAATTATCGAAAATACTAAAAATGAACTTTGTAAATTTAATTAATGAATTAATGCAACACAACCGTAAACAAGAGTTTGTTCTTTTCTTGTTAAAATGACGAACTAAGTCGTTCTTTCCTTGTAAGAAAGAGACTAGTTCCTATCCTTTTTCTTTACGTGGAAAAGCCATAATAGGAATACTTGAATTTTCCTAATTCTAATCAAACTCAAAGAACACCTACTCTAGAAATCGTGATGTCTTGTAAAAGTCAAAACGGTTAAGTATGGTTACACATCTTATTCTTTCAAGGTTGTTCTATAACCCTAGTTTCGGTTTTGAAACATTGAAGAAATATAAGATATTTGGATAACTAGAGAACACGTTTTCTACAGCTACCAAACTAAAATGAGTTTAAATAATTAGAAGACAGAAATATCAATAAACCGCAAAGTGATAAAGGCAATTACTAGCATGATTTCCTAGCAGTTTGTCTTAACCCAATAAACCTACTAAGGTCCTACATACCCTTGTGGTAAAGTAGACCAATCATGGAGGAAATGCATGCCTATTTTCAAGTTAAAATAGCAATGATGGCTAGCCTATCATCTATATATTAGAACTTGATGCACTTCCTTGAATACCTAAGTACATGTTTACTAGTCAAAGTGACTCACATTAGCAATAATGTGTAGATATTCAAAAAAAGAAGGAAAGTATCCAATCGCCACTCACTCTCCACTGGTGACGTAACACTTATAAATGTTGTCTAATCCAGTGGGAGCTACGTGATTATATTACTGGTGACAAAACACATGTAATGTTGTCTAATCCAGTGGGAGCTGTAAGCTTTATTACCTTGCAAGTTGCCCATCTTATTTCCAGATTGTCTTAAAATAATACATTACTTTCCACATGTTAAGCATCATAGTTTATATAAGAACCACTGCATAAATTTTATAAGATAACTTGTCGCGTTCCTGATGTTGCTCCCTGAAATATTATCTATAAACTTATTATGCATGATTCATCATTAAAATGATAAAGTTCTATATATCTATATTTTGATTTTGACTAAAAATCATATGTTATCTTAGACATTGTCATATTGCTCATACAAACAAACGAGCGTAGTGTTGTCTGTATACTCTCATGATGTTGTGTCATGCACAAGCGGGAGAAATCTTAATTGTGTGCAAGGTACAACATATAACAATATGACTAATTGGTTTTTCTTGACTGCAAGGTAAGAAACTAAGATTCTACTAGGACTTCTATACATAAAATGTATGTTGCCCTAATTAGAACAAATATTAAGATAACATGAAAAGCTACTTCAACATATTCACTGAATTGTTTAGTAAATATGATTTTGTTTTCTTGTAAATTCTTAATCATGAAGCATGAAATTAACTTGAATTTACTATTGAGGCCAAGAGTTGGCGCTCGAAATTACTTTAGTTGAATATGTTTAGGTCTCTTGTAAAGACACAAACATTAATTCCATTAATTGTTGAAAGACTTATAACGTAAAGTAAGACATTAACTTGTTATGTCTTCTTGTTAAAGACATGTACACTTACGATGTATAGTAAAATATTTAATGTTTGTGTTTTCTAGTCAAAACATGCACATGAAGTCATTGACTTGTTGAAAGACTTATAATATAATGTATGCAATAGGCTAAAAATACGATTGATGCCATCTGGTTTGACTTGGTTGGCAGATATGTAAGCCAAAGAACATAAGTTCCTATAATAAGTTGTGGGATAGTCTCGCAAAATCAATCCTCATGGAATACCACAACTTTATGGTATGTCCATCATGGAAAATCAAACTCTATAGATATTGTTTGATCTTTGATGACTTAAACTGTTTTACCTCCAAAGCTATCAAGGTTAGAAAATTGGATGTGCCATGTGTACACTCAATATGGTTCCAACCCAGAAGGAATTTAAGACACCATTGTATTACGGCATGGGATGAATCTCATTATGTCTTGATTGAAGTTCTGAATTTGTTAAATACCTAAGAGTAAGTAATTAACAAACTAGAGTTAAGAACTAACGATGTATTTTGGATGTCCCACTTGAAAACAATTTATTGTTACTCAAGATACTGAGTATCTAGAGATTAGTCTCTACTTACAAAAGCAAGTGGGAGCACCTTTAGATCTTGAAGTTATTCAAGAGCAACCTTCTGAGTACACTTGCTAATGTCATGCTAAGGTTGAACATGCATATGTTAAACCATAGATTGATATCTCTCATTCATAAATCCGCAAGGATACCTCTTGCACTTGAATGATATAGTTTTTTATATCAATGCTAAGGGATATAAGTTGGAGGATCATAGTGAACCTGCTAACTACAGAAATGCATTATTATATCTTGTATCGGATGAATAGCTCAAAAACTATGAATGTTAAGATGCAGTCCTTGTAAGACAATCACTCATGGAGCCTGATTGATCTCTTACCAATCAGTTAGACTGTGAGGTTAAGAATGAGTTTCTTGATGAGAAGACTCAAAAGGACAAACTTGAACCCACATGTAATGCACGCGTAGTAAAATGAGTTTACTCGTACTCAAGAAATTGACTATGATTAAATCCTTCTACCTACAAACATTAAATGTATAAAGATGATTGATTGTCATACCTGTTTTCATGTAAATGAAATATGACAATTGGATATCAAAACACTTTTCTTGTTGATTACCTTTGCGAGGACGATGAGTAATCAAAAGGGTTTATGAATCCATACAATCTTTATTATGTATACAAGATAAAAGAATCCATGTGTGGATTAGATCATGCATCTAGGAGCAAAGATCTTAAGTTAATTATACAATTATTAATTTGATTTTGATTAATAAGATTACTCCTAAGTACACTGAGAGCAAGTTGGAGCACTGTATTTATTTTCTTAAATCTCATATGTCATTAACATATTAGAAACAATATTCCATCTAAGCTAGACTTTAGTCCTTAGCTTGGAATGAACTTTCTCTTAAGGGATTTATAAAATAAGACATACAACCTTGTTATATATATATGTTTATTAGAATAAACATAAGCGGTTATTAAGTCTAAACACAATATGACACGTTATTGTGGGGAGTCTCAATGATCAATTTCACTTGATGAGATTGAACACATGAATGAAACCTTAAGTTTAACTGAAGGATTCATTATGTAAGTCGTATTATGCATTGGAATATTTACATCATTTGCATGAATGCAAGATGAGTTGATAACAACAAATATCAAATTGAAAGTCATTAGATAATTGTTAAACGAACATTATAAAGGACCTACAAAGGACCAAAGATATGTTCAAACATTTACGGATATTTGAGGAGCTTTATTTTGTTTGCATATACTGATGCTTATTTAACTGAGATGATGCTCAACCCTAGTCGTGGAAGGATGTCATCATGAATGATGACATTGCTGACTAGATGTGCTCAACTGAGAGCATTAATGCAATATACATTAAAAGAATAAGAATACTTTACAGTTTGAGAAACTGTTCAGATGACTGTCTAAAGTAGGTGTTTTGCTAGCTTCAAACACCCCATGGAATGCATTGTTGCAATACTCGTATTGTACTTGAATGCACACATAAAAGGACAATCATCATTCAAACCTTTCATGAGTTTTGAAACAAGTATTCTCAAAGTTTACTTAGATGACTACTTTTTGTCTTGTACAACATAATTTGATTATGGTGGGAACATCAGATTCTGACTTATGAGTAGTCTTATGCATATCTGTTTTTAGTATCTGGATAATGGAACTGTAAGCGGTCGTATTATATAATGAATTGATATACCTGGTATGATCATCCTCATTTATACTACTGTGTTCTATATTTGCATGTTTAATCCATGAATAATTTATTTATTCTAAAATTGTCCATTGCCAGTTGACGATACGGGAGTATCATCGAATTAAGGCAAATGTGAGCGTGTTGGTGATTTTTATTAAGAATAGATATTAATTGATGATTCCACCAAACTCACATGTTGTTCATTGTGATGAACATTGGACTGACCCAACCTACGAGTATTCACTACATGGATCGGCTTCAAGAGTGAATCCGCAATTGGTTATGTCTCGTATCCTTAGACTTGAAATGCAAGTAGGTCTTGCATGCATGGAATTTCATTCCTTGATATGGTTAAACGCTGTCCTGAATAAGGTAGTTATAAAAACCATCTTCATGAGTGATATGAAACACATGAATGACACGTGCAGTCAAAATAGGATTTGTTCCTCCACATGTTATGGAGTTAGATACTATTAGGCCTCTCGATGAATTGGACAGATGTTTGTATGGCCGTACCCAAATGAGATTAAGATGAATCTTGATCCACTTGGTAATCTTGTTCAATATTAATATCGAGAAACATAATAGTTGAACTATTAGAATGACTTTTGATCCATGTCTAATGTTCAACATGGTATATGTAACAAAAGGATGGATGACATATAAACCATTTAAATGAGATGTTTAAGAAACTATTCTCACATATTTCTAGGGGCATTGGAATGTTGCTAGACGCTAACCTTTGCTTGTATAATTACACTTGATTATTATGACGTCGCAAGTGGGAGCTGTTGGAGTATGCTCATGTCATAATAAATAATTATATGACTAGACATATGTGAGCCTATAGGGTCACACACTTATACACAGAGACATCATTTTATAGATTGTATTTATCGTATTTACAATATATAAATGACTACGTAAGTCAGGATCTATAACGGGCCATTAAATACTAAGTTATACTAAGCATTTTTGGAGTGGATCAACAATGGGAAAACCCATTATGGGCCCACTATATGGCCGGCCTAAGGGGAGGGCATGGAAGGGATTATGGAGCTTTTCATGGGTGCTAAGTGTAACATGTAAATGATAAGATCAATCACATTAAATCATATCAATTACATATTATTACTTACCACATTATAGGAGAAGATCTCTCCCCCTCTCCCTCTCATCTCACGGAAAACAATACAACCCTCCCTAGGGTTTGTATTTATCCATCCCTCTTTGCATAATTCTATTGAAGGTGTTGCAAGGATCGTAGTTACAAGGTTAAGACTAGCATCAAATTGGTGATCAAGGACGTGTAGATTGTTTCAAACATAGGAAGGGATCGACCTTATTGATCTCTTGGGGTTTCTCATTCCATCTTGTGGATATTGGTGTGTTGGTGAATCCGTGATCACGCTACAAAGGTATAAATTGTTATATTTATTTATTTGGTTGATCATATGGCTATATGGATCCGTCTCTAAGTGATGTTTCCGCTGCGTTCATTTAGTTTAATATGTTTTTCATATTTAACATCACTTATAGTTATTGATACATTAAAGGATGTTTATAAGGTGCGTTGTTAGTAGGTGGAACATAAGGATTTGTATGACTGGGAGGTTATAAGTGAGTATTCTGAGGATGATACATACCATTAAAAGGAAGATTTCCTCCCTGAATTATTGAAGGATGGGTTCTTCTATAGCCAGAGGTGAGAGATGAATATGGAGCCTGCGTAGCCTCATTCCTACCAAGATGGGCTGTGAGCATGGGAGGTAAGTTTATCCCTTGGCCTTCTCCTAGTCACTTATTAACGTCTTCCTACTCGATTCCCCTCGTCTCCTTCCTTCTATTCCCAATTCCAACCGGTTGGTGTTATTAGTGGATGGATTATAGGTTAGTCAGGCCCAAGCCAGTTTGTGGTTTTGGGTCCATAAGATTTATCTAGGGTTGTGTTATCTTGTACTTTATATAATTTCAATGAATAATAAAGGATGATCTATGGGTTTTCCCATCATCTAACATGTCACAGCCAAAGATCCTAACCACCTAATTTTTCTCCACAAATCGATCCAAATAATACATTAACCCTAATCGTTCCTCTTTTCTTCTAATTTCCGTTCAACCTTCGTTGGCATCTTCTAAATTATCATTGGTAGAGACAAAATACCATTCAACAATTTCTTCTCTCTTGGTCCTGTACTCCACGTGAGATCTTCATACACAAATTTAACAATTTTTTACTTATGTAAGTTGTTCGGTTGTTGTTGCTGGTCACCAAAGAAACATTTGTTTTTATTTTATTTTTTTATTATTTAACCATCATCTACCATCTTTAATTTAGCCGATCCAAAAAAAAAGGTAGATTTTTTTTTTTTATTATTATTTTTTTTAAAAAATTTATCTTTTTTGGTAGAGAATACATTGGTTTATTCTCCGGTAGGATACTTCGGTTTATCCTGGTCTGGGATACTTTGGTTTATCCCGTATGATAAAATAGATACTTTGGGTTATCCGCAAAAAAGGGATACTTTGGGTTATCCGATACGAAAAAAAAAAAACAAAAAGGATACTTTGGGTTATCCCATATGAAAAAAAAAAAAAAAAAAAAAAAAAAAAAAAATACGAAAAAAAAAAAACAAAAAAAACTTTGGTTTCTCCAGGTTTATCGGTTTGTGACTATCTGTTTTGAAAATCAGTCTCCGCTTTTTGTTGGATTTCTTCATTGTCAATTTATTATGAATTTAATGCTTTTAGTTTTTTAATCCAATCCGAGCTTTCGCGATTTCGCCACTCGGATTGCGGGGGAGTATTAGTGGATGGATTATAGGTTAGTCGGTCGGCCCAAGCCCGTTAGTAGGTTTGGGTCGATAAGATTTATCCAGGGTTGTGTTATCTTGTACTCTATATCCCGAGCACCTTCAAAGCCAACAGTGTGTGTGTATCATCTCCTTCGTTTGTCATGCTGAATTAGTAGTTAGTGGTGGTTTATGGTTTCAAACTGGGAAATAACGGGACTTATAGCAGCTATCCCATGGATGGCACCACTGATTGTGCAATATATCATACTACCAGGCCTATCGATGGTGATCGAAGGAATAGGGGATGAGTGTCATATGCAAAGTTGCACGGTAACCTCAAAATAAGAAATACCAAAACACTATGTTAAGTGAAGTCCAAGGGTTGGACCCTGCGAATCACCTACGGCGTGAGCGTAAGTATGTGATTAAGGTTGTATGAGTGCAAAAGTATGAAATGACGGTGAAAAGGACATAGCCAAACTTCAATCGTTGCCTACCTATTTATAGTGGAAGAAAATGGGCCCCGTCAAGCTTCTACGCTTAAACAGGGGATCATGGGGGTGTCCCATGAAATTCGGTAACCATTGGGTGTAATTTCCTACGTCCTCTATCTTGCCGGGGAAGCCTTGACTGGCAGTGAACGGGGGCTGACTTGGTCATGAAGAGCCTATGTAATAGTGTCTTCGAGGGACACACCCCGGAGGGTGTTAACCTTCGTTTGGTGAATTCCCAGAGTGGTAATCATTGTTGTGAATAACTTTACGCTAAAAGAGATTTTGAGAGATCTGCAAAGTCGTTCGGAGTGTAGTTTCTGAATTGAGTTTGATGATGAGGTCTTCGAACTGCTTGGAGGGTACGTCATCAAGTGGTTTTTTAACCCTTGTAATGCCTAATCCAAATTTTGGAAATTATTTTTCTAACTTCTTGCTAACTCTTTAATCAAGTTATCTTTCGAGAAAAATAAAAAATAAAAAAATAATAAAAAATCTTTTGTTAAGGAAAACGTGTGTATAGTTCAGTTCTTAAATGACAATCGTTTAACATACATGAAATCAAAAGCTTCTCGGTCCCAACATATTTGTTGCAAGCACCTTTTTGTGGTCGGGAAGGATTATAATCGTGCTTTATAAGAGTACTAGCCTATAAACCCGTGTTATAAAAAGTTAAAAAGAAAGTGAAACATCTAGAAAAACAAATGCAAATTTCCAAACAATTAGCGACTATTCGCATAGGAACTTAAAGGATATGCAAAACATGTGAAAAGATTAAACAAAAATTGAAAAATGACCTTACATACAAAACTTCAATAATATGAAACAAATGTTAGAAATGGTTAAATAATTAATGTGCAAATGTCTCGTATCGAACCCGAGACCTCGGGATTGCACACATTACAAATGAGTATTAAGGAATAATAATAAATGTATTTTATATATTTATTATTAACACAAGAACTTAACGACCGTTAGTGTTTTCCGTTAAATGACTAACGACCGTTAGACGCAAATAAGGAAAGAAGTATTTGTATACAATTAGGAAACAAGGAAAAGATCTAGAACCCTCCTTGGGTTTGGATCGGCCGAACTAAAGGTGATGGGGCAACCCATTGCCCTAACTTGTTCCCAAAGTTTTCTAAACACTATATAAACAAACCTAGGGTAATTGTTTTGGCTAATCTTTTGTGCACACAATTATCCCTAAAGTTTTCTTGTTCTTTTCTCTTGGTTGCCGATCGTATACCCTCTCCAAGGGTTATAGGATCGATTTTGTTAATCAAAAATCAAATCTTGTGTTTTACTTGCATAACCTTAATACGGTTTAATTTGTGTGTACAAGAACGAGGTAACAACACACTATTGTTGTTATCAAGAGATCGAATAACAAAACGGTAAAGGGTTATTCATTGATCTAGTTTAATTAATATTCAAGATTTATTGAAGTGCATCGGGTACGTTTTCTATTTATGTTTAAGTTAATAATTATGTGTTATATGTTATTGTTTACACGCTTCCGCATACTTGTGTACTTTGATTATGAAGTTTTATGATTATCATGGTCTTCTAATTCCAACAGTGGCATCACGAGCCATGTATAACATGTAATTGATTACTTAAACAATAAAAAAACGTATCTTTTAAATTGTTTAGAATATACATGTTTTATGTTCTAGGGTTTTTTTATTAAAAATTTGTTTTTTTTAATAAAAGTCGAAACCCTAACCCTAATTTAGGGGGGGTGTCGATTTGATCATAAACCCTAATTAGGGTTTGTGTTTTTTATAATTAATTGTAATTAATTAGAAACCCTAGGTCTTTTAACAATTGTTGTGTTATGAATCTTGTGACCTAATTGCTATATGATATGCATGAATCCGTGACTATACATGCATAATTAGTCACGGATAATTACTTGAATTAAATTGTTTAGATGTTTGCTACATGTTTAGATAAATCTAAAATTAGGGAAGACCTAATATATATTAAATTAATGAATCGGTTATGTGCAACGTGGTATATTATCATTAAAACTTACGCGGCCAATTGTTGGCGACTGTGGTCCATTGGGTACAATGAGCTCGAAAACCAATGGGAGTTTTATTGATTCTATACATAATAATTCACATATAGATTATTAATAGGATTTGTTTAAAAGGTTGCATGTGGCTAGATGTTTCAATTACAATTAATTGTTTTAATTGTTTTATTATTAGTTGATTGTTTGTTTTCTTTTAATTACTTGTTTATTGTTTTTTTTTTTATATGTGATATGTTAAAGTAAGCAATAAAAAGGGTAATTTTCAAAGAAAATTAAATTGGACTAATAATGGTGAAACATAAAGTAATAAAGTAAGGATCTTGCAAAGTCTTATGTGCCGACAGTGGTTCGCTTCGCACGGTAATTTGCTCCCAGGCGAGACTAGCAAGATCTAAACTTTGTTACTTAATTTTAAGATTAAGATCATAAACTTTTGCTTGATTGATGTTTTTGTACAATAGTGTGTGAAAGGCGGACCAAAGTTGACAAACTGTGTGGTGGGTTTATCTGGAGAGGGGTTTTTTAAGAGATTGGCTCCTACCGGCTCTCCGGGCCCGCTTGTGCGTCAACTGCGACTTACCTATATCACTATTTACGTACACTATCATCTTAAGGGTGATTTACCTCAATTTCACGCGCCACTTTTGTGGCAAATATCCGAATAACATGTAAGTAGTAGGATATGTGGGCGATAATTGTTGGTACTTCTTTAATTGGTGAACCCAATACCTCAAGTAAATAGTTTTTTGGTTTACTCTTAACTAATTGGTAAAATTAAAAATTGTTTTGAAAACTAATGATACAAAGATGAGTGCATGCATCTTTGTACATGTTTTTGTCACATCAAAAACTAAATACCCTAAAATTTAAGTTACATGCCATCTAACTATAAGGAACACTTGAAGTTAATTTTGGGTATGCGTGAGACCTGGACCAAAATTAATGACAAGGTAAATTTCCGAGTGTGTGTGAGACCACACATGGATTAATTTGCAGTTTCTAAGTTAGACAACTTAATTAAGCTGATGCGTGAGACCTAGAGCTTAAGGCATGAGATGGGATAAAACATGCTTACGTGACATATTGATGAATCAATATGTAGTAAATCCCATAAATTATCTAGGAATTGGAAAACTTGTTTGCCAATTATTGTACAACAGATTACCATCTTTTGTACTTCCACTACTAGCAGATCAACTGATGTAGTGGAATTATGTAAAGTTGGATCCTAGATTTTCAAGGAAATTAAGTTGGTTATATGAATATATCCATGGGTATTATATTTTCTTGAGAATAAGTATTATCGAAAATACTAATGTTTGAACTTTTCTATTTTCTGTAGAAATGGCTCAACCCAATAACACTGCACAAAGTTCTGCCTTCAAAGTTATTTTTGAAGGAGAAAAATCGACTGGCCCTGAAGCAATTTTGGATTTGATCAGAAAATTGCATTGCTGTAGGCAAGGGGATGGTAAACCAGTAGCTGATCATGTGTTGGTCATGAAGAGTTACATGGACCAGCTATCACAGATCAACTATGTTGTTCCTGAGGATACATGTGTGAACTTAATCATCCAATCCTTGAACAAGGATTTTATGGGTTTCGTTCAGAATTACAACATGCATTGCTCGGGGAAGACAGTAACGGAATTGCTCACAATGCTCGTTGACTATGAAAAGGGTTTACCAGTCAAGGTTCCTACTCCTGAGGTACTAGCTGTAAGAGGAGGTAGGATCCAGAAAAAATTGCGTGTGAACAAGGGTAAGGGTAAAGGTGATAAAGGCAAGCAGGTCATGGCCTATCAACCAAATCCTAAGGTGAATCAACACCAGCCCAAGAAGAACAAGGTGAGTCCTACAGGAAAGAAGGATCAGGCTTGTCACCACTGTCATGAAGTAGGGCACTGGAAGAGGAACTGTCCGCTCTACATCAATGACTTGCGACAGAAGAAGCAAAAGAGTGAAGCTGGTAATCCCAGCTCTTCAGGTGCGTTCTTTGTAATCGAATTATTTACTCTAACTCGTAAGTTAAATTCTTGGGTATATGATACGGGATGTGGTATTCATATTTGCAATACTATGCAAGGGTTTAGAGTTGAGAGAAAGCTGGCCTATGGACAACAATTCTTGCACGTGGGTAATGGAGCACATGCAGCAGTTGAAGCTATAGGCGTATTTGATTTAGTGTTGCCTTCGGGCTTAGTACTATCTTTAAATAATTGTCATTATGCACCGTCAATTGTTAGAGGTGTTATTTCATTTTCATGTTTGTTGAACCTTGGTTTTGAACATACTATTAATAGCAATGGAATTTCTGTTTCTTTAAATGGTGTATTTTATTTTAATGCTATTGCTGTGAATGGTATTTTTGAACTTGATATGAATAATAATGGTAATGCTTGTGTTAAAAATAATTCGATGTATAGCATCAACAATAAGAGAATCAAGAAAAGTCTGGATTCGTCTTATCTTTGGCATTGTCGACTTGCTCACATAAGCAAGGATCGCATGAAAAAGCTGCAACATGATGGGCTTTTAGAAAAGATCAATGATGAATCATTTGATAAATGCGAGTCTTGTATTAGTGGGAAGATGACAAAGAAACCCTTTAATAATAGGATTGAAAGGGCTACTGAACTACTTGGTCTTATTCATACAGATGTTTGTGGACCACTTAGACATGTGTCAAGGAGAGGTGCTAGCTACTTCTTAACATTTACGGATGATTTCAGCCGTTATGGTTATGTTTATTTACTTAAACATAAACATGAGGTGTTTGAAACATTCAAAGTGTTTAAAGCTGAAGTAGAGTTGCAACTTGGAAAGAAGATTAAAGCTCTTCGATCCGATAGAGGTGGTGAATACCTGAGTCAAGAGTTTGTGGATTATCTAGCTAAGGAAGGAATTGTCCAGCACCTTACTTCTCCATATACACCACAACAAAATGGTGTATCTGAGAGAAGAAATCGTACATTGCAAGACATGATACGATCTATGTTTAATCTAACAACTCTTCCCTTCTCATTCTAGGATTATGCCTTGGAGTCTGCTGTTCGCATTCTTAATATGGTTCCCACAAAGAAGGTTGATAAGACACCATATCAGTTATGGACTGGAAATGCTCCTAACTTTTCTTATCTAAAGGTCTGGGGTTGCGAGGCGTACGTTAAACGTGACTCGGGCGACAAGCTCCAACAAAGATCTGTAAAATGTATCTTCGTAGGATACCCAAAGGAAACAATGGGTTACTACTTTTATTATCCTCCTGAGAACAAAGTATTCGTTGCAAGGTATGGAGATTTCTTGGAAAAGGATCTCATATCTCAAGAATTAAGTGGGAGGATATATGATCTTGAAGAAGATCAAGATGATGCATTACCTTCTGAAAACACTAGCCAACTTCCTGAAGAACCAGAAAGTCTGGGTCCTCCACCAGAAGTTGAAGTGGTTCCCATTCGCAGATCCATAAGGACTGTAAAAGCTCCTGAACGTCTATGTCTTAACGTAGAATGTGAGGAATATATACAAGGGGATCTTGATGAACCGCCTAGTTATAAAGCTGCCATTAATAGTCCTGAAAAGGAAAAATGGTTAGTTGCTATGAATGGGGAAATGCAATCCATGAGAGACAATGAAGTCTGGATTGAAGTAGACCTTCCTCCTAATGCCAAGGTAGTTGGGAGTAAGTGGCTCTTCAAGAAGAAAACTGACATGGATGGCAATGTACACACCTATAAAGCCCGTTTGGTAGCTAAAGGCTTTACTCAAACGTATGGTGTTGACTACGAGGAGACCTTTTCTCCTGTAGCTGACATTAGGGCTATTAGGATTCTCATAGCCATAGCTGCATACTATGACTATGAGATTTGGCAGATGGATGTCAAAACCGCCTTCTTAAATGGTCGCCTAGATGAAGACATCTATATGGCGCAGCCTGAGGGGTTTGTGAATCCAAAGTTTCCAAATCGTGTATGCAAACTTCAAAGATCCATTTATGGATTGAAGCAAGCATCACGACAATGGAACAAGAGGTTTGATAGTGAAATAAAAAAAGTTTGGTTTTACTCAAAATCTTGATGAGCCATGTGTATACCACAAAGTTAGTGGGAGTGAAGTAATTTTCCTTATATTATATGTCTATGACATATTGATCATGGGAAAAGACATTCCAAGTTTGCATGAAGTCAAGGCATATCTTGGAAAGTGTTTTTCTATGAAAGATTTAGGGGAAGCTGCTTTCATTCTGGGAATTAAGATATATAGAGATAGATCTCAGCGATTAATTGGATTAAGCCAAAGTGCTTACATCGATAAAATATTGAAGAGATTCAATATGCAAGATTCCAAGAAGGGATATTTGCCGATGCAAGAACAACATGGCTTGAGCAAGAAAGTTTGTGCTTCAACACCTGAAGAGGTGAAACGCATGGCAAAAGTTCCTTATGCTTCGGCTGTGGGATCTATTATGTATGCGGTTAAAAGCACAAGGCCAGATGTAGCGTTTGCTCAGAACTTAACCAGTCGATATCAGCAGAATACAGGTGAAGCTCACTAGACTGCTGTTAAGAATATTCTTAAGTACCTTAGGGCTACTAAAGATATGTTCTTAGTTTATGGGGGTGATCCACAAGTAGAACTTGATGTTACAGGTTACTGCGATGCTTCATGGAAAAGTGATAAGGATGATATGAAGTCTCTGACTGGATACGTCTTTGTCATTAATGGAGGAGCTGTGGATTGGAGGAGCAAGAAGCAGAGTACATTAGCGATGTCTGCAGCAGAAAGTGAGTACATAGCTGCATCAGATGCTGCAATGGAAGCCGTCTGGATTAGGAAGTTTGTATCAAGGCTTGGAGTTATGCCTTCGATTCAACGACCTATAAAAATGTATTGTGACAATTCAGCTGCAATTACAGTTGCCAATGAACCTGGAATCATGAAAGGCACCAGACATTATCCGATCAAATATCACTATGTGCGAGAGCAAATAGAGATTGGGCAGATCGAAGTACTCAAAGTTCACACAGATGATAACTTGGTAGATCAATTGACGAAAGCTCTTCCTGGCACTAAGCTTTATAAGTTAGCTGAAGGAATAGGTCTTCGTAAGGCTAAAAGTTTCATGCCCATTTGTGATTAGTATTTGGATAAAGGATGTAATAGACAATTATTGATTTTATGAAATAAAGTGTTGTTTATGTTTATTTATATTGTCTTGTTGAAATATACATATATCCTGTTTTTGCATGTTTATATCCTTGAATAAATTTATTATTCTAAATGTGTCCATTGTCGGTTAATGATATGGGAATATCATTAAATTAAGACAAATGTGAATGTTGGTTAAAGAATATACTTGAAAGTATATTGATGCGTAGTCATACCAAATTCACATGATATTCTATGAGTAGAATATAGGACTTATCCCAACTAAGCATGAGATTACTTATGGATCTTGTCATCAAGTAATTCATGAAATAGTTATCCTCAGACTTGAGATACCAGATAAGATTCATGGATGTAGTGCATTTTTGTAAAGCAATCTACCGCTTACCGTAACTGGAAGTTATAAGGATTGTTTTCAGAAGTGTTGCAAAGTCCATGGGTTATTCTTGTAGTCAAGAAAGAATTTGTTCCTTCAAATTTTTTTTGAAGTATAATACTGTTGGGCCCCTCGTAGGGTTGACAAAATGTTTGCGTGGCCACACCCAAAGTCTATCTGGAATACATTCAGATGTTTTGGTAATTTTGTTCAATCATTAACAACGAGAAACAGAAACATTAATAAAGAGTGACTTAGATCCATTTCTTTATTAATACAGTGTTAGTAACAAAAGGATAATAATAATGATGAATCATTAAAGATTTTCCAGGAAATCTAGCTCGAGTCGAACTAGGGGCATTGGAGTGTTGCAAGACGCCAACCAATGTCATTTTGCTATTAATAGTTAACCAAGTGGGAGTTGTTAGAAATGGTTAAATAATTAATGTGCAAATGTCTAGTATCGAACCCGAGACCTCGGGATTGCACACATTACAAATGAGTATTAAAGAATAATAATAAATGTATTTTATATATTTATTATTAACACAAGAACTTAACGACCGTTAGTGTTTTCCGTTAAATGACTAACGACCGTTAGACGCAAATAAGGAAAGAAGTGTTTGTATACAATTAGGAAACAAGGAAAAGATCTAGAACCCTCCTTGGGTTTGGATCGGCCGAACTAAAGGTGATGGGGCAACCCATTGCCCTAACTTGTTCCCAAAGTTTTCTAAACACTATATAAACAAACCTAGGGTAATTGTTTTGGCTAATCTTTTGTGCACACAATTATCCCTAAAGTTTTCTTGTTCTTTTCTCTTGGTTGCCGATCGTATACCCTCTCCAAGGGTTATAGGATCGATTTTTGTTAATCAAAAATCAAATCTTGTGTTTTACTTGCATAACCTTAATACGGTTTAATTTGTGTGTACAAGAACGAGGTAACAACACACTATTGTTGTTATCAAGAGATCGAATAACAAAACGGTAAGGGGTTATTCATTGATCTAGTTTAATTAATATTCAAGATTTATTGAAGTGCATCGGGTACGTTTTCTATTTATGTTTAAGTTAATAATTATGTGTTATATGTTATTGTTTACACGCTTCCGCATACTTGTGTACTTTGATTATGAAGTTTTATGATTATCATGGTCTTCTAATTCCAACAACAAATAGTTTGCGTTAGACGGTTGGATCATATTTTCTATAGCACTTTGTGTTGAACATCGTTCAAGAAACTATGTGGTATTTCCAGATACATGAATTGAGAAACTATGTGTTGAACATCATAACACCAAGTATTTATAGTTGATCTTTTGACAAACTTGAATAGAGAAGTCATAATCCTCAGTCCTAACCATGTCAATACCCTGTAGATAAAAACCAAAATAAAACAAATGCCTCTATTGTTTGAAAATTTAGTTTACAGTAGTTTATAGAAGTAAACAATTTTAAAATGTAGACAAACAATGCAACACTCATTTAATATGTTTTTAAAATATAGATGTGCACTCCAACTCTCGTTTAATCTTTGCATAAGGCTTCAGTGAGACTCATATGAGTTACACTAATTCATGAATTTGAGAATTAAGCAAGCTAAACATCCAAGGAGTAACACAAAGCTCAAATTAGTAAGAATAATAGACTAAGTGTACATGCACAACCTATGCTTTATGAACTTGATGATGTTGAGTTCTTATCTTAAATTGCATGCCTCATTCTTATCATGAGATATTGATGTCCGAGATTCATGAAGATAAGCCTGAAAGTCAAAAGAAGGACTTTTACATATATATTCAACCAACTCATTTGCATGCTAACCTTTATGTCCTTTATTAGCTTCTCTTTGAGTTCCGCTTGGCACGTGGTTCACTTCGCCTCAATATTGCACGGTTTGGCATTCATATAAAGAGGCTCATGTGATATTTAAAGGGGCAAGGGCATTCTCACTTGGAGCAATTTTTAAGAAATGAAGAAACAAAAAGAACGGTCAAATTGTTATCCTCGGGTTGAGTAGTCCCCAAAGACCCTTTTTGTAATTTAACTATTTGCATAAACCATAAACAAATCACGTTTCATGATATGCTATCTCAGTACATTTATTAACTTGATATTAACGGGTTGCTAAAAGAACTTAAATGTACTAAGATCACCTTATATGAAAACTAAGCATCTTTATAATAATAATAATAATAATAATAAAGTATAGTTATTAGCATTGTTGTAAACTTGTGTCAACCATTTTAACATACGATAACAAAGTACTTTATAAAAGTACTAACATGTGTTAATAGACCCGTGTGTTATATGGACGACCACATATAAAATTCATCTAATGGTCTTAATTTGGCACTTAAAACTACACATCTAGTCCCTAAAACCATTATGCAGAAAAGGATATAGTAATAAAGTTTGCATTATTTAAAGAAAAAATAAGGTATTTGAGTCACAATGCTAATTTGGACTTGATGCATACCTGCAACTAAATAGATGCACTACATGAAGCATAAGGTTTTCGTTGTTAGTGTTGGAACCCACCTTCTGATGGTTGTCGAGCCAACTCAACAAACGTGGCTTATAACCTATTGAAATATTATAGCCATATAAGAATTTTTTTTGAACAAACCATATAAGATATGAGTACATCAAAACTCTTTCCATGTTCAGTAAGAAGAGCTTCTGTTTTGGGCTTATATAGCCGGCTTATGGCTTATTTCGTTTTGGGCTTATGTTTTGTACGCTCACTTTTTGTGGCTTATTTTGAAACTTCCCGGCTATATAAGCCGAAAAGTTTAAAAATAAGCCACAAAAACTGAGCTTATAAAACATAAACCGGAAACCAAATAAGCCATAAGCCGGTTATATAAGCCGAAACAAACACCCCCTTAACCAACCCGTAGCATATTCAAAAAGTGAACCATTGAGATTCAAAAAGTATTTCCGTTGACTGTTATTAAATATAGCATCAAGCCAGAATTATGAAAAACTTTTAACTTGCCATACAAAGTTACAAACACATTCAACTTTTAAATTTACACCATATACACTGCAATAATGAATTTAAAATATGGTAAAAGACTATGATTCTATAAAAAGATATAAAGAAATCATACCATCTATCTAAACTTCTTTTAAGACGTTTCATCGAACACGGTTCATGCACTCGTTAAATCCGTTCAATATACTAAACGTCATCATAAAATAATTGTTGTTATCAACGTCAACCTCATGTTCACATACAATGTCTGAATCGAGACATTTCAAACAATGAAGAAACTGTGGAATAAAACCATTTAAACATACAAATATAGAGAAGCACCTTCAAGTTAACTTGTCAACCTTCGTGTTCAATCTTCAATCAGTACCTACAAAAAAAGCCAAAAAAAAAAAAACTAATAATCAAATTGAGTAATTCATTTTTCTTTAATGCACAACCAGATTACTCAATTGAGTAATTCGTTTCATATTAATTGTCAATTAAAAAAAAAAGAATAAAAAAAAAAACCATCAAATTGACGTGAAACAAATACTAATGTAAAAAAAACCAACCTTGTACCAATTTGAGAGTAGGAAAGCTTGAAATTTTAGATTGGGAAAGTTTGAAATTTGATGAGATACCATAGATGGTTACATTGCATAATTTTCGTTTGATATTAAATGAGGGTTGAAAGTCAAACATTGGTGACTAAATGGCTGAGATAGATTACGTGGCATTTGTGAAGTGACATTAGTGAGGTAGCTTTATTTGCCAGCATGGCATTAACGAGGTGTCAAGTTTTCAAAAAAAGCTTTGTTTATTATATATATAGATTTGTTAATTTCAATTAAATAACATATGCAATTGATATATAGGCATGTTTGGCTAAGTAAAAGTATAACCGTAGGTGCAAGCAAACTGAAGCATTTACTGGAATCTATAACTTTTAAGTTATATAACTGTGCTTGAAATGGGGTAAGTAAATATTGTTAAAGGACATATGTAATAAAACGCAAAATCAGTTGGTTGGCACAAATAATCAGAATGATTGTGTAATGTGTATTCCTTCCAGGAGAAATTTTCATATCCTGTGTGCTAAAATTTAATAAAGATTGGTCTGCACAAAAGAGTAACAGATTGCAATTTGGGGTTCGAGATGAAGGAGAAGGATTGGAGGGGGCAATGAAGAATCCTAAAGGGATCGTCTCAATCTAACGCAACACATATGAGGAAAAGTCTTGTACCTCGAGTTTTTTTATAAAGAGAAAAGAAAATGAAAGAAAAGAAGTGAAGATGAGAGGAAAAGAAAGTAAGTTAATTGCTATAGAGAATCTTAGAGATGTTCACAAGTTGGACAAAACAGAAAAGAAAATAAACAATGAGTGGAGTTAATATGACGACTTTACAACAATGCCCTCATAATGTGTTCTTACCTGAATGTATAAATTAACTAAAATGATAAACCAAACATGACTATATTAATTTTCTAGAAACTCAGAGTAGCCAAAATAAATGTATGTGATGATTTGACATCGGTTGCATTAGTTAACCACGTAATTTAAGTATTTTGAAACCTCAAATGCACATCACCCATGTTATATTTTATGTATATGGCGTAGAAAAGTTGAGTATTTGATATGCCAAGAGTAGACAATAATTAATTGTATATGATGAAGATATTTTATAACGATTGACAGCACTACTAATAGTAAACAGCGGCAACGTTCGAAAGTGGAACAATATGTAGTGAGAGAAAAGTTAATTTGATTACTCTTAGGGCTCGTTTGGTTTGCAAGTGAGTTTAGAATTAAGATTTGGATTTCAATATGAATTTGGATTATGATTTGGGTTTGAATTTGATATAGCAGAGACAAAATATAAAAAGTTGTTTGTTTTATGTATTTAAATATAAATTAGGATTTAAATTTATAAATACACTCAAGTGAAATAAACTTATTAAAAAAATATTAAAAAATTATTAACTAAATGTTATTTTTAATTAACTATTGTATTTATTTTACTTAACTCTAAAAAAATATTTAAAAAATAGTAACTAAATTAACTGTAAAAAAATATTAACTAAATACACTCAACCTATTGTATTTATTTTAATTAACTTTTAAAAAAAAGGTACAAACAAAATCCAAAAAAAAAAAGTACAAATTTTTTTTGTCATTCACAAATATTGACGAGTGTCCCCATTTTAATAAACTATTGTATTTATTTTAATTAACTCTAAAAAATATTAACTATAAAAAAATATTAACTAAATACCGTCAACCTATTGTATTTATTTTACCATTCTAATCGCCTCTTTCATGATTATTTTAGTTAACTCTAAAAAAAATATAAAAAAATAAAATAAAAACAAAATAAAAAAAAGTACAAAATTTTTTTGTCATTCGCAATGTGACTTTTAAATGAAGTTGAGTAGATTCCCAAATTGAGTAGCCGTCGGTTGAGTAGGTTATAGGCAATGGGAGTTGTTCTTTTGCACATGGTTATTGTACTTTTTAGGTGAAGTTGAGTAGATTCTTAAGTTAAGTAGCCTTCGGTTAAGTAATTTGTGAGCCACTTAAAAAAATTATATTTTATTAAAAGTGTGACACTTATCAATATTTGGCTGGAGTTGAGTAGTTGAGTATTACCAATTTGAGAATAGAATGAAAAAGTGAGGATACATTGTACCACCAAAAAGATTTTGTACCTTTTTGGTACTTACCTCTATATAATTTAGTGATGGGACCACAAGTTAGTGGAAAAAAAAAAATAATAATAATAAAAAAAAAGACAAAATAAAGAAAAGAAAGATGTAAGAGAAAGAAATCTCACTCACTTATGTGACTTTTGTGTATGCCCGGTTATAAGGTATTCAACTTCAATTCCTACGTCCACTTTAATCTTCCAAACAACACTATTTAACTTTTAGTCAAAAGTTAACCATAAAAACCCATTAACCAAACTGCACCTTATTATGCTTACCCAGAGACAAATCTCTACAATTTATTTATTTTGATCTAATGATGAGTATTAATCTAAAATTTAATAGTATAAACCTTAATTGTCCAGCTATAGACCTCGCTTTTTATTACTTCTCACTTTTCTCTCTCTCTAAAACGCACACACTATTCGCCTTTTTTCATAAGAACACTAATCGTTGCAGTATCTTATTGTTTAGGGACCATTGTACATCTAAGATCTAAAATAATCAGAATATGGCAAATACCTAAACAACTAACTATCTTCGTATCGTTACTTTCGAATACTACATTGTGGCTCGTTTTGTTACTGTTAGGTTATTATTTTATATCAAATAATTTCTTTTAATAAGCAATATCAAACGCCCCCATAACATTTATTTAGTGATGAAGTTCAATGGATTTCAAATGCTTTGTAGGGGTGGGAAATGGAAGATAATTATGTGGATCAAGTTGTTTAACATTTTTTGTGATCAAGTTGCACATCAAGTGTTTGATGAAATGTCTAAGTGAAAAATATTTGATAATCTTGTTATCTGCTCTTGTAATTTTGCTTATTAATTAAGCTATTAGTTAAAATTTTGTTTTTACCTGAATTTTTGCTTATTAATCAAACATAATGCTATTTTTATATTTGATTGATGCTTTGTATCTGATATTACTTGTGATATTCTGTTAAAAATGATGCAACACTTGGGTTTGATTTTGATGTTTATATCACTTGTGATATTCTGTTCAAAATGATGCAACAGTTGGGTTTGATTTTGATGTTTATATCACTTGTGATATTCTGTTAAATTTTCTGAAATATCACAAGTGATAATAGTGTTCTCATACGGTTTTCTTGCTGCAAACCTATTTTCATAATTCATTTATGAAGAAGGATCTTTGAAGTGTATCTCATTCTCATGTTGTTCATCTTTTTGAAGGAAACTTTGATATCACAGGTGATATCTCAGATGTGTCGGCTTATTCTTTTTGTTGAATCAGTGGTGGTGGTAATGGAGGAATATGTTATATCACAGGTGATATCACGTATGATATCACTGGTGATATCACGTACTAAACAATGATCAATTTTCAACCCCAACCTCGTTTGTTACCTCTATTAATGCACTGTAGTTATCACGAATATTCATTTATAATTCTTGACTTTGTCTTCCAGGTACTTGAATAATGATATTATTACTTAGAATTAATATAGGGTCTCTTACAAACACAATCACATGACATGAGAACATGTGATTGCTTCTCAACTTGTGCATCCCTCTCTTACGCGTTTCGTCGACCACCTTCCATGAAAGTGCATTAACTTACATATTAGTGCATTAACTTACGACGAGTCCTTTAGAGTTCTACAAAAATATTTATACTTGTTCTACGAAAGCATGTTGAGTGTTATAACTTACAGATTAGTGTTATATCACAAGTGATACTGCACCGAGAAAAAACAAAAAGAAACGAAAAAAAGAGTTTGTCGAAAGTATATGAAAGTGCACCTCTATTGAAAGATAATTAAATGTTCGTCACAATGGTGTAATTTTTTTAGGTTAACGGTTTACGGTTTTTGAGATATGTAATATTTAAAAATGAGAGATGAAAGTGAGTTTTAATTAAAAATGGGTGATCTAGATTTACACTTTAGGTCATTCAATGGTTTTTTTTTTTTTTTTTTTCCCCTTAAATCTTGTTCTTTTCATCTAATGATTTGTGTGGTCCAAATTTGTCCTTTGGTTTGTAGAGATTTTTGAGTATGCAAAAAATAGTGAATTATGTAGTAACGAAGAAGATAAAGGTAATAAATTAATTGGGGCAATTTGGTAATTTCACATGAAGAGATCTTCTTTCCTACCTTTCTACCCTTGGGCGGAAGATTTTGTGAACAAGAAAGCCAAAACTTTCGTTCACTTTCTTTTCTTTTCTCTTCTAAGAAATCTCAATAACACATACCTTTTGAAGTTTTCTTTCAGTTTCTTTTTATTTTCCTTCCTAAATAAAACTCAAGAACACAATTAGAGAACATTGAACTTAAAGAAACATTTTTAAAATAAGTGTTTCATTTTATATTTAATGAAACATTTTTTCAAAAGTGTTGCAAAGTTTGTATCTACTTTATTAATAAATAATTTGAACAAACCTCCCATCTCTCCTAAATGAAATTCAAATTATATTCAACTTCTCCCGCCCTTCCCAAAATTATTTACCCTTAAATCAGTTTTCCCTCTTTCTCACTCAACATTGAAAATTTGAATTGCTTATAACCATTAATTTGTCCATCGATTCTTCTCCATGCTCAGGACTTACTCCTTTGGAAATTGCTGGCGAATCTGTCACACGTCACAATTTCGTCAACTAAATTGTTACTCCACTATCGGTTTTTGCATTCATGTTTGTGTAAATATGATAAGAATGTGTTTTGTATTCTTTTATGATTGAGATACGTACCAAGGATACAAGGATAAATAGAGGCTATACAAAAATATTTAGGGTAAATTGCTAATTACCCTTTAATGCCTAGCTAATCAACAATAATTTACAGCTAATTATCTACACATCAACCTTATCCCTTAGTGGACAACCAAATTACAACTAACACTCCCCTGCAGTTTGAGCAGGAGGGCACTGAACACTCAAACTGGAGTGAAATTCCTCAAACAAAGTTGTAGGCAATCCCTTAGTAAAAATGTCCGCATACTGATAGCGAGAAGGCACATGAAGAACTCGGACATGACCAGCAGCTACCAAATCCCGAACAAAATGAATTTCAATCTAAACATGCTTCGTCCATTGATGCTGAACCGGATTAGAAGACAAATAAACAACACTGACATTGTCACAGTAGACAAGCGTAGCAGAGGACAAAGGAGTATGTAACACCCCGATACTCAGCCTCAGCACTAGAGCGAGAGAGCGTCGGTTGACGCTTAGCAGACCATGAGAGCAGATTATTGCCAAGAAACACACAATAACTTGAAGTAGATCACCAAGTAATAGGACAACCATCCCAATCCACATTCGAATAAGCAATTAATGAAGTAGTGGAGGAAGCAAACAACTGTAATCCGTAATCTATAGTACCCCGAACATATTGTAAAATCCGTTTAAGAGCCAAGAAATGAGGCTCCCTTGGATCATGCATATGAAGACAAACCTGCTGAACAACATAGGAAATATTAGGTCGAGTAAAAGTGAGATACTTAAGAGAACCCGCAAGACTCCGATATAAGGTCGGATCAGACACCAAATCACCAACATCACCTAGTTTAGACTCAGTATCAACAGGAGTCCGACTGGGGTTACAACCAATCATGTGTGCACGTTCTAGGATCTCCGTACCATATTTATGCTGAGATAAGAACATCCCTGTAGAATCACATGTAACAGATATGCCCAAAAAATAATTTAAAGGTCCCAAATCCGTCATAGAAAACTCCGTATGCAAAGAAGCAATAATTCGCTGTAACAAACTCTCAGAAGAAGCTGTTAGGACAATGTCATCAACATACAGTAATAAATAAGCAGTATCAGTCCCTTGATGATAAATAAAAAAGGATGTGACACAACGACTATGAGTGAATCCAACCCGAAGAACATAAGCAGCAAAACTCTGAAACCATGCCCGAGGTGCCTGCTTGAGACCGTAAAGATATCTCTGTAGTAAGCAAACATAATCAGGACGATCCGGATCCCTAAAACCAGGAGGCTGGTGCATGTAAACAGTCTCAGTCAGATCATCATGCAAAAAGGCATTCTTGACATCAAGCTGATGAGCCGGCCAATGTCGAGAAAGAGCCAAACTAAGTACCGTCCGAATAGTACCTGGTTTAACAACCGGGCTAAAGGTCTCATCCACATCTACACCCTCAATATGAGTACTGCCATTCGCGACAAGTCGAGCCTTGTAGCGACTAAGGGTACCATCAGCTAAAAACTTGTGGCGAAATAACCACATATAGCGAATAATATTGGCATCCGTAGGGCGAGGTACCAGAGTCCAAGTTTTATTCTTAATAAGTGCATTGTGCTCATCAGACATAGCATTTCGCCAGTTGGGATCAGTAAACGCAGCATTATATGATTTTGGTAATGGGGAGAGGGTCGACACATGAAGATTTAACCGCTGAGTGGGGCGAGTAGTGCAACACAAGAACGCGTGACCATGGGGTGAATCAAAACTGGGTTTGGGTTAACATTTGTAGGTAGTGGATCTTGGGAAACAGAAACGGGGTTGGGCAGTTGATGGATTGGACTAGCATTAGTTTCATTATTTTGAAGTGGAATATGAATATGAGGAGGGGAGGTGGCAGTTTGTGTTTGGGTTGGTGAAGGTGGGTCATTGTGGTGGTACTTGGTTCATATGTGATGTTTGGGTAAGGTAAATCAGTTGAAGTGGTAGTAGGTGTGGGTGATAGTTTGATTATATTTGAGATGACATTTGATGAGTCATCCAAAAAATCATACGAGGGACTTACATTTGGTGTCATGGAACCAAAGGAAAAACTGTTTCATCAACTGTAACATGGCGTGAAATGATAATTTTATTTGTGTTTAGGTCCAAGCAACGATAACCACAGTGATTAAAGTCATGCCCCAAAAATATAAAGGGTGTGGCCCGGGCTCGAAGTTTGTGTTCAGTGTCAAGGTGAGGATAACAAAGACAACTAAAAACACGCAAGAGGCTATAATCAGGTTTGGTTCCAAAAAGTCGGGTAAAGGGAATTTCATTTTCAATGGCACGTGATGGCAAAATATTTAATAAGTGAACGACCATATTAAGGGCTTCAGTCCAATAATTGGGTGGTAGGTGAGCTTGAAACAATAATGTTCGAATAATGTTATTAATGGTGCGGATCATCCTTTCAGATTTCCCATTTTGTTGAGAAGTGCGTGGACATGAGAAACGAAATTGAATTCCATTACTGGCAAACAATTTTCGGAATGCGTGCTTGCCACCATGGTCACACTGAAATGACTTTATATCACACTTGAATTGATTTTTAATGAATGAACGAAACAACATAAACTAGGACAAAACATTAGATTTATTGGCAAAAGGATAAACCCAGACAAATTGCGAATAATGGTCTAAAAATAAAACATAGTATCGAAATCCAGAAAGACTCGGAATTGGGGATGTCCACAAGTCCGAGTGAACAATGTCAAAACAAGATTGAACAAAAGTAGATGAACTAACAAATGGAAGTCGCACGTGCTTGCCAAGCTGGCAAGCATGACAAAGCACGAGAGACTTCTCCTTATTACATGAAATGGAATTATTTGAAATGACACTTCGTAGCACTTCACTTCATGGATGTCCTGGATGTCCAAGACGTTGATGCCACGTGTACTGACTGGTGAGATAGACCTGAGGAATTGGAGAGGGCTTCGTAACAGGGTACAGAGGTCTAGTGCTATCACATCGGAGCAGCACCCGACAAGTTTGGAAGTCCTTAACAGAAAAACCAAAAGGATCAAATTCAACGGTACAATAATTGCCACAAACAAACTGATGAACAAAGCAGATTCAGAAAGAAAGCGAGTCATTTTAGTCTGTAATCTTGTAAAAGAGGGTTTGGGGTGATTAAGACATTGTGTAAATGAAGGGGTCGAAAAGGTGTAGGCAAAATACTATGTCCAGAGTTGGTAACGGGAATAGAATGCCCGTCACTGACTGCAACAGATGAATAAATGCACGAATTAAAAACATCACTAAGATTATTTACTGAGTCATTTAAATGAGAGGTCGCACCTGTATCCATATTCCAATTACCGGGAGCGGGGTCCTGAAGAGTACTAGTAGCAAAAGTATGTGGTAAAGTGGTTTCTTGACCCAGTAGTTGACCCGAACCAAGGAATGGCTGCTGTTGACCAAGCTGTTGACCAGCTAGGCCATTTGACCCAAGTGACTAACCTGTCAGATCGAATGAACCCCCAAGTCCAACCTGTGAACCTGTTAAACCCACGTGACCCCCATTACATTCTGACCCGCCTTCTGAACTGTTTGAACGACCTGACCCCCCATGCCATTCTGACCCGCCTGTTGAACTGCTTGACCGACCTGACCTGTTGTGTTATAATTTTGACCCTGGTACAAAGACTGACCTGCGTATCCAATATATCCCGGTCCAAAGGAAGTAACAGGCTGACGATTTTGATGGGCCAAGGGATGTATGAAACCGGGTGGAGGAAACTGTTGGGCCAAGGAGGAGTGAGCTGCATATGTGGGTAAATTAGGCTGTCTAGTTTGAGTATAAAGGGCGACTAGTTGTGATATTTGGTGTGAGGCAGATGTTAAACACTAGTACAAATATGGGATTTCGTCACACATGTGGTATTTTGAACGGCCACACAATAACTTTTTTATGTGACTAAATGTACGAGAATATAATAAACATCCACACTTGATCTGACTTGTATGACCATTTCGGAATTACATCTGAGGCTACAGCTACACATTTGAATATTTTCGTGACTAGAGGTATCTGGTAAAACTTGTTTTGATTATTTAGTCACTTATAATTTGGGACGTGTGACAAATACAAATAAGTTTGAAACATTAGTCACACTATATATATACATATGTGACAAATATATGTCACACAATTGAACAGTGTGACCAAAATCCATATGGTCACATGAAGTAATTGTGTATGTGGCTAAATCATATACTCAAGTTTGTCACACATTATTTAAAAGTGACTGCTAGTTTTTGTTGAAAATTTAGCCACATATGAATTTGAAATGTGTGACAACTGAAAAGTAAGTTTGAAGCATTAGTCACGATATGCATTTAAAAGTGACAAATATATGTCACACACTTGAACAGTGTGACCAAATGTCATATATGGTCACACTAAACCATAGGCATACATGATTAAGTTTAACCAAAATTCGATACATATGGTCACGTAAGTTAATATGTGTGTGTCTAAAGTTTAGTGTGTGTTTGCCTGCCAAATCCTAATGTGTATGGTCACATTTAATTGTAGCACAATCATGTGACTATAGGCTATACAATAGTCACACCATATCACAAATGTGTATCTAAATTATGTTTATGGCCACATTATAAGGGTATTATATGTGACCAATACATTCAAAATAGTCACATTGTGAAATATTCATGTGACTATTTTTTATTATTTTAACAAAAATTGTCCTAAATGGTCCTAGTATGGAATAGTCAAAAATTTCAAAATCTCAATGTTTTGGCTCCATTGTAAGCATTTTTGTTGTCTTTAATCCTATCTAGTTGTTCAACAACCACATTGTACCATATTATATCCTTTGTTTTCCTGCATTATATAATACCCCAGTTATCATCAACTCTTTATCATATCAATTGCTTTTCACCATGGATACACAAAATGGTTGTCAAATGGTCTGCATTGACTATTGGGTTGAAAGTGAAAACAAGGCTGGATTGACCTTTTTTGCAAGGCGTCCCCCTTATATGGATTTCAGGTGGTATGTTTGTCCAGTGTGCCTTGAAAGAAGGGGAACCCCATCTTATACTGGTAGAGGTGGTGTTACAAGGGAAAACACAACTACAACAGATAGTAGTGGATATGTAATTGGCTTACATATTAATGCATCTACAAGAGTTGGTGCTTACTTGGGCAGTGGTGATGAAGAAACTGAACCAACTGCAACTCAAACAGCAAGTGGAGTATGTCCAAGTCAAGCACCAACTGAGGAACCTGCTACTAAAAAACCAAGTGAAGAATCTGCAAGTCAAACACCTAATGAAGAACCTCCAACTCATAAACCAAGTGATTCACCTGATAGTCAATTAACCAAGTGAATCACCTGCAAGAAATGCTATGTTGTTTTTCAGTGTAAACGTAATTTAACTGATATGTTGTAATTAATATGTTATTAACAATGCAGTATGGTTACTACTTTTTTTTGTATGTGTTGACTTTATAAGTCAAACTGGGTTATTCCAAACACTCCACAATGTGTTTTTCAACTATACATGTTTGTATCATAAGCAATACTAACTATAAATTCTAGCAGTCTTAACTCTAACTCAAGTAGTCTTAATTCTATTTCTTATCCTTGGGTCCTAGATACTTTTCCATCTTCTTGAGCATTTGATATGCCATTTCATCATAAGTAAACTGAAGCTGGAGTCTTTTCTTCTCACACAACATCTGATCTAGAATGTGTTTGAAAATTTTTAAAGGGTAATCCTTTTCTACAAGCATGTAGATCACCAACTCATTTACAGTTAAAGCATGTACTCCACATCCTTGAAAAAGTTTCCATTCTTTAACAGTATCGTGCTTTAGTCTTCTCCAACATTCATCCTCAGGATTTGGTTCAAACATTACCTTCAAGTAATTCCAGATTGCTCTATCATAAGCTTGTTCTGGTGTCTTATTACCAAATCTTTCTTTGAGTAATTTTCATAGAGCAATCATATCTTCTCTATCAAAATTATAAACCATTTGAAGAAAGCTTACAAACCTTCTAGAAGAACCATCATGCCTCTTAATATCATAATAAACTGTTTTCCCATGAGATCCAGACTTATAATCAACAATGGGTTGTTTAACACTTAAAGGTTCTGCATCCATGGCTTCTCCTTCAGGTTTTCCTGCAGAGACAACTGAAAGTTCAGTGTGAGCTTGCATTTGTTCTTTAGCAACAGCTTGCTCAGTTTGTTCTTGTTCTCTGCTCTGTTCTTTCTCTGCTTTTTGCTCACTCGTCTTCTTTTTACTGCTTTTTCTTTCCAACTGTTCACCTGCTCTTTTTGAACTTGTTTTCTCTTCTTTCTTTTTCTTCACTGCCCTTCACCACCTCAGCATTCAAGAAGCTTTCAGTGTTTCTCTTGGCAGTTGCATATAATTCTTCAATTCTTTTATCATTCAAGAATTTTAAATCCTTTAGTTTCCAATTGTCCACATTCTTCAAATACCTGCACATGAAAGCTCTTCTTTGTGCTGGAGTGGGTGGCTTGTTCTTCTTAGCTGCATATCTTTGTTTTGCATAGAACTTCTTTTTTGCATCAATAAGTTCTTTCAGCATCCTGGATTTTTCATCTATTGAGTACTGATCTTGCTCTTCTTGAGTTAGTTTCTTAGCAAGCTCAAAATCAGCATCAACCTGAGCCCTTTCCTCATCCCATGAAGCTATTAACTCTGCATTTTTAGCATCTTTTTCTTCTTGTATTCTCTTTTGTTCCAAAATTATCTGATTTTCTGCTTCATACTCTTGTGCTAATTTCTTAGCAACTTCAGCATCAAGTTTTAATTGCTCTTCTTTTGATAATGGTTTCTCCACAGGCTCTTCAGTAAGAATCCCTTTACCTTTGCCTTGTACCTGTGGAGTTGATTGTTTAGATTTTGGCTTTGATGATGGCTCTTGTATCACAACACCTTTGGTTACCGGTTTTGATGTCTTCAGCTCAGCAAGTACACTAACAGCAATTGTATCCTCTGGTGTAGCAGTACTAGCTTTAGTACTACCAGCTGTAACTGGCTCACTAGCAGCAATAACTGGACCACTAGCAGCACTAATACCCTTAGCAGTAGCACTATCAGCAGTTGTAACCTTGACCAAATAGCTATCAATCACCACTTGATTCCCCTGGTTATCAGCAACTAAAAATTCCATTGGATCACTCTCTGCACCAATACTTTCACCCTCTTTAGCCTCCCCTAAAACTTTGCCTTCATTCCTCCCCCTGTTTGGGAGCATCCTTAGAAGCTTCAGAAGATTTAACCTTGTGTTTGGGAATTCTTGATCTTTTGACTCCTTCTAAATACCTAACCCTTCTTTTCAAAGCCTTTATCTCCCCACCTTGAGCTTTGATGACTCCACCAAGAGCTTTGATGACTCCCTCTTGAGAAGCACCTGTTGTTTGCAGATCAACAATTTGTGCAGACAGCTTTGTACAGGTATCCTTCAATTCATTCAAAAGTTGCATACTATCCTCACCACTTCGGCTTGTGTTACCTAGCCCGAGAGGTGGATCATTGGAAAAGTTAAGTTCAGTCTCACCCCTAGGATGAACATCTAAACCCCCATTGTTTCCATGTGACTGGGTCCTTCACCTGAATCAGTTCCATGAGGACCTGACTCATTAGAAGTTGTCTTGGTTCGGGTCTTAATGATGTTACCACCGTCCTGTGCTACTTCTAAGCTAGACACAGTAGTGAAAGCCCTTGACAACATGTCACCCTCCCCACCAGTGACAGCCTCATCTGCAATAGTTGGTATAGAACCACTAGCCTGAGGTAGCTCAGTGTTCTTGGTGTGAGTCATATGTTTATAGGTCTTTTGTTGTTGTTGATGAGATATTGCCAAAATTGTGGGTGTGTGATAGGTACCAGCTGGGATTGCTGAACCTTCAGCCATTTGGGTTTGGGCTAGTGCCACCATTGTTGGAAACAAAGGTGTCACTGTCCCTGTAAAATCTTTTCCATCCCTCCTCATATTAGCAAAAACCTTTTTGCTAAGGCAGGGAGTGGAATAAACTCTTTTGTGACTTTTCTTATTTTCAAATTGGTTGTCCAAAAAGAGTTGCATAAACCTTAGATATAGAAAATATTTACCTGAAGAACGATCCAAGTTCTTAACCATACTATCAAAAATTAATTTTGAAAAATTAAATCTTTGTTTATTTTCAGCCAAATAAATTATAGCAGAAGCTAAATTACTGCTAAATTCATTCCACGCAGTGGTCTTTAGACTTAGACACACTAAGACAGTATGAATTAAGAATTTCCACTGAGGAGAAAAATTACCTTTATAAAACTTTAAAGCATCTGATTTTCTCTCATAGCCCATCAGTGAAAGTTTTTCAAAGATTGTAGTATTTGGAAGATTCTCAACTCCGTTAGCATCATCTAGGAGAAGATCTCTTCGAATAGACGCCTCTGTAATGAGAATCCTCTGCCCATCTACAAGGGCATGGATTTGTACTTCCCAATTAATAGTTTTGACCTTAGCAGACGACCAAAACTGGATAATGCTAGAAGTATATATAGTAGGTTTTACTGTTAATGCAAACTTAATATAGCTTGCATTAAGGAAATTAATGATCTCAGTAAAATCTACAGACTCACTAGATTTTCTAAAAGGCAACATTATTATGAGGTTTGGTAAAAGTTAGGTTCGACATTATGATTTGATTTGGGGGTTTTGCAATATGACGATTAAAATTCGTTTAGGCCGTGGAAGAGAGAGAGTAATGTGTGCGTGAATATGATTGTGTGCCGCAATTGGGGATTTATACCCTTTAAGTAAAAAGTGACACAAACGTACCCTGCACTCCCAAACAGTACTAACGGATACCCAGCAGTACAAAGTTTTACGCTAGCAGTACAATTTTTTGCCTAGCAGTACAAACTTTGTGCAAAAACTTTTTCTCAGCAGTATGAACTCAATTTTCTTTTAAAACCATACTGCACTCATACATTTGGAAGGGATTAAGTGTAAAGGAAGACACTTAATCAGTTTTGGTGATATTGTTGTTCTTGCATTACAACACAGTTTACTGTTTCAGTGTTAATAGTCTTCTAAGTATCTAAGAAACCAAACACCCCTTTAACATCAGGGGAAACACAGACATCATAAACTTGTATGAATATACATTAACATAGTCAAAATAAGATACATTAAGAAATATATAAACTATACAAAAGATACATTAAGAAATATATAAACTATCTTCAATACTTTTGTAAACACCAACTATTTTCTCTCTTGTATCTTCTATTTCTTTGTTCCGATCATCTACTTTCTTCTGATGCTCCAAAATGATCTTTAAATCTTCCTTGTTCTTTTCTTCCAGCCTCTTTATACGCTTGTTGCATAGATCTATCAATGTTTTTTCAGTTCCATATTTTCCAGAATGACATTTCTCCCAAATATCTTGGGATATGTCAAAAATTTTGGCTAACTTTTCAGGGATCGGAGGAGGAGAATCATCCCTTGGGCCTTTTTTTTTTGTTTGAAATAGGAGTTGAAGAGGATTCAGCCATTGAAATTTGAAATATAATATCTAATGAAAATATCAAAGGAGTTGTATATGAATGGTTGATTATGAACGGTTTTCCAATCGATAGGTCTAAATAGGCTGGAGAGGTATATGAACGGTTCCCAATAATTTATGCGGGAAAAGGGACCATGGAAATGCGCCAAAAGTAAACTGATGGATAATATTAGTTCGATTGGTTTGTGTTTGGTTTGAATTGACTAGCGTAGTTGATTTGGAATTGTGTTTGGTATTAGATTGACTAATTGACTTGTTGATTAGGGTAATTGATATTTTCTATATTAATGATATTTTCTTTATTAATGATATTAAATCTGATTAGGGTTTGACTCGACAAAATGAAACCGAAGGAATGTTTGGAATGATTTGGGATCGGGTTCATTATTATTGACCCGAGGGAAGTGTGTGCGTTAAGGGTGTTAACCATTGGAAGTGTGTGCCTTAAGGGTGCGTTAACCCCTTAACGCCACGTTAAGGTGATCTATAATAATAATAATAAAAAATCATTTCTACCCCCTCTAGAGTACTATGTATCTGTTGTGTTTTAAAAAAAAATTTACAAAACACCCCCTTGGTTCTTAAGCGGGATAATCAAATTCAAATTCAAAATTCAAAATTCAACTACAAGCGGGATAATTTAATTTCAAATTCAAATTTCAGGGTGCCTATATATACAACACCACCAGAGTATTATTATCACACACACAAGTCACACACAACTCAAACACAGATTCTCAACAATGTCTCGCAAAGATTTCTCCCAACAATTCCCAACTCACCGTGACTTCTCCCAACAATTTCCAACTCACCGTGACTTCTCCCAACAATTTCCAGAAAAACACGACTTTACCCAGCAATTTCCAAATGAACCGGTGAACACTCCACCGGAAGATATCTTTCCGGTGTTCACACCAGAAAATGAACCGGCCAACAATCCACCGGCTGTGGAAAAACAACCAAATCCACCGGTTGTGGAACAACCGGCAAATCCGTTTGGACTGAGTGAGGATGAACTTTGACTTCTGGAGCAAGATGAGGAAGTGAGGAGAGAAATAGAACAACGCGAACTAGAAGAGGAAGCTGCTCGTATGGAGCAGGAGAGAAATTGGTTTGATATTACGGAAGGAAAGTATTATGATGGGGAGTTTAGGTCCTCTTCGAGTGAGGACGGTTGGGTTTCAGATGATTCCTTTTCTTAATTTGTAGTTTTAGTTTCTATTAATCGTACTATGTACTATGTTTTAAGTTTAATGTTTAATGTAATTTGTGTTTTAACTTTAATGATTAATGTAATTTGATGCGTGGTTTTGCGACCTTACAACAGGTTTTACCTCTCGAGGGATCTCAAGAGGCTTACAACCCCACCAGGCAGTGTACCTGACCGATGTAGTATAGTGTAGTGGTAAGTACGGGGGATTGATCGTTCTCCACAGGGAATAGTGTTCGTTAGGTATGAAAAACTACTCTAATTAGGTCTAAGGGTGAAGGAAGATTCTTTTTGTATTTTTATATTTTTATGAAAGCAAGTAAAATCTCGGGTTTGAATGAGTGGGCGGAATTAGTTGCTAGTCAACTAACCCAAATAACTACAATTGCAAAGAAAATAAAATAACTGAAAATGAAAAGGTTGTGAAACTTATGTGGAGAGAAATGTGTTTACTTAGATTTCCTTACTCCCTAACTATCTTTTACCGGTTGATTAGTGTGTATTAATTGCATGGATGACGGGTGTATTCCTTAATACCAATCGTGGGGTGGCGTACGTACTTCCCCAACTCTACAAGCTCCTACTTCACTCCTATGTCGAGCCGGCTAGGAAGCTCCTAACATGGGATCACTAGAATTCGCTCATGCATTAAATACAACCATAAAAACCTAGTACGCATTGGTTCATGTTTCTTAAGACGTTCAAGCAAATTACCGTATAGGAAGTTAGCCAGTTTTCTTAAGCCTAACATCGATAAACAATCATTCAATACAATTAATAAAACACTAATAACCGATAATCAATAGTTAGGTTTCATTAGATCTAAGCAAACACAAGATAAATCTAGCCTAGCATGTTAATCAAAAGACAAGAACAAGATATAATCAAACAACACATAGACATATTGATTGATTAAGTAATTAGTTATCTTCAATTAAACATGGGAGATCCAAGGGTATGAAAACCCTTAAAAATGGCAGAAATTCGTCTTAGGGTTTCTCCTCACGAAGTTGCACACTAATGAAAAAAAATTGCAAAACTATATATAGAGTTTAAGGGCTGACGGCGTCACGTTGTAGATCTTGACGCCGTCACCTCGCCGTGTCTAGGGTTCCCGGATGGCCTTCTTGACGCCGTCCCTCTTTAGTGCTCCAAAATCCGCTCTGGCTTATCAAGGCTTGACGCCGTCAGAAATGGGCTTGACGCCGTCCCTCTTTAGCTTACACCGTGATGGCCTTGATCACCTTAAAGGGTGACGCCGTCAGACTTTACATTGCAAAACTCCCTGGCTTATCATGTGTATTTTTCATATCCACCTCTTTTTGCCAAGCCGTGACGCCGTCTAGAACAATCCCTGACGCCGTCAAAGGTACTTTTCCAGCCGATTTTGAGACTTTGTCGTTTTCTACACTTTTATGCTCCAAAAACGTCAAAAATGCTTCTTTTTCCAGATTTCTTCTCCAAAGTACCTAAAATGACAAAAGAAACGATTTAGGGCAATATTTGATCAAATAAATACGATTTAGGGCTTAAATGACCCCCTAAAAGTGGTACACTTTTCGCTTCATCAAATACCCTTACACTTGAGATTTGCTTGTCCTCAAGCAAATGCGCTTTTATTCTAATCAAAATACAAGTTAGGGGTCATTTAATGCTAATATAAAAGTAATTACAACAAATAGTCGTTCCACTTTAATCATAATAAGCACGGAGATTACAAACTAGCACCTCACAAGTAGTGTTTAGATACTCACATCTCTCAGGTGTCATCAAAATAAATCTCATAAATGAAAACGGATAATATCTCTCACTACCTGTCATAGCAAATAGATTACCATAGGCTTGGGAAAGGATCAAAAACCTCCTCCACTAGGCGTAAGCACCTAAGATAAACTATCAAAGAGGGCTTTTAAATGGGTTATAACGTGAGGTGTAGGGATATGATAAACACGGTTTTGTTGGATAAGGGATATTTTACTGGTGGCGAGTTAAAGATCTTGATTAATTACATGTACAATATGGTGTTGCTAAGCCAAGACTAGACTCGACTTAAGCTAAAAACAAAATAACAAAAACATAAAATAAACATAAAATGAAACGGGATGGTAGTCCGTATGTTTTTTCTATTTTTTTTTTTTTTTTTTTTTGCATACACTCTTGCCCTACCATCCAAAATAATACATCATAGGGGCGTTGCATTCCCCTTACACTTGAACTTTTACATAACTTTACAAATAACTATTCTAATGACTCGAATTAAGATAATCGAAACACTTGGAGTACTTTTAAAATATTTAGCACATATGGGGGTAATAAATGATGTTCTTCCCCATTACTCCATTACACTAGTACTTTACCCATGAGTCCCAATCGTCCCAAAACAATATGTACAAGGATATGACTCGACTTAGCAACCATGTAATCAATTAGATAATTAACTAAGGGTTTAAACAAATGTTGTAACAATAATGCACTAAAAATGAGTGCATACAAGGTGGGCTAAGGCGATTTGGGTGTACATTTAAGTGGGGTGTAACAAATTCTTCCTTTAAGTAAAATGCTTAAAGGTCAAAACGAAAAGATAGGCTCTGAGGGGTGTACTAGGGGTATCGTGTACTAAAAATGGGTACAACGCAAAGGGTGTGGGAGAATTACTTGACCAATGTAGCCAAAGTAATTATAACAAAAACACAGGTGTAAAACAGTGGGTTAATCCTAATGCCTCTTATCATGTAGTAAATCTAACTACACGAATGTAGTCTCACTTGTGGCCTCGGAATGGTCCTAACGCAAGTTCTAGAATCTAAGTGCTACCGGTACACACATCATAGCATAAATGCTTTTCCTACCAATTCTAGGGGCGAACCTCACATATTTGGGGGTGGAAAATTTTTTAGTGGTACGGTTTTTGTGCTAGTCATATAACTCCTATCCATGAGACGCTCAATAAGATCAAAGTTTCACTCCTATATGTTGTAAAAAATTTTAAATTTGGCACTAAAATTGCCCTAACAGGTATTTATCTCAGTTTTATTACACATCTACCATCAAACAAACAAAAATCAAGTGCAATTGTATTCTCTAAAGTATCGTATTTTTACCCCCCCTTACACTTAAGATGAACATTGTCCCCAATGTTCAAATAACAAAATGTAAAAGTAACAAGGTAAGAGAATGAAATCAAATACTCCCCTGATTCGTTTGGTGGATAAAGAGGTAACATGGTTAGATCTTCTTCCAAGAGAATGTAGAAGCTCCAAGACTAATGCATCGCCAAAAGCTTGATTCCCCATACATCTCCTTGTTCAAAATAACCTGTTAAACCTGAGAAAACAAACACGAAAACCTGCATAACATCGGCGGGATAAATTCTATATAAGGATATAATGCTTGTGGAATGATAATTTTGCAGATTCCTGGAGTTTATAAGTTAGAGATTTAGTAAAAACTTTTTATGAAAACAAAACTTTCAAAAATTTCAGAAAATTAAAACCTGACGCCGTCAGGTTGTAAAGCCTGACGCTGTCAGAAATAATCTGACAGAATTCTCATGTTATGTTTTCGGAAAATTTCTGGAAAAACCTTTACCTTACTTCCTGGAATTCCTGCAAAACATCATTATGACTCGATACAAGCATTTGACTCAAACAAATACTAATATGTATGTTAATTTATTATTATTATGATTCATGTTCATTTGTTCTAATAAACCGATTTGGATTTCCCTTACACTTAACTTTTGCAAAATACCTTTATATGTAGTTAAGACAAAGTTAAGAACAAGATAAAGCATTTTCACAATTTAGTTTTGAACATGAATCAATAATAATAAAAATTAAACATACATACGGAAACAAATAAAATCAAACAAACAAATAAATAAACACACAAAGCAAATAAAGCTTGGGTTGCCTCCCAAGAAGCGCTTTTCTTTATTAACGAGTCTTGTAGCTAGACTCAAAGTCACGGGTTCTACGTTTTTCCGTTTTGCTTCTCAATTGCCCCTCTAATCATCCTAACAACCTCCATATCAACTTTGTATTTAGGTCCTAGGTTCAAGCAATCTTTATAATAAAGGCTTCTCTTATTCCAAACATAGTCCATGCCCTTCTCTTTATCCTCATCATTGATGTCCTCGATCGCACCAATGTTGTCCTTGTCAAATCGAGGCACAAAACGAAATTCATTTACCCGATAAGGCATCCTATATGTGATCCTATCTATGTGATTAGAAAACTGAACCGTGCCTCTCAAACGATCATACTTTAAATTGGATGCTTCAATAAATGGCTTACCTAACACCACGTGAGATCGGCGGCAGTCAACAACACTTGCCAAATCCTTTAAGATCATGAAGTCGGTGGCAAAGGTAAAATTCCCAACAAGGATATGTATGTCCCTAATCCTTCCAACAAAGTTGCAAACTCCACCGGGGCACTTGGGGTCTTTCCTAGGCTCAAGTGGTGTGTTTATGATGTGGCTATAAAGGCTTGAGGACATCACGTTGGTTGGGGATTCACAGTCAATGTAAGCATGCTCAACGTATTGGTACCCAATCATACATGGTATCTTTACATTCCCGGGATCACCCCTCTTAATCTTTGGGTCAATTCTAACAAAAGGTGGTCGAGGGTTATCAACTAGGTTGTTATAGTAAGAAATCTCCTCCTTAGTGGGGTATTCATTGAAATAATCATCCAACCTAGGATCTACCTTCACTTCATCAATTTTCTCAATCAACTTCTCAACCGTAAGATTATTACGTTCTAAGTAATTATCTGAGTATATGGCGGTCTCTAAATTGTTCAAGGCATAATCAAGCTCTATATCAATCATTCTATTGAGCTCTCTGAGCTCACTAATCTCATTCTCAAGTTGGCTACGCAACAAAGCCACTTCGCCAGGTGTAAGGGGTGGATTCGCGTTTTCCATAAAGGCAAACTGAATAGTCAATGAAAATCTTATACGAACAAAAACACGAAGAAAATAGATAGACTAAAGAAAAACCTAGAAAAATTAAATAAAAAAAAATCTCACTAGAAAGGAATCTAGTGAGTAGACCTAATAAAATAAAAAATTCAACCTAAACACAAGTCACACACAACTCAAACACAGATTCTCAACAATGTCTCGCAAAGATTTCTCCCAACAATTCCCAACTCACCGTGACTTCTCCCAACAATTTCCAACTCACCGTGACTTCTCCCAACAATTTCTAGAAAAACACGACTTTACCCAGCAATTTCCAAATGAACCGGTGAACACTCCATCGGAAGATATCTTTCCGGTGTTCACACCAGAAAATGAACCGGCCAACAATCCACCGGCTGTGGAAAAACAACCAAATCCACCGGTTGTGGAACAACCGGCAAATCCGTTTGGACTGAGTGAGGATGAACTTTGACTTCTGGAGCAAGATGAGGAAGTGAGGAGAGAAATAGAACAACGCGAACTAGAAGAGGAAGCTGCTCGTATGGAGCAGGAGAGAAATTGGTTTGATATTATGGAAGGAAAGTATTATGATGGGGAGTTTAGGTCCTCTTCGAGTGAGGACGGTTGGGTTTCAGATGATTCCTTTTCTTAATTTGTAGTTTTAGTTTCTATTAATCGTACTATGTACTATGTTTTAAGTTTAATGTGTAATGTAATTTATGATTTAACTTTAATGATTAATGTAATTTGATGCGTGGTTTTGCAACCTTACAACAGGTTTTACCTCTCGAGGGATCTCAAGAGGCTTACAACCCCACCAGGCAGTGTACCTGACCGATGTAGTATAGTGTAGTGGTAAGTACGGGGGATTGATCGTTCTCCACAGGGAATAGTGTTCGTTAGGTATGAAAAACTACTCTAATTAGGTCTAAGGGTGAGGGAAGATTCTTTTTGTATTTTTATATTTTTATGAAAGCAAGTAAAATCTCGGGTTTGAAGGAGTGGGCGGAATTAGTTGCTAGTCAACTAACCCAAATAACTACAAATGCAAATAAAATAAAATAACTGAAAATGAAAAGGTTGTGACAGAGAAATGTGTTTACTTAGATTTCCTTACTCCCTAACTATCTTTTACCGGTTGATTAGTGTGTATTAATTGCGTGGATGACGGGTGTATTCCTTAATACCAATCGTGGGGTGGCGTACGTACTTCCCCAACTCTACAAGCTCCTACTTCACTCCTATGTCGAGCCGGCTAGGAAGCTCCTAACATGGGATCACTAGAATTCGCTCATGCATTAAATACAACCATAAAAACCTAGTACGCATTGGTTCATGTTTCTTAAGACGTTCAAGCAAGTTACCGTATAGGAGGTTAGCCAGTTTTCTTAAGCCTAACATCGATAAACAATCATCCAATACAATTAATAACACACTAATAACCAATAATCAATAGTTAGGTTTCATTAGATCTAAGCAAACACAAGATAAATCTAGCCTAGCATGTTAATCAAAAGACAAGAACAAGATATAATCAAACAACACATAGACATATTGATTGATTAAGTAATTACTTATCTTCAATTAAACATGGGAGATCCAAGGGTATGAAAACCCTTAAAAATGGCAGAAATTCGTCTTAGGGTTTCTCCTCACAAAGTTGCACACTAATGACAAAAAATTGCAAAACTATATATAGAGTTTAAGGGCTGACGGCGTCACGTTGTAGATCTTGACTCCGTCACCTCGCCGTGTCTAGGGTTCCCGGATGGCCTTCTTGACGCCGTCCCTCTTTAGTGCTCCAAAATCCGCTCTGGCTTATCAAGGCTTGACGCCGTCAGAAATGGGCTTGACGCCGTCCCTCTTTAGCTTAAACCGTGATGGCCTTGATCACCTTAAAGGGTGACGCCGTCAGACTTTACTTTGCAAAACTCCCTGGCTTATCATGTGTATTTTTCATATCCACCTCTTTTTGCCAAGCCGTGACGCCGTCTAGAACAATCCCTGACGCCGTCAAAGGTACTTTTCCAGCCGATTTTGAGACTTTGTCGTTTTCTACACTTTTATGCTCCAAAAACGTCCAAAATGCTTCCTTTTCCAGATTTCTTCTCCAAAGTACCTAAAATGACAAAAGGAACGATTTAGGGCAATATTTGATCAAATAAATACGATTTAGGGCTTAAATGACCCCCTAAAAGCGGTACACTTTTCGCTTCATCATAATTCGTGTTAGTTGTTAAATGAAGTATTAATAATAGTTTAGGGGTTGATTTTGAAAATAGTTGAGTTAAAGGTGAGTTAAGGGTGAGTTATGATTGCGGGTGTTTTTTTTAGTTAAAGGTGAAAAGGTTAAAGCTGATGTGGCAGTGTGTTAAACTTTAACACTGAGTGACCATTGGGAATGCTCTTAAATTTGGTTAACTACGAAGTAAGGAAATTAGAAGTGTATGTGAGACCATGGTTGTCAGGATCCCGATCTTGATCTTAGGATCTTACGATTTTACGATACTGCAAAGCAAAAACGATCCGGATCTTACAAAGGATCTTTAAAAGCTTAAGATCTTATAGGATCCCGATCTTTACCATAGGATCTTAAGATCTAATACGATCCGATCTTACTTTTCTCGAACCACAAACTAAAAAAGTATGGAATGTATTTTGTAGAATTAAAAAAAAAAACATGTTAATATTCATAAAAATTTCATAATCATAATTTAAGACAACATTTCTATGAAATATTTACATAATTTGTGTTTATGATATATATTAATTTATAGATTTGTATAATATTACAAAAACTATTAACAAAATGACATTATAGTAGGATCTTAAGATCCCGATCCGATCTTACAATCTCGATCTTGCAAAGACGAAATCGATCCTAAGTAGGATCCCGATTTTGAAAACCTTGTGAGACATTTGGGATAAAAACGGAACACACGAGGGCTATTGGACTATTCGAGACATGCTACCCGTAGACTAACATATTTGGATTTATTGGACTATTCGTTTGGTTATTGTTTGAGTTACGGATTGGTTTAGCGTTCAGGGTTTAGGGTTTAGGGTTTGTATAAATACTCGTTATATTATAAATTACTCGGGAAATTGATTTTCAATAAAGTCTTTTGACTTGGAAACGTTCGATAAATGAAAGAGTCATGGCGAAATTTTGTTATTTCCAAAGATTAATTTTGTCGTAAGTCCAAACTTGTTTTAAATCATAAAACAAGTATATATACCTTGTACTAAAAAATGGGATTATGGGAAAATACCGACGATTACGTTGCGTTGCGATACGTTGCGTTAAATCGTTTGATACGATATTCATTTTCTTTAACTTTTAAAAAATTTGAATATATTAGAGTATTTTCTTTTGTTTTGTCGGTGGATTTTAGTGTGACTTAATCTTAATACCGCCAATTTTGTCCATATAATATTCAATTACGGATAACCGATACCCGCGGGGAAACCCGAAAAACCGATGGATAATATTAATCGGGTATCCGGTGGGATATGGGGCGGGTACGGGTATATTATAAACGGGTTCGGGTACGGGTACACTAAAACCCACCCCGAACCCGAACCCGAACCGATGCCATCCCTAGTTACCGGCTATAGCCGGTTTTCACCGCTACGTCAGCACCATTAGCCTTTTTTTCTTTTTTTTTTGTTCTTTTACAAATCTTGCCACGTCAGTTATAGTTAAACCAAACCACAAATTCAATAGTCAACCGAAAATTAATCCCTTTACCCGATCATTTGTAAACACACACAGTAATGAATAAACCCTAATCAAAACACACATTCTTCTGGCAAACACAAACACGCAAACAATGAATCCAAATAACAACAAAGGTATGTTTTTTAATGTTTTCACATATCAGTTGATGATTGATTGTACAATAATTAGTATCAGGCTTTTGATCTATAAAATGTGATGTTAGTGGTTGTTATCGATTCTAATGTAAAATGGGGTTGTTTTGTATTTTATAATGGTTTTTATGCTATGTCTAATGTATGCTCTGTTTTTTTTTTTTTTTCATACTCTGATTTTCGTATACATAATGGTTGTTATGCTATGTCTAATTAAGTGTTATGTGTCTGAGTATTTTTTTTGTTGCCTGTGTGTGAGTACACTGAGAGGTCTAAATCAATGAGAGCGTTGAAATGTGCCTAGTTTGTGATTGGCCAGTAATGAGAGTACCTATCAGACTTGTTTGTGCTTGGCCACCAATGAGAGGTCCAAATGCAGCCTATTAGAGTACACTGAGATGTCCATTGAGACTACAAATACAGGCTTTTAAACTGTTTGTGAGTACCCTGAGAGGTCCAATGTTTGTGAGTACACTGAGAGGTCCAATTGAGACTTCAATTGCAGCCTAGTTGGCCACCAATGAGACTTGAAATGCAGCCTAGTTTGTGCAACATTGCTTCATTGTTTGGGATACCACAAAAGAGGACCAAATATGAGAACACAATGGATTCTTTTGCAATGGTAAACCATCAAAAGGTTTTTCTTTGATTGTGATATAGTTTAACATTTGAATCAATAAAACTGATCTAACAGTTGTTATTTATAGATGTCATACAAATTTCTTCTGATTCAAGCAGTTCAGAATCAAATGATGGTGCTCTCAACATCCTTCCTGGCCTCCTTGCTTGGTATTATCCAGAGCAACATTCTGATGCAAGTACTGATACTTGGGAAGTGGAACCTATCCAAGCCATTGAACCTCCAGAGGAACTCCCATCTCAAGCTCCTATCCTGGCTCTCCCTGTGCAAGTTCAAATACCAGTTGAAAAGGCACACAAAAAGAAATTTACTCAGGATATTGTCTTGGGAATGCCGTGTAAGAAGACTCCTATAGGTTTTGGAGCACCTTCTAGGAGCCATGGGAAAGGCAAGAGGAAGATGGATTAGGGGTTTAGGATATACATTAACAGCTGTTGTGTTTTGTAAATGGTATTTGGTTCAATTCTGACATTTAATTTGGATACTGATTTTCCCTTATGTATGTACCGTATTATGTTTTCAATATTCTCATTTCTGTATTCCCCAGCAACTTGCTGGTTTTGGTTTTCAATATATGAATAAAAAGTCTTCAATGTTCAAAAAAAAATGGTAGCAATTTGTGTTTTGTAAATGTAATTATTAAGGGTACAATAACTGGTAATTATGTAAGTATTTTGGTTTGTTAAATGGTAGCAAATTGTGTTCTTGATGTGATGGTTGCACAGTTAGATGGTACATTTGCGATTAAGATAATGATATATAACATTTTGGAGCCAAAATTTTGATTTATTCAAGTTTATGCTTTAATTAACAGGTTCAAAGGCAAAATTTTTGAATAATTCAATTGTTAATTTCAAATTAGAACTTGGAGCCAAAATTTTTAAATCACCTAATTACAAGCAGTTACCAAGAATAACGATTCATATTCTTAATATACCCTCTTTTCTCTCCTAAAAAAAATACTGCAAAGAAAACACAAAAATAAATCTTCTATCACCAATACTCTCCAAGCCAGAATCATTTTCTTTTACCCATTGTTGCTCAAGAGTCATGGAAATTGAACCCATTGTTGATAATCATCTTTTGCTTCCTGCTGATAATGAACATGATGATAACAACTTAGAATATGAATCCGAAAAGTATTCTGATGATGAAGATCTAGATGCGCCTGGAACCAACCAACCAGATAGGATACTAGCTAAGAGGGGCATAACCAGGCTAAAAATGTTTCATCTGCGATATGGCCAACCTGGTGGAATAAAGCTCAAGGTAACCTTCGATGCATTGAATAGGGTATCAGGGGAACACAAAGCACTGTTTTCAAGTTTTTTAGGAGATCTGGTTCGTGAGCACATTGGTTTGAAGATTCTTTCCTGGAAGAAGGTGAATAAAGAATCAAGAGATAAACTATGGGCTGAAATCATGGTGCATATATACTATTTTGTAACCCAGTACTACATAAGTTTATCTATGCAGTTACATTATGTGCAACTAATTAACAACATTATGTTAATCTTTGCAGCGATATTTTGATGTTGACGTGACATTAAAAAAATTGATAATGACTCGTCTTGGTCAAATGCTAAGGAATTTCAGAATGAAGCTCAGAGAAAAATACATTTTGGCCAACCTAAATACACCTTCGAAACTGAATGAGGTCCCGGCCAAGTATAGTGCATTTGTGACATCAAAAGACTGGGTCAAGTTTGTAAACTACACGACCACCGATGCATACAAGGTTTTAATTAGTCATATTTATTTAAGTCTATATGTTATTTTATAATTTTTAGTTTGCAGCATTACCGCATCTAAACGCCTTATGATTTTGTATTTTTAGGAGAAATCTGATAAAGCTAAGATGGCGCGTTCCAAAAATATTTATCAGCATAAAATGGGACGAGGTGGATATGTTTATGTCAAAGAGAAAATGGTAAGATTACATAATGTTTGTTTTACAAATTGAGAGACGATCAGTATGAGAAATGAATCTGTTTACATTGCACAATTTGCACATTTGCATTTAATACCCTCATATTTTCGATTATCTTGGTTTAACTGTACATGTGTATGCATCCTCATATTTTCGTTTATCTTGGTTTAACTTTACATGTATATGCATTTGATGTTTATTAGATCGAAAATAAAGAGATTGCAGCAGATGAAGAACATCTGCGTGATGTAATGTGGTTGAAAGGAAGGGTAAACAAAGACGGCGAATATCCAGATGATGAGATTAGATCAGTAGGAGATAAACTTGTAAGTTTGACTGCAAATTCTATTATTATGCTTATATACCAGCAGCATTAACTGTGTACTAGCAGTAGTAACTTGTATACCAGCAGTATTAACTGCGTACTAACATCAGTAACTGTGTACTAGCAGTAGTAAACACTTGGCATATTTTTCATTAAAGTTTATGAGCAACACTAATTCCAGCTGAGCAGCATTGACACTAATATGAGCAGCAGTTACTCTAACAGCATCAAGAAGACTTTTAATCCCAACATTTCCTATATTTTTTGTGCAGAAAGAAGCTGATTACCAGATCAAGGAAGGAACCTTGAGTCTTGATAATGGCACTGATGCCATGACAGTTGTGTTTGGTAAGGAAAAGGGCGGTTATGCAAGAGGAGTGGGAAGTGGAGTTACATACAAGAAGTATTTTGGTCTTCCTCGAAGAAAACAAGAAACCGATGAAAGAATTAAGTTACTTCAAACTCAACTTGATAATGAGAGACGCGAGCGTCAAGAAAAAGATTTATTGGTCAAGAAATTGTCCACCGAGATGACCGAAAAAGATGTGATGGTCAAGATATTGTCCAATCAGATGAAAGAAACAAAGGGAATGCTTACTCTACTGATGGCACAGTTGAGTCAACAAGGGGTGCATGTAAATTTGGCATCTCAATTGCTAGTAGCCTCAGATGTAAGCCATTTTTTATGTGGTTAACAATTTCATTTTCTAATACTAACACCACTGATGCTAATGATAGCAGGCATTGAACATAAACTGATGAGTCAATGTATTTCTTAATTTATATTGCAGGTGACACCAATTGCCATTGACAATATAGATAGCAGCGCTAATGAGGTGGACGACACTCAGCCAAGTGATGTTGTAAGAGCTAAAGATGCGAGAATTCAAAAGCAGTCTATGGCCTTGTAACTTCGGAAAAGGTAACGAAAACAATGGTAAGTAATAAAACATCCCCCTTTGATTTTTGAATTTTACATCATGACTAATGTACCATGTTTTAAATATACGTATAGGAACCTGCTAAAACTGTCAGACCTAAAAAAATGCCTAAGTCACGACGAAACGGGTCTACAGATTCCCAATCGCAAGGAAATGTGTCTCCAACACAAGGAGTACCAACAGTATGTATTTCATAATGTTTCTTGTTATTCTTTTGTTTAAATAATGTAACGTGTTTTATATATACATATAGGAACCTGCTAAAACTGTCGGACCTAAGAAAATGCCTAAGTCACGACAAAACGGGTCTCCAGATTCCCAATCGCAACAAAATGTGTCTCCAACACAAGCACTTCCAACAGTATGTATTTCAACATGTTTCTTGTTATTCTTTTGTTTAAATAATTTCTGATATATACATGCAAAAATTCTTTTTTTTTAGACATTTAAGTGCAAACTGTGGCACTTAAAGAAAGCAAATATCGTTGCTTTGGGTACCGTATACAAGTCTCATGGAAAGCAAATGCTGCATAACCAGCCAGTCCCAAATGATTGCTAAAGAGTGTCAATTGATTCATCGTTAGTGGATGCAGCATGCATACCGGACGTATCAAATAATGGGTTTAAAACAGTTAAGGCAGCCGTAGGTGGTTTCGTTGCATGGCCAAAGGATCAAGTTATTGTTGAAGAGGAGGTACATACATGTGTTTTTTCAACCTACATATATATAATTCTTCATATTTAATTCAATGTTTGATACAAGCGTCTTTTGTTTAATACAGGTTACACCAACAAACCCTGTGACTAAATGTGGACCAACAGTACCATCGAAGCGCAAATATGTATCTATTAAAGACATAAAGCAACTGCAAGCTAAGCCGGCGAAGAGTCAAAAGTCTTTAAATTATGGTACTTGAAAATTTGATTATGTACGACATTACAATTGTATATTCTGTTCAGTTATATACATTCGAGTTTAATTAAATTTGAAATTTCTTTTTGTTTTTAATTATGTTTTATATATATATATACTCATTCCAGCAGCACTAGCATAGTACTAGCAGTAGTAACTCTGCTTCAGCAGGACTAACTTAGTACTAGCAGTAGCAACTCTGCTCCAACAGTACTAACTTAGTAATATCAGTAGTAACCCTGTGACTAAAAGATGCACTCACATAATATGGTCACGCTTATCAACATTATTGGTCACTCTTTGTTTAATTCGATGTGTGACTAAATATTACAAAATGCCACACAAACTAAAAATTCATGTGACCATTGGATGAATAATAGTCACGCAAAATACACATTTCTTCACTTTAAACAGAATATGGTCACACTTATTAACACTTTTGGCCAATTTATGCTTAATTTTATGTGACTAAATACCCAAAACAAACATGCTTTGTGTGACTAGATATTACAAAAGGCCACACAAACATAAAATTCAAGTGGCCATTGGATGATCAATAGTCACACAAAATACACATTTCTTCACTTTAAACAGTATATGATCAGACTTATTAACACTTTTGGCCACTTTTTGCTTAATTGTATGTGACTAAATACCCAAAACAAACATGATTTGTGTGACTAAATATTACAAAAGGCCACACAAAAATAAAATTCAAGTGGCCATTGGATGAACAATAGTCACACAAAATACACATTTCTTCACTTTAAACAGCATATGGTCACACTTATTAACACTTTTGGCCACTTTCTGCTTTTTTGTATGTGACTAAATACCCAAAACAAACATGCTTTGTGTGACTAAATATTACAAAAGGCCACACAAACATAACATTCATGTGGCCATTGGATGATCAATAGTCACACAAAATACACATTTCTTCACTTTAAACAACATATGGTCCTTATTAACACTTTTGGCCACTTTTTGCTTAATTGTATGTGACTAAATACCCAAAACAAACATGCTTTGTGTGACTAAATATTACAAAAGGCCACACAAACATAAAATTCAAGTGGCCATTGGATGAACAATAGTCACAAAAAATACACATTTCCTCACTTTAAACAGCATATGGTCACACTTATTAACACTTTTGGCCACTGATTTTTAAATTGTATGTGACTAACTCTAAAAAAACAACACACGTTGTGTGACTAAAACATCACAAACGTCACATTTATTATATATTCATGTGGCCATAGGACGGGAAATAGTCACACAAAATACATATTTACTTGAATAAATCATCTCAAATGTCACATATATTATATATTTATGTGGCCAAAGGATGAACAATAGTTACTCTCAAAAAACATTTGTGTGACTATAAATTGTTTACAGTCACTGATACTGATTAATACAACAAAACTTGTGCCTAATTTGTCACACATATTCGGGTTTTGGTCACTCTTTTTCAATGAAAACGACCACAAACTAAACAACGTCACCATATGCCACCTACGGTGGCGCGACCTTTGGTGACACAAAAAAAAAAAAAAACGTGTGTGACTATATGCATATCGTCACACATTTTTGGTGTGACCAATAACCATATCTATACTAGTAAAAGTCCTTGTATTGCCATTCGAATTGCTTATCCCACTACACCCAAGTTTAGCTAATAGAGTTTGAAGGGTTTGTACCTTCGTTTGGCTCAAAGACGAGTGGGATATATCACCTAAGCTAGGTGTACAAGTAACAAGACCGTGTACCCCATTAGTAAAAACTTGCACGAAGCACCAAAGTGACACGAACCTTTATTAAAGTTAAAACATGGTTTGTATACCTTATCCGTGGAGGAAGATAAGCGACGAGCATTTGAACCGGAATTTGCCAATAAAACCATTAGCGAGGACGACGAAGCACTAAGAAAAGTGTCTTGTCCTCGCGATTTCAACTGCATCTCTTCCGTAGTGAGCATAGACCGGACGATTTTGAGGTCCGGAAATGGCTCGCGATGAGCTATGATGGTGGATATGTTATCATACCGTGCGGGTAGGCCTTCAAGAGCAAATGTCACCACGTCGTCGGAATTCATAGGCGACCCAAGGCTAGTCAAAATGGTCGCAATGGATTCAACCTTTCTAAAGTATGCATCAATGGTCATGTCTCCAAGTTTCAAGGAACGTAGTTTCGCCTTTAAAGCAATGGATCTTGTACGTTTGTTGTCTTGGAGGATATCGGCTAATATGTCCCATGCTTGCTTAGCCGATTGAGGATTGTCAACAACAAGTCTTTGTTGAAGAGTTTTAGACACAGTAACAAAGATCCAAAAAAGAATGATAGTGTCGATCTTGAGACATTCCGCATCGGGAAGTGTCTTAGAACTCGCGGAAGCATCCTTTCCATCCTTGTCCATTAGATGATCCAACAGAGAGTTCCCTCTACAAAGATTGAGAACAAAGTAAACCCAAGAGGAGTATTTCATCTCATCAACATCTAGTTTAAAAGGAATAAGATTGTGGAGATTTGTGATGGCCATTAGTTTGTCGGAAAGTAAAATGGCGGGTTGTGGGGGAGTATCAATGACTTTCATGTTGTATGATTTAGTGTGTAACGAAAATAGTTTGTGTGAGCAATAAAGAAACCAAACAGTCGACTGTTTATGGGAGTGAACCAACAATCGACCTTTACCAAGAAACAAATAGATGTCGACTGGTTATACAAATAAACCAACGATCGAATTATACCAAATAAATAACAAGCAATCGACTGGTTATACTTAATCAACCAACGATCGACTATAAATCTTGAAAAAAAAGGACCGTGTATAAGGTTAACTCGTGATACCATGTAAGTAGGATAAGAATGTGTTTTGTATTCTTTTATGATTGAGATATGTACCAAGGATACAAGGATAAATAGAGGCTATATGATGTGTGTCGAGAGTGCAAGTTTTAAATTAATAAACACGATCTACCAATGATTCAAACGAAACACATACGAGCAAGTATACTCGTCCGTGTGTAGCAAGAGGTGATATGGTAAGCCGAGGTCGCTCATAAGGATTTGTTTAGTTGTTATGTAACGTGAGTTTGATTATAACAAAGACTTAGTAATGATTCTAAAGCAAGCAAATAACGATGATGATGTAAATTCAATATATTAAAAACTACACTTGCCTAGACAAGTTTGCACAATTCCCTTGATATGATTATGACAATGGTTCAAATCGATTATGATCAATAAATTAGATGGTGCTCTAATTTGATTAGTTGGTGTACTAATCCTCTTGTTTTCAACACTTTCAATCCTCATCAAGATTTTAAGATGACAAAAACAATATTAAGTTTTGATCAAACAAGACTAACACAATTCAATCACTTGATTCGCTATCGTTTCACAAGTAATTGACAACTACACTTTTAGTTTTCTAAGTTTAACCAAGTTACATATGAAATGGTCAATACATAAGGTAACACCTTCATAGACAAAGGTTTACAATTGATTAAATAACAATGTCTCTTTCGACCTATTACACCATTAATAATCAACCAAACTTGATAACTCTTTTGTTTATGAAAACTTTGAAAGCACAATTCGATCTTAGTATTAGCTTTTCATTGAATTAGAACCATAGAGTCATAATCAATCAACATTCATGTAACAAACATCATCTAGGAAAGTGCACAAGGCACATGATTAAAGAGTCTTACAAAAGTTGTAATGATGATTACAAGACTTAGGAACAATTATGAGGTGATCAACAATGATTCCTTTGATGATTACAATGATGGATAATGAATGTAAGTCAACTTCTTCCTGCGTTTTCTTCTTTGTAGCCTTCTTGAGAGAGTATGAGAAATTTGGTATATGAGTATGTGTCTTTTCTCTCTAGCCAATGCTTCTAATTAATAGAAAACTACTCCTTGGCCAACAAGCAAGTTTCTTGGGCACCAAGTGTCATAAAATTCTGGACTTGAAGTAAATGAAGCATAATGACAACCCACATGAAGAGTTAGATCATTAAAAGTAGTCATTAAGTGTGCCAGGAGTTGCAGCAACCTAAGGTTGAAGTCTTAACCTGAGATTCAGATTCCAACCCAAGGTTTGGAGTAAGGTTGGCATGGCAGTTTTGAACCTTGGGTTGAACTTAAGCCTTAGCTGTATTTCTTGAACCTTTGGTTGAGGAAGCAAGCCATAATTCATAGCAAACTTTGCATGTAACTTCTCATTCATTTCATCAACACTTGATCTTTTCTTGAGCTCGAAAATCTTTGTAACTTGATTCTTTATCTTTGATGATCTTCCCGAGGTCTTTATTATGGGTAGAATCTTTCATTGTGCATAAGCTCTTGATTTAGCGACTTTTCCCCATCTTTCTAGCTATTCCCTTGGACTTGATTGTACCTGAACCTTAATATATCTTTTGTACCTTTTTCGCATAATATGTTCACAAACACAACCAAATACAATGCACAAACATAGAAATAATGCGACTAAAACATGTATGAAATGAGCGTTATCAAATCCCCCCACACTTACACTTTGCTTGCCCTCAAGCAAATCTAGCTTTTAAAAATAAATCCACGTGATATAAATGAGAATGATTCTAAAAAATGAGATGCAACTCCATCAAGTACAAGTACGAGATAAGATTCATCTTTTTTAGCTTTATAAGTGAAAAGTCGAGATGTTTAACAATACCTTAATGATTATATTGCTTGATAACATGTTAAAACACCTCACGAAAATGGAATGAAGTATAATTCACTCAACACTCATTTATTTAGTGGGTGAGTATATAAGAAAATCACACTCATCGCTCAGTCATGATCTAAATATTACCATAAGCTTGTACAAGAAACAAAACTCCACCGACGTGGCATAAGCACCAAGTGTAAACATCTATGAGGACTTTTATTCGGGTTAAAGGGTAATATGGGGTTTATGTTCAGATATCTCTTGTAAAAACATACTAGATCGCTAGCGCGAATTCTTGATTTACTCAAACAACGGATGGTCACTAAAGTAAAATACCTTAGATCGCTGGCGCGTTATTCGATCACTCAAGAACCGGATGGTCACTAGAATATTCACACAATTGATATCTTCACAAAATTAAAAAGGTAGGGATAAGGCATGGGATATACTTATGAGAGGTGTAAAAAAAAACTTTACAAATAGTCAAAGTCTACAACCAATTGCTACGAGCTACGTCAACCTCTTTCACATGAACTTGAGAATTCATCCTTGATCGATATCATACTTTCATAGCTCATTGGCTATTCTTGTCACCATACAATTGCGATGACTTATTATATTTTTTTCTTTTTCTCTTTTTTTTCCTTCTTTTCTTGGCCACATGTTTCGGCCATCGATCATAATTCCAATAGATCTTCTATGAGATTATCATAGAGTTTGCAACTTTCTCCAAAATTCAAGGATTTCCCACATAACAACCATCTTTCCAAGTAGCTAATAACCAACCAAGACTTGACTATGGGTAAGGTTAAGGCTAAAAGTGTAAAATATTTTTGTATTTTTCTGGTGTAACAAAAGAAAAGAATGGCTCAAAGGGTGTACTAATGGTATCTAGCACTAAAATTGAGTGCTAACAAATGGGTCAATGATGAGAGTTTTAACTAACAGATGTGATTAGCTAATGTATGATTTGCAAACGGATGGCCATTTAGTTGAATCCTAATGTTGCCTCTTATCACACGAATGTGATCTCACTGCGGTCTGGTAATGATTTGCAAGTACAAGTTCTAGAATAAATAAAATCACCGGCACACTCATAGCAAAAAGATCAAGCATAAAAGATGTATGCTATATAAGAATAGGCTCAAATCCTCACAATTTTTGGTGGAATGGGCTATAATTGTGCTAGCAATGTTATCGATCCCAAAAATGGATTGCAATGTCAATCAGGACACATCTCGAATTTTCAAAAATTACATGTTTTATCAGTGGATTGATCTAGTTATTCTAATATAAATTATCCTAAATGTGCGAAAACAACTAGATCATAAGGGCAAACAATTTAAAACTAGGCTAAAAAATATAGAAAATTTAAAATCCAGTTTTATTTTCTTATTTCCTCCCCCCCACACTTAAGTTTGACATTGTCCCCAATGTAAAGAACGATGAACCATAAAAATAGGGAAATGGAACATAAAAGAAATGATACTGCCTGAGCCTTGGAATCTAGATCGAGCTCCACATGAGATATTGAGATCGAACGATTCCACATCTTCAAGATCAAGCATCGTAACCTGCAGTAATCTTCATATACAAAACAAACAAACACACAAAATGCAAAATATTTTTGGATTTTTTTTTTGGGCAAGGCCCCCACACTTATGGTGAAACCATTGGGGCATAAAAATAAATGAACAATTAAATACACACGGGCTGCCTCTCAAGAAACACTTAATTTATTAGTGAGTCATTAGCCTGACTCGATCTTCCTCACTTTTGTGGTTTATGTTTGGTATTCTTTCACGACTTCTTGGGAATATAAACCACATTTCCTTTCACTATTCCTTTTCCAGTTTTATCGATGTCATATAACTTTGCTATATCACAAGATCTAGGAAGGACATCATACATAAATCCAGAATCTGCAGCCCATGGTATTACTTTTTTATAATCTGCTGGGAAAGGTGCCATGAATGGAATAGCAGTGTATTTCTTTTCATCGAGCAGTTCAAGTGGAATTTCCTCGCTTGAAATTTCATTCAGTTGCTCCTCATCATGATAAATCATGATACGATGTCCATTAACAATGAAACTTCCACTGTGCTTGTCATATAACTCGACATATCCGGATGGAAAACCATGTTTTACCACGAATGAAACGTACCATTTGGTTCTTAGCTTAGGAGCTTTGAATTTGTACTTAGAATTGAACAAAAGTACTTTGTCTCCAGCTTTTAATTCTTTCCAGATTCTGAGTTTGTTATCATGGTACACTTTTTTTAGAGCTTTGTACAACTTGGAATTCTCATACGCTTGGAGTCTTAACTCATCGAGTTCATGTAATTACAAGAATCATTTTTCTCCAGCGATTTTGAGATTGGGGTTACGTTGCCTCAACGCCTAGTATGCACGGTGTTCAATTTCAAACGGCAAATGACAAGTTTTTCCATATATGAGTCTATACGGAGTTATGCCAATTGGAGTTTTATATGCCGTTCTAAACTCCCATAGAGCATCATCGAGTTTCCTTGACCAAATGGAAGGATTATCCTTAACCATTTTTTCAAGTATTCTTTTTAAAGCTCTATTGGTGTTTTCAACTTGACCACTGGTTTGAGGGTGGTATGCTGTTGTGAAACGATGATGGACTCCATATCATTTCATAGCTTTCTCCATTTGATGGTTACAGAAGTGAGTTCCTCTGTCGCTTATCAATGCTTTTGGAATTTCGAATCGAGAGATAAGCTTTTTCAGAAAATTTACAACCACTCGTGCATCATTTGTGGGTAAGGCTTCCACTTCGGCCCATTTAAAAACATAGTAAATTGCAACGAGGATGTATTCGAACTTATGAGATTTAGGAAAAGGACCCATGAAGTCAATTCCCCATATATCAAAGATTTCAGAAACTTGTATGCTTTTTTGTGGCATTTCGTCTCTACGAGAAAGACAACCAGACTTTTGGCAAGCATCACAATTCTGCACAAGCGTATGGGCTTCTTTAAAAATTTTTGGCCAATAAAATCCCGTATCAAAGACTTTTTTCGCGGTTGTAGACAGACCGTAATGTCCACAGTTGGGCCGTGATTACATTCATCTAGAATTTTTTGGGTCTCTGAACCGTAAACGCATCTTCTAATTATCCCATGAGGACACATTTTACATAGATGCAGTTCATCCCAAAAATGGTGTTTTAGGTCTGCGAAAAATTTACTACGCTGAATGTGAGTTAGACCTTTTTGTAACACTCCTCCGACTAAATAATTTGCAAAGTCTGCAAACCATGGAACTTCTTCGTTTTCAATTCGTATAAGAGTTTCATCGGGAAAATTATTATCAATCTCATCTTCACCAAATTCATCTAAATTAGGATTTTCTAATCGAGACAAATGGTCTGCTGCAACACTTTCCGCGCCTTTTTTATTTTGGATTTCTATGTCAAATTCTTGAAGCAGTAAAATCCATTGGATAAGACGTGGTTTGGTATCTTGTTTGGCAAACAGGTATTTAAGAGCTGAATGATCGGTGAATACAATTGTCTTTGACAAAACGAGATAAGAACGAAATTTGTCAAACGCAAAAACTACAGCCAAAAGTTCTTTTTCAGTGACCGTGTAGTTTTGTTGAGAACTATTCAAGGTTTTGCTAGCAAAGTAAATTGGACAAAAATGTTTTCCATTGCGTTGTCCTAATACTGCTCCAACAGCAAAATCACTTGCATCACACATAAGTTCAAATGGCAGCGACCAATTTGGTGAAACCATAATCGGTGCATTTGTTAACTTATTTTTGAGCATTTCAAATGCCTTGATGCATTCTTTATTGAAATAAAAAACTGAATCTTTTTCGAGAAGCTTCGTCATAGGACGAGATATTTCCAAAAAATCTTTGATGAATCTGCGGTAGAATCCCGCATGCCCCAAGAAACTCCTAACGCCTTTGACGTTAGCCGGGGGTGGTAACTTAGAAATAACATCTATTTTTGCTTTGTCAACTTCGATTCCCTTGCTAGAAATCTTCTGACCAAGCACAATGCCTTCTGTCACCATAAAGTGACATTTTTCCCAGTTTAGTACGAGATGAGCGGTTTTGCATCTTTCAAGCATTTTATCAAGATTGGAAAGGCATGACTCGAATGAGTCTCCAAATACCGAGAAATCATCCATGAAAACTTCCATGGAGGTTTCAAGCATATCTTGAAAAGTAACAATCATGCACCATCGAAATGTTGCCGGTGCATTACAAAGACTAAAAGGCCTATACGCATATGTGCCAAAAGGACACGTGAATGTGGTCTTTTCTTGATCAGCTGGATCAATTGGAATATGGAAATAATCGGAAAATCCATAGAGAAAACAAAAGAATTTGTTCCCTGCAAGTCTTTCCAACATTTGATCCATGAACGGTAAAGGAAAATGATCCTTCCTTGTGGCGTCATTTAATTTGTGATAATCAATGCATACTCGCCAACCAGTTATGGTTCTGGTAGGAACAAGTTCATTACGTTCATTAGTTACAACGGTTGTTCCTCCTTTCTTAGGAACACAGTGAACAGGACTCACCCATGAACTATCCTCAATGGGGTAAATAATACCAGCATCAAGAAGTTTGATTATTTCCTTCTTAACAACTTCCTTCATGTTTGGGTTGAGTCTTCGTTTTTTTTTAACAACGGGTTTGGAATCTTTTTCGAAAATGATTTTGTGTTTGCAAAAGTTTGGACTTATTCCACGAATGTCAGAAGTTTTCCAAGCGAAAGCTTCTTTATTATTTTTGAGCATAGAAACAAGACGTTCTTTTTCATCGGGTATGAGTGCTGAAGATATGACAACCGGAAGAAGAGATTTTTCTTCCAAGAATGCATATTCCAGATGATCGGGAAGAGGTTTCAAGACGAGATCCACCGGCGGATCTTCAATTGAGGTTTTGATTCTCATTTCATCATTGAATTCCAACTCCTCAAAGTTGGTTATTTCTTCCTCAGAAATTTCTTCGGTGTTTATCTGCATAAATTCAGCGAATTCTCTGTCGAGATCTTCATCACTTATTTGTCCAGATGTTTTATGAGTCTTAATTCTTTCATCAAGCAACTCATCGAATGTTTCCTCTGTAATTTCATCGATAACATCAATGCTATAACAAGTGTCATCATTCGCATGAGAATATTTCATGGCTTGATTAATTTGAAAAGAGATTCTTTCTTCCTCCATCTCGAGGATCACAAAATCAACGGGAAAAACGAATTGCCCAACTTGAACAAGCATGTTTTCAGCTACTCCAACAGGATATTGGATAGTATGATTTGCTAAACGTATACTCATTCTTGTGGGTTTCAAGGTATCGATCGAAAGCTTCGCATACAATGAGTATGGCATAAGATTGATACTCGCACCGAGATCGGCTAAAGCATCACAAGTGATTGAATTTCCCAAAGTACACGGGATGAGAAAACTTCCAGGATCACCGAGTTTTTTTGGTAGTTTGTTTTCAACAATGGCTGAGCAATCTTCATTCAAGAAGGTAGCGGAAATGTTTTCCATTTTGCTTTTGTTGCTCACAAGTTCTTTCAAAAACTTCCCATAATTGGGCATACCATCCAGGACATCAACAAGAGGAACATTGATCCTAACTTCTTTGATTAAGTCAATGAACTTGCCATATTGTTCTTCCATCTTTTCTTTCCTCAAACATTAAGGATATGGAATTCTTGGTTTATATGCTTTGAGCTGTGGAGTGGGTTTAACGACTGGTGTAGGAATTGGTTTGTTATCTTTTGGTTCCTCCTCTGCTTCATCCTCACTTTCATCATGAATGATAGTGGTTGTTTGGTTTGGGTTTGGTGGTTGATCATAAGATAGACCACTACGAGTGAATACAGCATTTACATGCTCATTTCTCGTTTGAGGTGGACGATAAGATCCAGATGATGATGGTTTCGGGTTGGATTGAGTATTGCTTGGCAAAGTACCCGATGGTCTAGCAACAAATTGATCAGAAAGACGACCAAATTTGGTTTTAAGGTCTTGGATAGAAGCTTGATGGTTCTTTTGACCTTGTTCGACTTTGGTTTTGAGGCTGAAGAACAGATTTTTGATAAATTCATTCGTTTGCTTTTGAGCATGCACGAATTCACGCATGGTTTTTTCGAATTCAGATTCTTCATTTTTCTTTTCAGGTGTTTGTGATGATGAACGGTTATCATCACGAGACGATGTCGGACGGTTGTCATCACGAGGTTGGGAACTACGATTATGATCCCTCGGTGGACGATCTTGTCAATCTCTAGAATTTCTACTGTAGTAGTTTCCATGATATCCTCCTCCTCAATATCCTCCATAAACATAATTGGCTTCGGCTTTGGGACCTCCCATGGGTTTGTCATCACACTCGGATGATGAATGGTTTCCACCACAATAGTTGCATCCATCGCGCATATCTTTGATCTCTTTTTGGATACTGTGGAATTTAGAATCGATTTTGGTGGTGAGATTTTTCATCATGTCCATGATTTTGGAATTTTCATTCGTTCCTTCGGCGAATGCAATGGTTTTTCGTTGAGGTTTGGTTTTGGCATCTTTAGACCAATCGAGCTTAAGAAGTACAAGTCTTATAGTAAAGTGAAAGCTTCGTTAGGGGTCTTATAAAGGAAAATTCCTCCGGCATCAAGGATACCTTGAGTTGTGTCATCGAGACCATGGTAAAAGATTTGAATGATATTACTACGAGACAAACCATGCCCATGACAACTTCGGAGCATTTTTTTCATTCGAAGCCAAGCTTCGACAAGATTTTCTCCTTCCTTTTGAGTGAAACTACGAATTTCACCTAAGAGACGATCAAACATGGCTGGTGGAAAGAAACGTCTAACAAATGCTTCTCTCATTTGGTCCCAAGTTGTGATCACTCCGGGGCTTAATTCGTTATACCAAATTTTCGCTTCTCCGGTGAGAGACGATGGAAAGAGTTTGAGGCGGATTGCATTTGCTTCGGTAGTTCCATAACGAAACATGTCACAAATTGATTGTCTTTAATCATCGAATCTAACTCGACCATCAAATTGATTGTCTTTAATCATCGAAAGATGATGACCTTTGATGTTGAAGTCATCTCCAAGATTAACGGGAACAATGGTGGCCGCGGGTGTAGGAGCTACAACCCTATTGGTGGCCCACATAGGTCGATCGTCGGCCATTGGAAATGGTAATTCAAGAAAAAGATCAACGATTGGATGAACTTCGGAAAGATTATCAAATGGTGGGTTAACGGTTCTTGGTTTTCTTCGATTATTTGGAACAAATGGGGTTCTCTTTTTGCGAAATAAACTTTCGGGGTTAGACAATGGTGTACTTAATTCTTCGTTAGAAGAACGAGTGGTCATACACGAGAAAAACAAGGCAATCGAAAAAGATTATCAACTAAAAAGAAAATTAAAATAAATTTTTTTTTTAACAGTAACTGCCGGTTCAAAAATGAACCGGGCGGTTGGGAACGGTCTGGGTCACAGAAACAAATGAACCGAGCCGGCTGAAAATGAACCGGGCGGCTGAGACAGGTCAGGAACAAACGAACCGGGCGGCTGGGTTTGAACTGGGCGGTTGGGGTAGGTCAGAAGACTCTGAACCAGTCGGTTCAGATGTGAACTGGGCAGCTGAGTATTTTCGGGGTCACAGAAACTTTTGAACCGCTTGGTTCAAGTTTGAACCGTGATTTCCTGGGTGAAAATTTCAAAGAACTTTTAAAGAACAAGCTTAGGAACAAGAACAAAACACGAAAATTATAAACAAAAACTCACAAAAACGTGATCAAATCCCCAGCAACGGCGCCAAAAACTTGATGTGTGTCGAGAGTGCAAGTTTTAAATTTATAAACACGATCTACCAATGATTCAAACGAAACACATACGAGCAAGTATACTCGTCCGTGTGTAGCAAGAGGTGATATGGTAAGCCGAGGTCGTTCACAAGGATTTGTTTAGTTTTTATGTAACGTAAGTTTGATTATAACAAAGACTTAGTAATGATTCTAAAGAAAGAAAATAATGATGATGATGTAAATTCAATATATTAAAAACTACACTTGCCTAGACTAGTTTGCACAATTCCCTTGATATGATTATGACAATGTTTCAAATCGATTATGATCAATAAATTAGATGGTGCTCTAATTTGATTAGTTGGTGTACTAATCCTCTTGTTTTCCACACTTTCAATCCTCGTCAAGATTTTAAGATGACAAAAACAATATTAAGTTTTGATCAAACAAGACTAACACAATTCAATCACTTGATTCGCTATCGTTTCACAAGTAATTGACAACTACACTTTTAATTTTCTAAGTTTAAACAAGTTACATATGAAATGGTCAATACAAAAGGTAACACCTTCATAGACAAAGGTTTACAATTGATTAAATAACAATGTCTCTTTCGACCTATTACACCATTAATAATCAACCAAACTTGATATCTCTTTTGTTTATTAAAACTTTGAAAGCACAATTCGATCTTAGTATTAGCTTTTCATTGAATTAGAACCATAGAGTCATAATCAATCAACATTCGTGTAACAAACATCATCTAGGAAAGTGCACAAGGCACTTAGCCGCTCATGGCTAACAAAGTAATAATGACAGAAATTATATCACTTGAAAACATGATTAAAGAGTCTTACAAAAGTTGTAATGATGATTACAAGACTTAGGAACAATTATGAGGTGATCAACAATGATTCCTTTGATGATTACAATGATGGATAATGAATGTAAGTCAACTTCTTCCTGCTTTGTCTTCTTTGTAGCCTTCTTGAGAGAGTATGAGAAATTTGGTATATGAGTATGTGACTTTTCTCTCTAGCCAATGCTTTTAATTAATAGAAGACTACTCCTTGGCCAACAAGCAAGTTTCTTGGGCACCAAGTGTCATAAAATTCTGGACTTGAAGTAAATGAAGCATAATGACAACCCACATGAAGAGTTAGATCATTAAAAGTAGTCATTAAGTGTGCCAGGAGTTGCAGCAACCCAAGGTTGAAGTCTCAACCTGAGGTTCAGATTTCAGCCCAAGGTTTGGAGTAAGGTTGGCATGGCAGTTTTGAACCTTGGGTTGAACTTAAGCCTTAGTTGTATTTCTTGAAACTTTGGTTGAGGAAGCAAGCCATAATTCATAGCAAACTTTACATGTAACTTCTCATTCATTTCACCAACACTTGAACTTTTCTTGAGCTCGGAAATCTTTGTAACTTGATTCTTTATCTTTGATGATCTTCCCGAGGTCTTTATTATGGGTAGAATCTTTCGTTGTGCATAAGCTCTTTATTTAGCGACTTTTCCCCATCTTTCTAGCTATTCCCTTGGACTTGATTGTACCTGAACCTTAATATATCTTTTGTACCTTTTTCGCATAATATGTTCACAAACACAACCAAATACAATGAACAAACATAGAAATAACGCAACTAAAACATGTATGAAATGAGCGTTATCAAATACCCCCATACTTACACTTTGCTTGCCCTCAAGCAAATCTAGCTTTTAAAAATAAATCCACGTGATATAAATGAGAATGATTCTAAAAAATGAGATGCAAATCCATCAAGTACAAGTACGAGATAAGATTCATCTTTTTAAGCTTTATAAGTGAAAAGTCGAGATGTTTGACAATACCTTAATGATTCTCTTGCTTGATAACATGTTAAAACACCTCACGAAAAAGGAATGAAGTATAATTCACTCAACACTCATTTATTTAGTGGGTGAGTATATAAGAAAATCACACTCATCGCTCAGTCATGATCTAAATATTACCATAAGCTTGTACAAGAAACAAAACTCCACCGACGTGGCATAAGCACCAAGTGTAAACATCTATGAGGACTTTTATTCGGGTTAAAGGGTAATATGGGGTTTATGTTCAGATATCTCTTGTAAAAACATACTAGATCGCTAGCGCGAATTCTTGATTTACTCAAACAACGGATGGTCACTAAAGTAAAATACCTTAGATCGCTGGCGCGTTATTCGATTACTCAAGAACCGGATGGTCACTAGAATATTCACACAATTGATATCTTCACAAAATTAAAAAGGTAGGGATAAGGCATGGGATATACTTATGAGAGGTGTAAAAAAAACTTTACAAATAGTCAAAGTCTACAACCAATTGCTACTAGCTACGTCAACCTCTTTCACATGAACTTGAGAATTCATCCTTGATCGATATCATACTATAATAGCTCATTGGCTATTCTTGTCACCATACAATTGCGATGACTTATTATATTTTTTTCTTTTTCTCTTTTTTTTCCTTCTTTTCTTGGCCACATGTTTCGGCCATCGATCATAATTCCAATAGATCTTCTTTGAGATTATCATAGAGTTTGCAACTTTCTCCAAAATTCAAGGATTTCCCACATAACAACCATCTTTCCAAGTAGCTAGTAACCAACCAAGACTTGACTATGGGTAAGGTTAAGGCTAAACGTGTAATATATTTTGTATTTTTCTGGTTTAAGAAAAAAAAAGAATGGCTCAAAGGGTGTGCTAATGGTATCTAGCACTAAAATTGAGTGCTAATAAATGGGTCAATGATGAGAGTTTTAACTAACCGATGTGATTAGCTAATGTCTGATTTGCAAATGGATGGCCATTTAGTTGAATCCTAATGTTTCCTCTTATCACACGAATACACTTTCATCACACGAATGTGATCTCACTGCGGTCTGGTAATGATTTGCAAGTACAAGTTCTAGAATAAATAAAATCACTGACACACTCATAGCAAAAAGATCAAGCATAAAAGACGTATGCTATATAAGAATAGGCTCAAATCCTCACAATTTTTGGTGGAATGGGGTATCATTGTGCTAGCAATGTTATCGATCCCAAAAATGGAATGCAATGTTAATCAGGACACATCTCGAATTTTCAAAAATTACATGTTTTATCAGTGGATTGATCTAGTTATTCTAATATAAATTAACCTAAATATGCGAAAACAACTTGATCATAAGGGCAAACAATTTAAAACTAGGCTCAAAAATATAGAAAATTTAAAATCCAATTTCATTTTCCTATTTCCTCCCCCCCACACTTAAGTTTGACATTGTCCCCAATGTAAAGAACGATGAACCATAAAAATAGGGAAATGGAACATATAAGAAATGATACTGCCTGAGCCTTGGAATCTAGATCGAGCTCCACATGAGATATTGAGATTGAACGATTCCACATCTTCGAGATCAAGCATCGTAACCTGCAGTATTCTTCATATACCAAACAAACAAAAACAAAATGCAAAATATTTTTGGATTTTTTTTTTGGTTGTGCAAAGACCCCACACTTATGGTGAAACCATTGGGACATAAAAATAAACAAACAATTAAAGACGCACGGGTTGCCTCCTGAGAAGCGCTTAATTTATTAACGAGTCATCAGCCTGACTCGATCTTCCTCACTTTCGTGGTTTATGTTTGGGATTCTTTCCCGACTTCTTAGGAATATAAACCACATTTCCTTTCACTATTCCTTTTCCGGTTTTATCGATGTCATATAACTTTGCTGTATCACAAGATCTAGGAAGGACATCATACATAAATCCAGAATCTGCAGCCCATGGTATTACTTTTTTATAATCTGCTAGGAAAGGTGCCATGAATGGAATAGCAGTGTATTTCTTTTTATCGAGCAGTTCAAGTGGAATTTCCTCACTTGAAATTTCATTCAGTTGCTCCTCATCATGATAAATCTTGATACGATGTCCATTAACAATGAAACTTCCACCGTGCTTGTCATATAACTCGACATATCCGGATGGAAAACCATGTTTTACGACGAATGGAACATACCATTTGGTTCTTAACTTAGGAGCTTTGAATTTTTACTTAGAATTGAACAAAAGTACTTTGTCTACGGGTTTGAATTCTTTCCGGATTTTGAGTTTGTTATCATGGTACGCTTTTGTTCGAGCTTTGTACAACTTGGAATTCTCATACGCTTGGAGTCTTAACTCATCGAGTTCATGCAATTGCAGGAATCATTTTTCTTCAGCGATTTTGAGATCAGGGTTACATTGCCTCAACGGCCAGTATGCGCGGTGTTCAATTTCAAATAGAAAATGACAAGTTTTTCCATATATGATTCTGTACGGGGTTGTGCTAATTGGAGTTTTATATGCCGTTCTAAACGCCCATAGAGCATCATGGAGTTTCCTTGACCAAATGGAAGGATTATCCTTAACCGTTTTTTCAAGTATTCTTTTTAAAGCTCTATTGGTGTTTTCAACTTGACCACTAGTTTGAGGGTGGTATGCTGTTGCGAAACGATGATGGACTCCATATCGTTTCATAGCTTTCTCCATTTGATGGTTACAGAAGTGAGTTCCTCTGTCGCTTATCAAAGCTTTTGGAATTCCGAATCGAGAGAAAAGCTTTTCAGAAAATTTACAACCACTCGTACATCATTTGTGGGTAAGGCTTCCGCCTCGGCCCATTTAGAAACATAGTCAATTGCAACGAGAATGTATTCGAACTTATGAGATTTAGGAAAAGGACCCATGAAGTCAATTCCCCATATATCAAATATTTCAGAAACTTGTATGCTCTTTTGTGGAATTTCGTCTCTACGAGAAAGACAACCAGACTTTTGGCAAGCATCACAATTCTGCACAAGTGTATGGGCTTCTTTAAAAATTGTCGGCCAATAAATTCCAGCATCAAAGACTTTTTTCGCGGTTATAGACAGACCGTAATGTCCTCCAGTTGGGCTGTGATGACATTCATCGAGAATTGTTTGGGTCTCTGAACCGTACACGCATCTTCTTATTATCCCATCAGGACACATTTTAAATAGATACGGTTCATCCCAAAAATAGTGTTTTAGGTCTGCTAAAAATTAACTACGCTGAATGTGAGTTAGACCTTTTTGTAACACTCCTCCAACTAAATAATTTGCAAAGTCTGCAAACCATGAAACTTCTTCGTTTTCAATTCCCATAAGAGTTTCATCGGGAAAATTATCATCAATCTCATCTTCACCGAATTCATCTAAATTAGGATTTTCTAATCGAGACAAATGGTCTGCTGCAACATTTTCCGCGCCTTTCTTATTTTGGATTTCTATGTCAAATTCTTGAAGCAGTAAAATCCATCGGATAAGACGTGGTTTGGCATCTTGTTTGGCAAACAGGTATTTAAGAGCTGAATGATCGGTGAATACAATTGTCTTTGACAAAATGAGATAAGAACGAAATTTATCAAATGCAAAAACTACAGCCAAAAGTTCTTTTTCAGTGACCGTGTAGTTTTGTTGAGCACTATTTAAGGTTTTGGTAGCAAAGTAAATAGGATGAAAATTTTTTCAATCGCGTTGTCCTAATACTGCTCCAACGGTAAAATCACTTGCATCACACATAAGTTCAAATGGCAGCGACCAATTTGGTGAAACCATAATCGGTGCATTTGTTAACTTATTTTTGAGCGTTTCAAATGCCTTGATGCATTCTTCATTGAAATCAAAAATTGAATATTTCTCGAGAAGCTTCATCATAGGACGAGATATTTTTGAAAAATCTTTGATGAATCTGCGGTAGAATCCCTCATGCCCCAAGAAACTCCTAACGCCTTTGACGTTAGTCGGGGGTGGTAACTTAGCAATAGCATCTATTTTTGCTTTGTCAACTTCGATTCCCTTGCTAGAAATCTTGTGACCAAGCACAATGCCTTCTGTCATCATTAAGTGTCATTTTTCCCAGTTCAGTACAAGATGAGCGGTTTTGCATCTTTCAAGCACTTTATCAAGATTGGAAAGGCATGACTCGAATGAGTCTCCAAATACCGAGAAATCATCCATGGAAACTTCCATGGAGGTTTCAAGCATATCTTTAAAAATAGCAATCATGCACCTTTGAAATGTTGCCGATGCATTACAAAGACAAAAAGGCATACGCCTATACGCATGTGCCAAAAGGACACGTGAATGTGGTCATTTCTTGATCAGCTGGATCAACTGGAATTTGGAAATAACCGGAAAATCCATCGAGAAAACAAAAGAATTTGTTCCCCGCAAGTCTTTCCAACATTTGATCCATGAACGGTAACGGAAAATGATCCTTCCTGGTGGCGTCATTTGATTTGCGATAATCAATGCATACTCGCCAAACAGTTATGGTTCTGGTAGGAACAAGTTCATTACGTTCATTAGTTACAACGGTTGTTCCTCCTTTCTTAGGAACACAGTGAACAGGACTCACCCATGAACTATCCTCAATGGGGTAAATAATACCAGCATCAAGAAGTTTGATTTTTTCCTTCTTAACAACTTCCTTCATGTTTAGGTTGAGTCTTCGTTGTCTTTGAACAACGGGTTTGGAATCGTTTTCGAAATTGATTTTGTGTTTGCAAAAGTTTGGACTTATTCCTCTAATATCAGAAGTTTTCCAAGCAAAAGCTTCTTTATGATTTTTGAGCATAGAAACAAGACGTTCTTTTTCATCGGGTTTGAGTGCTGAAGATATGACAACTGTAAGAAGACATTTTTCTTCCAAGAATGCATATTCCAGATGACGGGAAGAGGTTTCAAGACGAGATCTTCCGGCGGATCTTCAATTGAGCTTTTGATTCTCATTTCATCATTGAATTCCAACTCCTCAAAGTTGGTTATTTCTTCCTCAGAAATTTCTTCGGTGTTTATCTGCATAAATTCAAAGAATTCTCTTTCGAGATCTTCATCACTTATTTTTCTAGATGTTTTATGAGTCTTAGTTCTTTCATCAAGCAACTCGTCGAATGTTTCCTCTGTAATTTCATCGATAACATCAATGCTATAACAAGTGTCATCATTCGCTTTAAAATATTTCATGGCTTGATTAATTTGAAAAGAGATTCTTTCATCTCCAACTCCAAGATTGAGTTCTTTATTTTTGACTCGAATGATAGCATCAGCGGTGTTTAGGAAAGATCTTCCTAAGATCAATGGAACTTTGCTATCTTCCTCCATCTCGAGGATCATAAAATCAATGGGAAAAACGAATTGCCTAACTTGAACAAGCATGTTTTCAGCTACTCCAATAGGATATTGGATACTATGATTTGCTAAACGTATACTCATTCTTGTGGGTTTCAAGATATTGATCGAAAGCTTCGCATACAATGAGTATGGCATAAGATTGATACTCGCACCGAGATCGGCTAAAGCATCACAAGTGATTGAATTTCCCAAAGTACACGGGATGAGAAAACTTCCAGGATCACCGAGTTTTTTCGGTAGTTTGTTTTCAACAATGGCTGAGCAATCTTCATTCAAGAAGGTAGCAGAAATGTTTTCCATTTTGCTTTTGTTGCTCACAAGTTCTTTCAAAAACTTTCCATAATTGGGCATACCAGCCAGGACGAAAGAGGAACGTTGATCCTAACTTCTTTGATTAAGTCAATGAACTTGCCATATTGTTCTTCCATCTTTTCTTTCCTCAAACATTGAGGATATGGAATTCTTGGTTTATATGCTTTGAGCTGTGGAGTGGGTTTAACGACTGGTGTAGGAATTGGTTCGTTATCTTTTGGTTCCTCCTCTGCTTCATCCTCACTATCATCATGAATGATAGTGGTTGTTTGGTTTGGGTTTGGTGGTGGATCATAAGATAGACCACTACGAGTGAATACATCATTTACATGCTCATTTCTTGTTTGAGGTGGACGATAAGACCCAGATGATGATTGTTTCGGGTTGGATTGAGTATTGCTTGGCAAAGTACCCGATGGTCTAGCAGCAAATTGATCAGAAAGACGACCAAATTTGGTTTCAAGGTATGTGATAGAAGCTTGATGGTTCTTTTGACCTTGTTTGACTTTGGTTTTGAGGTTGAAGAACTGATTTTGGATAAATTCATTCGTTTGCTTTTGAGCATGCACGAATTCACGCATGGTTTTTTCGAATTCAGATTCTTCATTTTTCTTTTCAGGTGTTTGTGATGATGAACGATTATCATCATGAGACGATGTTGGACGGTTGTCATCACGAGGTTGGGAACTACGATTATCATCCCTCGGTGGACGATCTTGTCAATCTCTAGAATTTCTACTGTAGTAGTTTCCACGATATCCTCCTCCTCGATATCCTCCATAAACATAATTGGCTTCGGCTTCGGGACCTCCCATGGTTTTTTCATCACACTCGGATGATGAATGGTTTCCACCACAATAGTTGCATCCATCGCGCATATCTTTGATCTCTTTTTGGATACTGTGGAATTTAGAATCGATTTTGGTGGTGAGATTTTTCATCATGTCCATGATTTTGGAATTTTCATTCGTTCCTTCGGCGAATGCAACGGTTTTTTCGTTGAGGTTTGGTTTTGGCATCTTTAGACCAATCGAGCTTAAGAAGTACATGGTCTTCTAGTAAAGTGTAAGCTTCGTTAGGGGTTTTATAAAAGAAAATTCCTCCGGCATCAAGGATACCTTGAGTTGTGTCATCGCGACCATGGTAAAATATTTGAATGATATTACCACGAGACAAACGATGCCCATGACAACTTCGGAGCATGTTTTTCACTCGAAGCCAAGCTTCGATAAGATTTTCTCCTTCCTTTTGAGTGAAACTACGAATTTCACCTAAGAGACGATCAAACATGGCCAGTGGAAAGAAACGTATAACAAATGCTTCTCTCATTTGGTCCCAAGTTGTGATCACTCCAGGGCTTAATTCGTTATACCAAATTTTCGCTTCTCCTGTGAGAGATGATGGAAAGAGTTTGAGGCAGATTGCATTTGCTTCGGTAGTTCCATAACGAAACATGTCACAAATTTCAAGAAAATTGGCGATATGTTTGTGTGGATCAGATCTAACTCGACCATCAAATTGATTGTCTTTAATCATCGAAAGATGATGACATTTGATAGTGAAGTTATCTCCAAGATTAACGGGAACAATGGCGGCCGCGGGTGTAGAAGCTACAACCCTATTGGTGGCGCACATAGGTCGATCATCGGCCATTGGAAATGGTAATTCAAGAAAAAGATCAACGATTGGATGAACTTCGGAAAGATTGTCAAATGGTGGGTTAACGGTTCTTGGTTTTCTTCGATTATTTGGAACAAATGGGGTTCTCTTTTTGCGAAATAAACTTTCGGGGTTAGACAATGGTGTACTTAATTTTTCGTTAGAAGAGCGAGTGGTCATACCCGAGAAAAATGAGCCAATCGAAAAAGATTATCAACTAAAAAGAAAATTAAAATATTTTTTTTTGATCAGTAACTGCCGGTTCAAAAATGAACCGGGCGGTTGGGAACGGTCTGGGTCACAGAAACAAATGAACCGGGCCGGCTGAAAATGAACCGGGCGGCTGAGACAGGTCAGGAACAAACGAACCGGGCGGCTGGGTTTGAACTGGGCGGTTGGGGTAGGTCAGAAGATTCTGAACCGGTCGGTTCAGATGTGAACCGGGCGGCTGAGTATTTTCGGGGTCACAGAAACTTTTGAACCTCGATTTCCTGGGTGAAAATTTCAAAGAACTTTTAAAGAACAAGCTTAGGAACAAGAACAAAGCACAAAAATTATAAACAAAAACTCACAAAAATGTGATCAAATCCCCGACAACGGCGCCAAAAAACTTGATGTGTATCGAGAGTGCAAGTTTTAAATTTATAAACACGATCTACCAATGTATCAAACGAAACACATACGAGCAAGTATACTCGTTCGTGTGTAGCAAGAGGTGATATGGTAAGCCGAGGTCATTCACAAGGATTTGTTTAGTTTTTATGTAATGTGAGTTTGATTATAACAAAGACATAGTAATGATTCTAAAACAAGCAAATAATGAAGATGATGTAAATTCAATATATTAAAAACTACACTTGCCTAGACTAGTTTGCACAATTCCCTTGATATGATTATGACAATGGTTCAAATCGATTACAATCAATAAATTAGATGGTGCTCTAATTTGATTAGTTGGTGTACTAATCCTCTTGTTTTCAACACTTTCAATCCTCGTCAAGATTTTAAGATGACAAAAACAATATTAAGTTTTGAGCAAACAAGACTAACACGATTCAATCACTTGATTCACTTTCGTTTCACTAGTAATTGACAACTACACTTTTAGTTTTCTAAGTTTAACCAAGCTACATATGAAATGGTCAATACATAAGGTAACACCTTCATAGACAAAGGTTTACAATTGATTAAATAACTATGTCTCTTTCGACCAATTAGACCATTAATAATCAACCAAACTTGATAACTCTTTTGTTTATGAAAACTTTGAAAGCACAATTCGATCTTAGTATTAGCTTTTCATTGAATTAGAACCATAGAGTCATAATCAATCAACATTCATGTAACAAACATCATCTAGGCAAGTGCACAAGGCACTTAGCCACTCATGGCAAACAAAGTAATAATCACAGAAATTATATCACTTGAAAACAAGATTAAAGAGTCTTACAAAAGTTGTAATGATGATTACAAGACTTAGGAACAATAATGAGGTGATCAGCAATGATTCTTTTGATGATTACAATGATGGATAATGAAAGTAAGTCAACTTCTTCCTGCGTTTTCTTCTTTGTAGCCTTCTTGAGAGAGTATGAGAAATTTGGTATATGAGTATGTGTCTTTTCTCTCTAGCCAATGCTTCTAATTAATAGAAAACTACTCCTTGGCCAACAAGCAAGTTTCTTGGGCACCAAGTGTCATAAAATTCTGGACTTGAAGTAAATGAAGCATAATGACAACCCACATGAAGAGTTAGATCATTAAAAGTAGTCATTAAGTGTGCCAGGAGTTGCAGCAACCAAAGGTTGAAGTCTCAACCTGAGGTTCAGATTCCAGCCCAAGGTTTGGAGTAAGGTTGGCATGGCAGTTTTGAAACTTGGGTTGAACTTAAGCCTTAGTTGTATTTCTTGAACCTTTGGTTGAAGAAGCAAGCCATAATTTATAGCAAACTTTGCATGTAACTTCTCATTCATTTCATCAACACTTGATCTTTTCTTGAGCTCGGAAATCTTTGTAACTTGATTCTTTATCTTTGATGATCTTCCCGATAAGGGGTGAAGGTAGGTGGTGGCGGTGTGATAAGGGGATGGGCGGTGGTGTTGCTTGGTGGTGGCCAAAAAAGTGGCCAAAGTGTGGGAGAGGATAGGAAAGGGGGCGGCTGGTGTGAGAAATGAATGAATAACCCTAAAATGGTTATAGATGTGGCTTATATAGCCTTAGGATGTTATGAGAATTCCTATTGTCCCCCAAGGACTAAAACTGTAATTTAAGGCAAGGGTGGGAAGTGGCGTTTTGTTTATCTTCTAATAAGACGTTATCGAGATAAATTTGAGTACCGAAACATTTTCCCAAGTATTTCTAATGTATTCCACTGATCTTAAAACTATTTTTCCAATAAAATTGACTATAAATACATCCATGTTCGTTTAGCGCGTCAAAATATCAATAACTGTCGTATTATTAAGGTTAATTGTACCGACTCACGTAGTGCCTAACTAAGTTCACAGGAAATTACTCGTTACTTAACGATAATCCACATAATATTACCAAAAATCCGGATAAAGTCTCAAAACATTCCAAAAATGATTCCCAATAATTAAATGCTTGTTTTAAGTGTAATGCGATAACTAAAAATGCTCCCAAAATTTACCAGTTGTCACCGCCTCCCAGCCTCAGGAGAAACCCGTCCCGGGTTTCAATTCAAGTTACTCGATACGTTTGAAAAGAGGTGAGGGTACTTTCGCTTTATCTCGTCCTCACGCTCCCATGTAAACTCAGGACCATGATGCGAGTTCCATCAGACCTTAACGATAGGAATGCGACTATGCTTCAGTCACTTGACTTCACAGTCCATGATTTCCACTGGTTCTTCAATAAAATTCAATCTTTCGTCTATCAGGATTTCTCTCAAAGGAATAACCGAGGTTTCATCAGAAAGACATTTCTTCAGGTTAGACACATGAAACACGTTGTGCACACTATTCAGTTCTGGTGGTAGTTCGAGTTGGTAGGCTACCGGTTCGATTCTGTCAATAATTTGGAAGGGTCCAATGTAACGAGGATTGAGTTTTCCGCGCTTGCCGAAATGTATCACCCCTTTCCATGGTGAGACTTTTAACATGTCCCTGTCTCCGACCTGGAATTCGAGAGGTTTACGTCTCCTGTCGGCATAGCTCTTTTGTCGATCACGTGCAGCTTGCAAACGGTTTCGGATCTGAACTATCTTCTCGGTCATTTCTAGAACAAGTTCGGGACCAGTGAGTTGACTATCGCCAACTTCAACCCAAAAAATTAGAGATCGGCATTTTCGGCCATACAGCGCCTCAAAAGGTGCGGCCTTAATGCTGGCATGATAGCTATTGTTGTAGGAAAATTCGGCCAAAGGCAAGTATTTCTCCCAGCCTTTTCCGAAATCAATGACACAGGCTCGAAGTATATCTTCCAACCTCTAAATAGTCCTCTCGCTCTGGCCGTCTGTTTAAGGATGATAAGCAGTAGTCATATCGAGGTTTGATCCCATTGTCGTCTGGAGTGACTTCCAAAAATTTGACGTGAAACGACTGTCCCGATCCGAGATAATCGATATTGGCACACCATGTCTGGAAACAATTTCTTTCACATATAATCGGGCAAGTTTATCCATACTGTCGTTTTCGCTGATTGCAAGAAAGTGAGCAGATTTAGTGAGTCGATCTACGATTACCTAGATAGTATCACAACCACTAGCTGTTCTTGGTAATTTAGTGATAAAGTCCATGGTGATTCGCTCCCATTTCCAAACAGGGAGTTCAGGTTGTATCAATAACCCTGACGGTTTTTGATGTTCGGCCTTCACCTTCGAACATGTTAAGCACTTGCTGACATACAGGGCTATATCGGCCTTCATGTTAGGCCACCAATATAGTTTCTTCAGGTCTTGGTACATTTTATCAGATTTTGGATAAATGGAGTATTTTGATTTATGCGACTCGTGCATAATCAACTCACGAATTCCTCCATAGAGTGGTACTTAGCTTCTGTCTCCAAAGAATAATGTTCCATCGGAACACTTTACAAAGCCATTTTGGTTTTCTACAAACTTATAGTGGTTTTCGTTCGGTCGGTTTTCTTCCTTTAACGCTTCGGCTTGGGCTTCAAGAATTTGAGATGGTAATGGTGAACTAATAGTCATCCCCAAGGATCTGACTCGCAATGGTGGTATTCTCTCCTTTCGACTAAGAGCATCGGAAACAACGTTTGCCTTACCGAGATGATAGTGAATCTCGCAGTCATAATCACTGAGTAGTTCTAACTAGCGACGCTGTCTCATGTTCAGCTCTTTCTGGTCCAAGATGTGTTGCAAACTCTTATGGTCGGTATACACAATGCACTTTGTGCCGTACAGATAATGTCTCCATATTCTGAGTGCGAATACTACCGCACCCAATTCCAAATCATGAGTGGTGTAGTTTTTCTCATGGGTCTTGAGCTGTCGTGAAGCATATGCTATCACTTTCTTCCGTTGCATTAGGACAACTCCTAAACCTTTGTGCGAAGCGTCGCAATATACGACGAAGTCTTCGCTTCCTTCGGGTAAGGCTAGGATAGGTGCACTACACAACTTCTCTTTCAATAGTTGAAACGCTTCTTCTTCTTCTTCTCCCCATTCATACTTTACATTCTTCTGAGTCAGTTTAGTTAGGGACTTGGCTATTTTAGAAAATCCCTCGATGAACCTTCGATAATAGCCAGCTAGGCCTAAGAATTGACGAACATCGGTTGGGGTTTTTGGGGTGGCCCATTCCCTGATGGACTCGATTTTCACGGGATCTACGTGACCCATTCCCAGACTATTAATCACGTGACCCAAGAATTGTACGGTTGAGATCCAAAATTCACACTTAGAGAATTTGGCTTATAGCTGTTCCTGCTTCAGTAATTCCAAGATAAGCCTTAGGGTTTGCTCCTCTTTACTCTTGGAGTAGATCAGGATATCGTCTATGAATACTATCACAAACTTATCCAAATAGGGTTGGCACACTCGATTCATGAGATTCATGAATACTGCTGGTGCGTTGGTCAAACCAAACGGCATAACTTGGAATTCGTAGTGCCCGTAACGAGTTCTGAATGCGGTCTTTTGAATATCTTCTTCTCAAACTCTAAGCCGGTGATATCCAGATCATAATTCAATTTTTCAGTAAACGCTCGATCCTTGAAGTTGATCGAACAGATAGCTATTCCTGCTTCAGTAATTCCAAGATAAGCCTTAGGGTTTGCTCCTCTTTACTCTTGGAGTAGATCAGGATATCGTCTATGAATACTATCATAGACTTATCCAAATAGGGTTTGCACACTCGATTCATGAGATCCATGAATACTGCTGGTGTGTTGGTCAAACCAAACAACATAACTTGGAATTCGTAGTGTCCGTAACGAGTTCTGAACGCGGTCTTTTGAATATCTTCATCTCGAACTCTACGCTGGTGATATCCAGATCGTAAGTCAATTTTTGAGTAAACGCTCGTTTCTTGAAGTTGATCGAACAGATCGTCGATCGTGGGTAGAGGATATCGGTTCTTCACTGTCAATTTATTCAACTCTCGATAGTCAATGTACATGTGAAAAGATCCATCCTTCTTCTTTACAAACAATACTAGAGCTCCCCATGGTGATGAACTCGGTCGTATAAATCCTTTTTCTGACAATTCTGCCAACTGTTTCGACAGCTCTTCCAATTCAGTAGGGGCGAGTCGGTAAGGTGCTCGGGCTACGGGTGCAGCGCCAGGCATCAATTCGATCTGAAATTCGACTTGTCTCACTGGTGGGATCCCATGTAAGTCATCTGGAAATACTTTCGGAAAGTCTCGGATGATAGGTACATCTTCTATGCGCTTTTCACCCTTCTCTTTCCCTTTCTTCTCAGAAATCCGGGCCAAGAAGAGGTAACACCCTTTTTCTACATACTTCTGTGCCTTAGTACAAGAGATAATGTTCAATCTGGAGGGACCTCCACGATCGCTCCTATCTCCTTGTATGTTCAAGACTTCTCTTCCGTAAGGCACACGAACAATTTTCTCATCGCAGATAATATTTGCACGATACTTGGATAACCAATCCATGCCGATGATGACATCGAAACTGCCTAATGTGACGGGTAAGAGATCGATATTGAAAGAATGGTTTAGAAAGTTTAGCGTACAGCCACGGATGATGGTGTCTATCCTTTCAAGGTTACCATTTGCTAACTCTACACTGTACTCAATATCTAAGGCTGTCGGGGGATTTTCGAGCAAGGGAATAAACATAGTGGATACAAAACTCCTATCGGCACCAGTATCAAACAATATAGAAGCATAACGATTGTTGAGAAGGAACGTACCAGTGACAACATTCAGGTCCTCCTTGATCTCCTTCCCAATAACATATACCCTTCCTTGGGCTGCTCCCATATCTCCCTGCTGATTCCCAGTGCCTTGGTTTCCCCAATTTCCTCCTGCTCCTCGATTACCATGATTATGCCCATTTCCTCCCGCGCCTCGATTTCCATGATTTCCTCCATTCCCTTGGTTCCACGGCTCTCGACACTCATTCTTGTAGTGCCCCTTTTTCCCACATCCATAACAAGTGACACTAGCCTTCCAATCCGTTCCCTGAGTTGTTTGCGCCATGGCCAAGGGTCGGGATTTACAATCCTTAGCTATGTGTCCAACCTTTGAGCAATTGCGGCACACAATACTACATTGCCCGTGATGATGACGCTTACAACGGTTGCAATGTGGTTTGTTTCCACTGTAACCCTTCTTCTCCCCGTCCCCGATAGCATACACCTTGGTGATCTCTTGTCATTTGTTCGGGTGATCATTACCCTTAGACTGATCCTCCCTTTTCCTCTTATCATTCCTCCCCTTTTCTGCACATTCAAGAACTAGTGAATCCATTAAACGTTGAGCTATCGTGATGGCCTCTTGGAGATTAGTTGGGTTTGTAGCAATCACGTCATTGCTAGTAGCCAGTGGTAATCCATCTGTGTATCGCTCAATCTTGAGCGCCTCAGTACGAACCATCTCTGGGCAAAGTAACGACAACTCTTGGAAACGACGATTGTAAGTCGTCATATCGGTACCTTTCACCTTACGGTTCCAAAATTCAATTTCCAGTTTCTTAACTTCATTTCGTGGATAGTAGGTCTTAATCAACAAGGTCTTGAACTGATCCCAAGTCATAGCATAAGCCACATCACTTCCAACAGATTTGAGGTAGTTGTTCCACCAGGTCAACGCTTCATCCTTCAAAGAGAAAGTGGCATACTTCACCTTGGCATCTTCCTCACAGTTACTACCAGTGAATACAGACTCGATTTTCTCCATCCACCTCATTAACACAACAACGCCTTCGGTTCTGCCAAATTCAGTTGGCCCACAACTCTGAAATTCTTTGTACGTACAACCACGGTTTCTGGTAGGTGGTGGAGTTCCAGCAGAGGTATTTGAGTGATTTGACTCAGCTAGGATTTCAGCAACACGCTGAGCCCCAAGTTGTTCAATTAGAGCTTGATTCACAGGAGGGGTGTTAGGTGGAGTGTGACCATTGACACCCTGATCATTGACATTCTGATCTTCATTAGTTGGATTGTTGGTATTTTGGTTGTCGGTATTCTGGTTGTAAATGTTTTGAACTGGACGCCGACCTCGACGACCGGTGTTGACAACAGCAGGCCCTGTTCGGGTGGTCCTGGCTGGGTTTCATCTTGGAGCCATTGATCTGAATCACAACATAAGAGAGTCATGAGATTCCAAACAATATAGTATATCACGCAAGAAAGTGATCATCACAGGGTTGAATACCAACAAAAATACCAATCACCATAACAGGAATACTATTCCGTTCACATCACAAACAATTCGTACTCAAAACCAGAATTCCAAAAGTTCTCATTCATAATAACATCAATAACGATACAAGGTTCTCGAAATACAACAGAAGGAAATGATAACTGATCGTCATAGACGATACTGATAATAAAGATAACAAAGATAGCTGATAAAACTAACATCTCTAACTGAGGACTCCTCGGTTTAGTAATGGTACAACAGTCATAAATCTAGGACTCCTCAATGCGATCTGACTCACGGTCTCTCCTGAGCTGAGTGATCACTGTCTGCTGCTCTGTGACTCTACGCCAAAGGGCTCTATTAGTATCTCGCGCATTCAAGAGACCTCTCTGCAAATCGCTAAATGCATCACGCCAATCTAATAAGTCACGTCTCAATGACGCGGTCTTACCATATAATACTCCCACATCTCTCTCAATCTCTCCAAATCTCGCTGCTGATACACCCACTAATCGATCAGTTATCTGACTGATCCTCTCCTCATGGGTGGTGATCTGCTCCCAAATCTTACCCATCTCCCCATTGGCTGCTGCCTCTGAGGCAACCTCTGATGGGGTGTCTTGGGCTGGTGGACTCTCTGGCCCAGGTGAGTGAGGAGGTGAGACCAGCTCAAAAGACTGCTCTGGTGAATCAGGCTCAGGCAAGTGCCCAGGGGAGCCTGGTCCAGGTGAGTGCACTAAGGGTGCAGGACTCTGATTTGGTGGGATGGTCTCATCTGGGTCGACCTCCTCCTCCTCAGGGTCAACGTCCTCATCCCCATCCTCATCCTCATCCTCTGAGTCTGGGTCTCTGAAACGATTTCTCTGTGGGGCAGGTGAATCATGAGATGATGGAGTAGGTGATCGGGGTATTCGGTGGGATGATGATGAAGGTGGTGATGACAGAAGAGAGTGAGCTGAGACATGCATGGGTGGTGATGGTGGTCGCACCAACATGTGAGTAGTAGTGCGGTAGGTAAGTCGAGGAGTCTAAGCTCGGGCTAATGCCTGGTGCAAGGTAAGCTGTCGCAAAGAGCTAGGGCGACCAGCTGATGATGATGATGGTTGAGAAGTGAGTGAAGTCTGTGGTACAGGGGTAACTGATGATGGTGATGCAAGAGCTAAGTGTCGAACAATCGCATAAGGATTGTCCTGATCTGGAGTCATCATAGACCCCACTGAGCGGGATGCAGGAGTAAGGATCTCCTCATAGACATCACGTGCTAAAGAAGGCATAGTCTGTGTCAACGGTGTAGGGTTGGTATAAGCGTACAAAAATAGCTAATCTCATAAACAAAAATCATATCAAGACTTCCCCCACATTCAAAAATCATCAACTATATCTAAACCAAATAATCAATGAATACCGCATTATTCTAAACATGTTCAAGGCAAATACCGCATAAGTCATAAAGTATCATTCTAGCATATAGCCAAAATCTTTCACATAAATTCTAATATATAACAATCATATCGCATTCTCACAATATTCTAATTCTCAACTTACGAGGCTTCGGCTTGGCAGCCTGGCATGTATCGGTCAAGGATCAATTTTTGGAAAAATGGTTATAGTCTAGGTTCTTGATAAATACCCAGTTCTCTATAACCTTGAGCTCTGATACCAATCTGTAACACCCCCAAAATTTGGTTCAGCGGAAGATAGAAACAAGCATCGGGGTGCTACGGGATTGGTACACAACACAAGCATAGAAAAAGGGGATAACATTATCCGTTTACATAAAAAGTTTAAGAATCCAACTTCAAGTTTACATTTATTTAAAAGTACAGAAAATAAGGCCCAAAAGAAACATAAGACAGGTCCCCAAAAGTGTCATCAGAGTTTGAATTGATCCTTAGCCATACCACTTGCCAAACCTCCAGACAGCAATCATCACAATTGAACATCATTAATTACCTGAGATAACATGCTAAAAAGGTCAGCTAAAGCTGGTGAATTCATATATTTAAGCAATAAGTAACGGCGGACCAAGATAAGAAATTTGCTACACTGGACTAAGATAGATATAAATCACAATCCCATAAACATCAACAATCTCAATTCATCAAGTAACAATATGATAGGTCACAAAAGCCCACTTTCATATTGATAATCACAGTAGGGCCCTAGATATATCTAACCTTAGCCAGGCACCATGTTATAGCAAATTAGGACTAGATTATTTGCTACCCTGGTCTAAGACAAACATCTGTCGCATATCTAACCTTAGCCAGTCAACAAGTTATAGCAAAATAAAAATAGCAGTAGGTCCGTTAAAACGGTTTTGCATGTTTTCTCCCCCAAGTTTAAATAAAAATTTATAAGAGTAAAAGTGGGGCTATAAAACTCACCTCGATGAAACAAAGCACAATACACAAGTCAACAGTGGTGAGACACAACAACAGCAAACTCGTCACGGAAACTACAGACTCGGCACGACCTAATAAGAGATTTCTAAAAGCTAACTATCCCCAAGTATATACCATTTCGATTCCAAAATCTCTCTTATAATAGTTACTAGCGTTTGGTATCATCGGGTGTGCAGTGGAGACGCAACATGACTAAAGTGTACTCACACCAAACAATGACTAAAACATAAACGACTTCACAAGACAAGGACGTATGATTAAGTTTTGATTTGATAAGTCATTCGGACGAATTGTCGGGTTCTTATCGAGTTCGTCAACGCGATAAGTCTCGCAATTCCTTCATTTAACTTATCAATCCAAAACTCAATTTCCATACTCGATAAGTCATAAGGATGAATTGCTCGTTAATAAGTTTCCTCCGACATGCTTATTAGGCCCTTATTGGACTCGTCAGCCCAATAAGTCCGATAACCATGTGGGTCGGGCATATTAACGCCAACCGATCCGTGACTCGACACTAACTCCATATAATACTAATATTTCAATAAATAGTACTTCTCAACTTGTGTGCCCTCGAAATATTAAATAACTTGCACATATTCCTATTTATTTGTAAAAATATTAAATAATGTTTTACTAGTCATTTAACATTTTCTTTTTAACCTTTAAAATATTAAGTAACAATGTACTCGTTAGTTAATATTTTTAAGTTATCGTTTACTAATGTCATTTAAGTTTCAATCTAAATAAGTAACGAGTCATCTCATATTTCAAGTCACAATTCCGAGTTTAAGTTATACTCGGGTCAATAAGTCATCCTCAATAGTCAATAGTCAACATCAAGTTTAAATAGAACTTTTGGCTTGTCGAGGCCACAATGAGACTACAAAGTCTCGGCGACACTCGACTGGGCTCAAATCAACACAAATTAATCATATGATAACGATAACAATGCCTCAACCCCAACAACGTCAACAACATGTAACAGCCAAATTCTATGGCTTGTTATCTAATTATCCCCGTCCAAATCCTACGCAACAACAACAACAACAAGTATCATCATAGGCCGAGACTCTATTGGTCTCGGCTTCGACTCTCGGCACCAACAAACAACTACACAGACCCTTAGGTCTTTCTTGGCAAACAACCCACAACAGCCACAACATTAATCCAATATCTAAATCCAGTCCTAACCACTAAACTCAGTTGCATCAATGGTTTACCAAACCCTAATCCGAAATAAAATAACCACGGTACAATAACAACATCAACATTCATACGCGACCCAAACCTTAATCACGACTCAAGACTAGTACCATGACTCCACTCGACCTCAAAACATGAACATTAGACCTCGGCCGTGAGCTATAGCTCATGGCACACCGACGACACAACCAACAGTCGACACCAAACTCATTAGAAATGATACCAAACATGCTTATAAACATTTTTAGTTGTTAAAAACATTAAACCCACTTCATTTTTATACCCAAACCGAATCAAAACATTCAAAATAACTCATTATACACGAGTTTGACTCACTGTTGGTCCATGAAATTGAGTAAAACAAGAACATATTTATTGATAATAATAAACTGTTACAAGATTACTCAAAACCTATTAGATTACATGATAACATCTTCAACTTCTTTAAGGGGATACTTTCGGTATGGTATCCCTTAGGTGAGGGTTTGGCCTCTTTTGGTGACAAATAATCTCTCACTGATCCAAGCTTTGCTTGTGATTCAGTGAGAGTGATGTTCCTATCAACTAATATACTATGTGTATATTTTGGTTTGTTTAGGAATCCATACTAACTCTATTACAACACAGACAATATATACAGGTAAACTAGTCAAAGTCAAATGGGGTAGGTGAGAGTTGACATCCACTTGCTGTGAGTTGTCATCCACTTGGTGTGAGTTGTCATCCACCAAGTGGTCCCTACTTCTTGTACTTTGTCTGACTTCAATCTTTTCTTGAAGAAGTTCCCGCCCATATTTCAGTCCGCATGTAGAGTTAGCATCTTCAGGGTCACTAAGACATTTGTCAATTCTCAGTGATACTGGTGTTGTTTGTAGCTCGTATACTTTACTCACTGACACCGTATCAGTAAGTAAATGTTTCTTCAACAACGGGCTTTTTACAACACTCGCTGATTTCTTTATCAGTGAGTAACCCACTATTTCATAAGTGAGTTAGGCTATTTTATGTTCAAATCTTGTCAGGGAACTTGGGGCAAATTCTTGACCCAACACTCACATCGAGTCACATACGCGTGTGAAACGGTGTGTCCTACCTTCAAAACACTCGGATCTATAATGATCTTGTCCAGAAATGGTGGTTGGTGGCGCGTAGTGGTGATGAAGGGTGGTTCTTGGGCGCGTGGTATAGTAAAATTAGATGAAGAGGTCATGGGGTGAAGGCGGGTGGTGGCGGTGTGATAAGGGGATGGGCGGTGGTGTTGCTTGGTGGTGGCTGAAAAAGTGGCCGGAGTGTGGGAGAGGAGAGGAGAAGGGGTGGCTGGTGTGAGAAATGAATGAATAACCCTAAAATGGTTATAGATGTGGCTTATATAGCCTTAGGACCTTATGCGAATTCCTATTGTCCCCCAAGGACTAAAACTGTAACTTAAGGCAAGGGTGGGAAGTGGCGTTTGGTTATTCTTCTAATAAGACGTTATCGAGATAAATTTGAGTACCGAAACATTTTCCCGAGTATTTCTAATGTATTCCACTGATCTTAAAACTATTTTTCCAATAAAATTGACTCTAAATACGTCCATGTTCGTTTAGTGCGTCAAAATATCAATAACTATCGTATTATTAAGCTTAATTGTGCCGACTCACGTAGTGCCTAACTAGGTATACAGGAAATTTGGTTAATTAATTATGTGTTATTGTTCCTACGCTTCCGCATGTGTTCTTTGATGCTTATATTTAGTTATGATTGTCATGATATTAATATTCCAACTGTGGCATCACGAGCCGTTATAACATGTAACTAATTACCGAAACACATAAAAAACGAATCTTGATTGTGTTTTAACATGTTTGGTCGATTTTAGGGTTAATTCCAATCAAACCCTAATTTTTAATTTAGGGCCGATTGCCCTTTATTATTTTTTAGGGTTTATGTTTTGTTATTTAATTTGATTTGGAACCCTAGGATTAACATGTTTATGTGTTTAAGTATGCGATCTTGTGGCAACTTGCTAATTGTTAGGTAGAATCCATGAAAACGTGCATGTTTGGCATGGATTCATTGTTGTGATGATTTAAATTGTTTTTCACATGTAATTTAATTGATAGATGTCGAATTAGGGAAGACTCCAATATATTAAGTAATCAATTATGTGCTATGTGGTGCATATTTAATTATGACTAACGCAATCGATACGTCGATGCATGTGGCTCACTTACCTTTGTAAGTGATAGTCTTAGTTAAATATATACAATATAAACCTAGAATTGATTATTAATAGGTTTTATCAAATAAAGTTTGCATGTGGCTATTTGTTTAGATAAATTAATTGTTAAGTTATGTGCGTTATTTGGTTTTTTATTTTTATTATTACTTGCTTTTCGTTTAATTGAATGACATGTTGTAAGAAAAAAAAAGGGTAATTTTGAATAGAAAATAAATGGATTAAATAATGGTGAAACTTGATGTGATAAATTATGAATCTTGAAAAGTCTTATGTGCCGATAGTGGTTCGCTTCGCACGGTAATTTGCTCCCAGGCGAGACTAGCAAGGTTATAATTTATAACATGTTTTTTTTTAAGACTTAAAGTCATAAACTTTTAATTGAGTGATGAGTTTTGTACCAATAGTACGAACGGCTCACCCAATTGTGACAAAACTATAAGAGGGGTATAAGTAGGAACGGGTTTTTAATAAGCTTCGCGCTGACCTTTGTTTCTACGCTCCTTTGTGCGTCAAATTAGAGCTACCAAGTACGACTATTTTTATGTACAAAATCATCTTAAGGGTGAATTGACCTAAATTCCACGTGCCACTTTGTGGTAATTATCCGAATAACTTGGGTCTTTTGACTCATGCAGTAGTAGGATATAGTGGGCGATAATTGTAGGTAATTCTTTGATTGGTGAACCCAATACCTCAATTAAAACTTATGATACGAAGATGTATGCATGCTTCTTCGTACATATTTTGATTATAAACATCAAAAACTAGTACCCTTAAAATTAAGTTAATGCCATCTAATTAAAAGAACACTTGAAGTTGTAATTTACGTCATGTGAGAGCTTGGACTAGATTACAATGGAAAGGTAAATTTCATACTTTCATTACTAGCAGATCAACTGATGTAATGGGACTATGTTAATTTACAGTTTTTTAATTAGACGACTTAATTGAGTTGTAAGTGAGAGCTTGGACTCAAGGCATAAGATGGGGATAAAACATGCTTATATTGGAAATTGTTTGCCAATATAAATCCCATAATGATCTAGGAATTGGAAATTGTTTGCCAATTATTGTTCGACAAATTACCTTATTTTATTCTTTCATTACTAGCAGATCAACTGATGCAATGAAACTATGTTAATTTGGATCCTAGTTTTCAAGAAAATACTATGGTTATATGAATATTTCCTTGGGTATTTTATTTTCTTGAAAAATTGTATTATCGAAAATACTAATATTTGAACTTTCTTTATCTGTAGAAATGGCTCAAAACAATAACACTACTATGAGTTCTGCGTTCAAATCATTCTTTGAACGAGAAAAATTGACTGGCTCTCAGAATTTCAATGATTGGTTTCGATCACTCAGGATTGTCCTACAAGTGACAGATCAACTTGAATACTTATATAAGCCTTGTTCTGCTGAACCTACCGCTGAAACATCAACTGATAAGGAAAAAGCATTGTGGAAAACTGAGTTTAAGACACATAATGATGTGACCTAATTGATGTTGAGAGCGATGACACCTGTTTTACAAAAGAAGTTTGAGAATTACTTCCCTATGGACATGCTAAATGAACTCAGAAAAATGTTTGAGAAACCACAAACCGTTGAGGTCTATGATTTGATGGAATCTCTACACGGTTGTAAGCAGGCAGAGGATGAACCTGTAACTGCTCATGTGTTGAAAATGAAAGGTTACATGGATCAACTACAAGCACTTGGCAAGGTCTATGAACAAGACATTGCTGTTAACTTAATCAATAGATCCCTGAATAAGAATTTAGTGGTTTTGTGCGTAATTTCAATATGCACTGCGTAGGGAAGACATTTTCTGATTTACACGCACTGCTTATTGATTACGAGAAAGGTTTACCACCAAAGGCTTCTACACCCCAGGTACTTGCTATTCAAGGGGGTAGAATTAACAAGCCAAATACGAACAAGAAGGGTAAGGGAAAAGGAAAGGCTGATAAGGGTAAGCAAGTTATGACTTATCAACCTCAACCTAAGAAAAACCATCCTAAGAAGAAGGATAATTCAAAGAAGAATCAGGCTTGCCACTACTGTCATGTAGTTGGTCACTGGAAGAGGAATTGTCCTCTTTATATCCAAGAGTTGCGAGAAAGTAAGAACAAGAAAACTGGGTCACTTGGGCGCCAGCACTTCAGGTAACTTATTATGATTGAATTATTTACTCTAAATCATAAAATTAATTCCTGGGTATATGATACTAGATGTGGTATTCACATTTGTAATACGCTGCAGGGGTTTAGAGTGGAAAGGAAGCTTGCCTATGGGGAGCAATATCTGCATGTGGAAATGGATACCTGCAGCTGTTGAAGCCATAGGAGTGTTTAATTTAGTTTTGCCTTTGGGCTTAATATGTCATTAAACAATTGTTATTATGCACCTTCTATTATTAGAAGTGTTGTTTCCTTTTCATGTTTGTTGGATTTGGGTTTTATTCACACTATCAATAGTAATGGAATTTTTGTTTCTTTAAATGGTATTTTTTATTTTAATGCTATTGCTGTGAATGGTGTGTTTGAAATTGACATAAATGATTATGTATCCAATAATAATAATTCAATGTATAGCATAAGTAAGGGAATTAAGTCAGACTTGAATTCTTCTTACCTTTGGCACTGTAGACTTGCTCATATAGGCAAGACTCGCATGAAAAAGCTACAACATGATAGGCTTTTGAAAAGTATCGATGATGAATCATATGATAAATGTGAGTCTTGTATATCTGGAAGATGACTAAGAAACCTTTTCATAGTAATATGGAAAGGGCTTCTGATCTACTTGGTTTAATACATACTGATGTGTGTGGACCACTTAGACATTTGTCAAGGAAAGGTGCTAGCTACTTCATAACCTTTACAGATGATTTCAGCAGATATGGTTATGTTTACTTGCTTAAACATAAACATGAGGTGTTTGAAACATTTAAGGTTTTTAAAGCAGAAGTAGAATTGCAACTGGGAAAGAAGATTAAAGCTCTTTGATCCGATAGAGATAGTGAATACCTAAGCCAAGAGTTTAAAGATTACTTAGCTGAGAATGGAATTGTCCAGAATCTCACATCTCCATATACTCCACAACAAAATGGTGTATCTGAGAGAAGAAATCGTACATTGTTAGACATGGTACGATCAATGTTTAATCTTACAACTCTTCCTTTATCTTTTTGGGATTATTCCTTAGAATCTGCGGTTCGTATATTGAATATGGTTCCCACTAAGAAGGTTGATAAGACACCATATGAAATATGGAATGGAAAAGCTCCAAACTTGTCTTATTTAAAGGTTTGGAGTTGCGAGGCGTACATAAGACGTGACTCAGCAGATAAACTCAAACAAAGACCTGTAAAATGTATCTTTGTAGGATACCCAAAGGAAACAATGGGTTACTACTTTTACTACCCACCTGAAAACAAAGTAATTGTTGCTAGATATGGAGACTTTCTTGAAAAGGAACTTATATCTCAAGAATTCAGTGGGAGAGTTTATGATCTGGAAGATGATCATGTAGATACATTACCTTCTGAAAACACTAGCGTACTTCCTGTGGAACCTGAAAGTCTGGGTCCTTCACCTGAAGTTGAAATTGTTCCCATTCGCAAGTATTCAAGACATGTGAAAGCTCCTGAACATCTATGTCTTAACGTAGAAGTTGAGGAAACTATATTAGGGGATCTTGATGAACCTACTAATTATAGGGCTGCCATTGAGAGTCCTAAGGTAAAATGAGTATGGGAAAATGCAATCCATGAAAGATAACAATGTGTGGATTGAAGTAGACCTTCATCCCAATGCCAAGGTAGTTGGAAGTAAAATGGCTCTTCAAGAAAAAACTGACATGGATGGAAAGGTACACACCTATAAGGCTCATTTGGTAGCTAAAGGCTTTACTCAAAATATGGTGTTGACTACGAGAGACCTTTTCTCCTGTAGCTGACATTATGGCTATTAGGATTCGCATAGCTATAGCAGCATACTATGACTATGAGATTTGGCAAATGGATGTCAAAACCGCCTTCTTAAATAGTCCCTAGATGAAGACATCTATATGGCGTAGCCTGTGGGGTTTGTGAATCCAAAGTTTCCAAACCGTGTATGCAAACTTCAAAGATCCATTTATGGATTGAAGCAAGCATCAAGGCAATGAATTAAAAGATTTGATGAAGAAATCAAAAGGTTTGGGTTTACTCAGAATCTTGATGAGCCATGTGTATATCACAAAGCTAGTGAGAGTAACGTAATTTTCCTTATCCTATATGTTGATGACATATTGATCATGGGAAAAGACATTCCAAGTTTGCAAAAGGTTAAGGCATATCTTGGAAAGTGATTTTCTATGAAGGATTTAGGGGAAGCTGCATATATTCTGGGAATCAAGATCTATAGAGATAGATCAAGGCGGTTAATTGGCGTAATTCAAAGTGCTTACATTGACAAAATATTAAAGAGATTCAATATGCAAAATTCCAAGAAAGGATATTTGCCAATGGAAGTGAAACATGGCTTGAGCAGTGAGTTATGTGCTTCAACACCTGCAGAGGTGGCACGCATGAGCAAAGTTCCTTATGCTTCGGTTGTAGGATCTATTATGTATGCGGTGAGATGCAACAATGCCAGATATGGCATTCGCTCAAAATATCACCGGTCAATTTGACAAAATCTAGGTGAAAAACACTGGATTGTTGTTAAACATATTCTTAAGTATCTTAGGCATACGAAAGATATGTTTCTTGTGTATGGTGGAAATCCAGCTATAGAACTTGATGTAACAGGTTTCTGTGATGCGTCCTGGCAATGTGACAAAGATGATGCGAAGTCTCAGACTAGTTATGTCTTTGTTATCAATGGAGGAGCAGTAGACTGGAGGAGCAAGAAGCAGAGTACAATTGCGATGTCTGCGACAGAGGCCGAATACATAGCTGCTTCAGAAGCTGCAATGGAGGCTGTTTGGATTAGGAAATTCATTTCAGGGCTTGGTGTTATGCCTTCAATTGAATTGCCTATTAATATGTATTGCGACAATTCTGCTGCAATCATATTTGCCAATGAACCTGGAGTCATGAAGGGCACCAGACATTTTTGAAGTATCACTAGTTCGACAGCAGTCGCATAGGAGAATAATTTTAAGTTCACACAGATGATAACTTAGCTGATCCATTCACTAAGGCTTTAGCTAAAGAAAAACTTACTGAACATGCCAATGGCATTGGACTTAGATTAGCTAGTAGTTTCATACATGACTGTTTTTAGTATTTGGATAAAGGATATTGTAAACATTTATTATTTTTAATGAAATAAAGTATTGGTTATGTTTATGTTCATTATTTAATATTGTTGTCCTATATTTGCATGTTTAATCCGTGAATAAATTAGTTATTCTAAACCGTCCGTTGTCAGTTAATGATATGGGAATATCTTTAAATTAAGACAAATCTGAGTTTTGGTATAATATACTTGAAAGTATATTGATGCGTTGACATTCCAAATTCACATGATATTCAATGAATTGAATATAGGACTTATCCCAAACTACATGATGTTACTTTATGGATGTTGTTATTAAGTAAGTCATGAATAGTTATCCTCGGACTTGAGATACCAGATAACTGTTATGAATGTAGTGCATTCTGTGGAACAATTTAACTCTATACGTAACTGGTAGTCATAAGGATTGTTTTCGGAATTGTTGCAAAATTCATAGGTTATGCTTGTAGTCAAGATAGAATTTGTTCCTTCAAATTTATTTTGGAGTTTAATACTGCTGGGCCCCTCGTAGGGTTGACAAGATGTTTGCGTGGCCACGCCCAAGATCTCCCCTGAATATGTTCAGAAGATTTGGTAATCTTGCTCAATCACAAACAACGAGAAACAGAATATTTGAATAAATAATGACTTTAATCCATATCTTTATTTAATGTAGTATTAGTAACAAAAGGATAATAATAATGATGAATCATTAAAGGTTTTTCCAGGAGACCTACTCGGGTTGTACTAGAGGCATCGGTGTGTTGCAAGACGCTAACCGATGTGATCACACTATTAAGATATGTCTACGCAGGAGCTGTTAGTTTTGTAGATATAAAATAATAGTTGTGTGTTAGGATCGAACTCGAGATCACGGGATTGCACACTTTACGTATAAAGAGTAAATGAATAATAATTATTTATAAAAAGTTATATTTAATTATTATATACACAAAACACATAACGACCGTTATTATTTAACGGATAATGACTAACGACCGTTAGACGAATATAAGGAAAGATTTATGTGTTAATAATTGGTATGTCAAAAAGCTTCCGGATCCCCTTTGTGGGTTAAGGCCGATCGGTTTAGGGAGGGGAAACCCAACCCAAATCCAACTTGAGCTCCAAGATAACTACACTATATAAACACATTAAGGGTTCTTAGTTTTGTATCTCTTGTACACAATACTAAACCCTAACTTTGTGTTTTTTTTCTCTTGTTCAAAAATCGGCCGAACACCCCCTCCTAAGGGTTTTGACTTTTTGATTTTAATAACCTAAATCATTTTGTGTTATTTACTTGCATAACATTTACTTGCATAAACATTTACTTTGTGTTAGTACATGTGTACAAGAAGGTGAATCAAACACACTATTGTTTGATTCTTGGATTGAATTGCAAAATCGGTAAGGGGCAATTCGTGTAATCCTTATAAACCCTAATTAGGGTTCCAATGGTACAAATATGCGATTTCGTCACACAAAAAATGTGTGACGATATGCATATAGTCACACACGTTTTTTTGGTGTGTGCCACCAAAGGTCGCGCCACCGTAGGTGGCATATGGTCACATTGTTTAGTTTTTGGCCATTTTCATTGAAAAAGAGTGACCAAAACCCGAATATGTGTGACAAATTAGGCACAAGTTTTGTTGGATTAATCATTTTTGTGTGACCATAAACACTTTATAGTCACACAAAATTTTTTTGAGAGTAACTATGGTTCGTCCTTTGGCCACAGAAATATATAATATATGTGACATTTGAGATGATTTATTCAAGTGAATGTGTATTTTGTGTGACTGTTTCCCGTCCTATGGCCACATGAATATATAATAAATGTGACGTTTGTGATGATTTAGTCACACAACGTGTGTTGTTTTTTTGGAGTTAGTAACATACAATTTAAAAAATAGTGGCCAAAAGTGTTAATAAGTGTGACCATATGCTGTTTAAAGTGAAGAAATGTGTATTTTGTGTGACTATTAATCATCCAATGGCCACTTGAATTTTATGTTTGTGTGGCCTTTTGTAATATTTAGTCACACAAAGCATGTTTGTTTTGGGTATTTAGTCACATACAATTAAGCAAAAAGTGGCCAAAAGTGTTTAATAAGTGTGACCATATGCAGTTTAAAGTGAAGAAATGTGTATTTTGTGTGACTATTAATCATCCAATGGCCACTTGAATTTTATGTTTTTGTGGCCTTTTGTTATATTTAGTCACACAAAGCAAGTTTGTTTTGGGTATTTAGTCACATACAAAAAAGCAGAAAGTGACCAAAAGTGTTAATAAGTGTGACCATATGTTGTTTAAAGTGAAGAAATGTGTATTTTGTGTGACTATTGTTCATCCAATGGCCACTTGAATTTTATGTTTGTGTGGCCTTTTGTAATATTTAGTCACACAAAGCATGTTTGTTTTGGGTATTTAGTCACATACAATTAAGCAAAAAGTGGCCAAAAGTGTTAATAAGTGTGACCATATGCTGTTTAAAGTGAAGAAATGTGTATTTTGTGTGACTATTGATCATCCAATGGCCACTTGAATTTTATGTTTGTGTGGCCTTTTGTAATATTTAGACACACAAAGCATGTTTGTTTGGTATTTAGTCACATACAATTAAGCAAAAAGTGGCCAAAAGTGTTAATAAGTGTGACAATATGCTGTTCAAAGTGAAGAAATGTGTATTTTGTGTGACTATTGTTCATCCAATGGCCACTTAAAATTTATGTTTGTGTGGCCTTTTGTAATATTTAGTCACACAAAGCATGTTTGTTTTTGGTATTTAGTCACATACAATTAAGCAAAAAGTGGCCAAAAGTGTTAATAAGTGTGACCATATGCTGTTTAAAGTGAAGAAATGTGTATTTTGCGTGACTATTGTTCATCCAATGGTCACATGAATTTTTAGTTTGTGTGGCATTTTGTAATATTTATTCACACATCGAATTAAACAAAGAGTAC